>CAMPSB010000081.1:0-119834 GCA_946959425.1 Argyrosomus regius
GTCTGTGACACATGATTCTACATGTGTTGTGAAGAGGAATAATATTCAGTTTTATAGACCAGATTTTTTTTATTGTATCATGTGTCTCCTGTTTTTACAGGCTCCACTGCTGTGACTGTATTTGTGCAGAAGGGAGATGATCTGCTTCTGAATGTCACAGAAGCTGATGTTCCTGAAGATTTTGTTGTTGTTGGGTGGAAATTCAGAGAAAATATTTTGGTCACATTTTTTAATCAAGGCAAACCAAAACTCTCTGATGCTTACACTGGAAGGGTTGAGACTTCTGTGAACAAATTCTCTGTGAAACTGAAGAATCTACAAGAGGCAGACAGTGGAGTTTATACTGTACGAGTGGTAGGTCAAGAAGTACAAACACTGGTTGAATACAGCGTCACAGTTCAAGGTAGGTTTGTTAACATGAACACTGACAGACTTTCTGCTGCCATGTCTTTAAAACATCTCACACAAACTCTCCCACCTCAGCTCCAGTGTCTCCAGTTGGACTGACAGTGGACTCAGACTCCTGTAACCTCTCTGTGACCTGCAGTACACAGGACTCTCACATCAGCAGCACTTTTAGATGTGACACTCAAACCTGCAGTCAGGAGGGAGGAGAGCGATCAAAGGTCACAACCTCTGGTGCTTCTCTCCATGTCTACCTGGTGAATGACTCCATCATCTGTAACCATAGCAACCAGGTCAGCTGGACCAAAAACATGATGAACATCCAAGATTTCTGCCCTCAACATGCTGGTAAGACTGAAACAACTAGCTGATGATAATTCACAGTTTGGAGTTAGGAAAACGTTTATCTGTCCGAGTCAATAAATTGTGAACATGACTAAACCATTCTGTCAGGCAGCAGTGAAATACAAACTCATTCATTGCCAGTGCATGTGTAAGTGAGGCGGGGTTGGTTTCGGATAAAAGCCACCACTATTAGGTCACCTGCCTACAAAAACAGCCAAGAGCAACATTTAATTGCTACAGCTGGATTTCAACCAGTAGACGGAGGTCGTTAGACATATTTATAACACAATTCAAATACTTTGCATAAAACTGTCAAGATTTGGACCTGAGTAGATTAACAAAACTAGTAACTACACATATACATTGTTTTTCATCTGAAAAAAGTGGTATGAGTGTTTAAAAGTGCTAGATAAATAAGGCATCACTTACTTACTGCACTAATGTAGTAAAGAACATAAAGGCCACCATGAACATGACTGTTTGAATTAACATAAAAATACTAAATGAATCTGAGGAGCAAAATGATGCATCAACAACAATCAACAGTTTTGTAATGAAACGAGCTGTTTTGTTGTGTTTCAGGTTCAGAGTGTGTCTCTGCTGGTATCTCTGTGTGCCTGGTGAAGACAGTCGTGTTCTCTGTCGGTCTGATCATCATGGTGTCCGCCGTCATCACTGTTCATATCATGGAGAAGTTCAAGAAGAAAAAACTATAAAAGAGTCTCTACCGACCAATCAGGCAAAGACAGAACATATTCCTGCCACTGATTTCATGCTATTTCACTGATCAGCAATTGATGGTAACACTCCAAGACATGTGGCAATACACCAACAAAGGCAAGAAGGTAGAAGATTGCAAACCAGCAAAACATTACAGCCCATACACAGCAGGTGAGCAGGACACTGAGACCTTTGAATAACCCTTGCTAGAGCTGATGTAGAGTAGGACCATGTGGAAGTCCAGTTCTGAGCAGAACAAGGGTTCATGATTTAAAAGTACACTTCAACACAAGCTTAATTTCCCTACATTGGACAGTTAAAGGTTTGCCTAAAGTGTGCCAAAGGTTTAAAAAGAAGAGATGAGATAAACAGTCAGTAATGTGTCACACAATTATTTTACCCACCAGAGTCAAAATCATCGTTACACAAATATTTTGTTGTTGTTGCTTTGTTTCTGTTCGAGATATTCCGCTCTGAAAAATGTTTAACCTTCTTTCGACAAATATTTCTGTATTCATTATATATACACTGTTGGATATCTCATGAGTGACCTGTAGTATGTGCTGTATCAATAATGTATTAAGTCTCAAAGCATAATTTAATATGGAATGTAGTCATTTAGAGAGCTTATAGACTCTGCTTGTAGTGTCAAATACACTCTCTCTATATCTGAATCTTGACTTAAGAAACTCTGCTGCATCTCATGTTTGTTTGAGATACTTAACCTGATAAAATACTTTGTGAACGCAGTCTTTACAATAAATGAGTCTGTCACAATGAACCTGCCAACTTGTGTTTCTACATGTGAATTGAAAAGAGCCTCAGATCTTTGCTCCTGAAGTTTGTTTTTGCAGAATTAAATCAATTTGTCTCACTGCTTTTATTTCTCTCCTGTCTAATCTGTAATATTTTGAATGCAAGAGAGATTTTGTCTTCAGTTTAAGTTGAGATTAGTTGAATAAATACCATAACCTAAAAACCTACAAGGAAATAGTGCAGCTGAATTTTAGAACTAATGTCATTAACTTCATATGTTGTTTTTTTGCCATCAGAAACTTTAAATCTAATTTTTCTCTGGGATAGATATGTTGAAGCTTCACACTATAGCTGCAGGTCTCTTACTGCTGCAGCCTACAGCCGTCTTGACTCTCTGGCCCTCTTACAGGTCTCAACTCATACCTACTTTATGACATTGCTCTCTAGTGGTGTCAAGTGGTAAACACATGAATGATGGAAACAACATCTGGGTCATCCCTGCTTTGTTCAGTACTGCTTTCTTAATGAGATCTAGAGATGGTGCTTCTTCCAGCGTGGAAGGTCGCAGGTCAATGATTGACTTTGTGGTCGTGTCATCAGATCTTTGCCCGTATGTCTTGGACACTCAGATGAAGAAAGGTTTAGCAGCAATCTTTTATCGGTCCAATAATCCTCATTACCTCCACTATTAAGCAAAACACTGGCAATAAGCTTGACTGGTAAAGAATCTTCCAACGAAGTAACTCTGTTCAAAACATTTTAATTAAAAAAGCAAAAAAAAAAAAAAAAGATTCAATCTCAAAGCTAGAATAACCTTAACCCAACCGTCAAAAAACTGTGTTGCTCCTTAGGCTGCTGCACCATATCTGATGTTTAAGTGGCTGTGACATCACCAACAGCCATGTTTAAAGGAGCATTTCAACATTTTGCAGCTAAACTACTAAACACTCTTAAGATTGTCATTATGGCTCTTACAAAAGCAGAGCTGTCAACTGATCACTACTTGGTGGTGAATTGGACCAGGTGGCAGAGAATGCTGGACAGACCTGGCAAACCCAAACGTGTAGTGAGGGTGAACTCCGGAGGAACTTTTCGTGCATCCCGGGGGAGGTTAGGGATGTGGAATGTTCAAAACTTCCATTGTTGATGCGGCTGCTAGGAATTGTGTTGATACCTGATCAATAAGAGAATCCTTCCAGTCCAGACTGTGGCCCTTTGCTATATGTCATCAGTGGATCCCATGGATCCAGAGTGAAGACGCACAAGGCTGTATTCAGAGATTGGAGAAGGACCTGAAGCACCATTTGTTGGATTAGCTGGGTGGGCTCCAGGCTGGAAAACAAATCAGGTGTTACTGTATTAACATGTGAAGTCATCTCACTACGATTAACAGTGAGACATAACAATACATATCATTACAATGAATTTTTTCTTTAACATGCGTGAAATGTGTTTTACATTAAGAACAGAGTAAAGTGTTTAACATGGTTTCATTTGTGTCTAAAAACAAATATAAATGAAAAACATTGCAACTTAAACACAAGCAAACAACTTGTGCAGCACACTTTAAAGCCTCCATGTAGAGGATTTGATATTTTGTAGTGTTTGACTCCAATAGGTTATATTTACTTACTTCTTAAAAACAAAGACCGCGGCAAATTTGAGGTTGTCTAATTTTTCTACAGTGAAAAAAAATCAGTTCTGGTAAAAGAATCATTTGAAAGATGAAATAATGACATTAAAAAAAATCAATATCTATAAGTTTTAAGATATACAAGTGTTTAATACAAAATTAGTTTTAACAGATTTTATAATTACTGTAACTGCCTAATAACATAAAGGGGGAATTATGTGTATGGCAGATTATGAACTTTGCTAGAGCACAGAATACAGTAAACAAAAAGGATTTTGGAGATTTTACTTAATTTAATTCTACGTTAAAACTTGGACTTACTTCTTCGTCGAAAATAACAGACTCCTGCAGAAACGCTGAGAATGATGAGAACCCAGACTGAAACAACCACAGAGGTAATAACATGGTTGCGTGGTTGTGAAAAACCTGCAAAAAAAAAAGCCAGTTTACAAAATTATGCCTGTGTTAAGTCCATCCATTATCTGTAACCGCTTGTCCTCATCAGGGTCACAGTGGGTCTGGAGCTTATCTCAGCTAACTCTGAGTGAGCATCACAGGGCACATAGAGACAAATAACCTTTCACACATACGGCAAATTTATGTCTTATGTCATGTCTTTGGACTGTGGGAGGAAGCCAGAATACCCGGAGAGAACCAACGCATGAGGAGAACATGCAAACTCCACACAGAAAGGCCCCAGCCGAGGTTCAAACCAGGAACCTTCTTGCTGTGAGGCGACAGTGCTAACCACTGCACCACCGTGCCACTCCAACAGTTCATCAGATAACATAAGTTACAGTGTGTTACTGTAACATTAACTCTAAATGGATCTCAGTAACAGACCTGCTTTGAAGTAAGAAATGATTTAATAATGTTCTATTAAACCCCGATGAGTGGAGTCAAAGGTCACTGATTTAAATACCTCCTGCTACATAGTTTTAGGCTGGTAAAATTAAACTGATTATAAATAGATTTTATATCCCTACCCTGCACACAAAGGTACTTTCCCACCTAAGCAAACACTGTTCACACCAGTTTACAGTAAAAGATATGATCTTAAGATGAGGACAAAAATAGTTAACAGGTTTTGCACTGTAAATGAACTCAAACTCACTATGATTCAATGAGGCCATTTCTACTACCAGAGCAACGCTACCTCGAAAAAGGTTAAAAAAAACCCCCTCAAGACTACCCACCAAATATTAACAAACCCCTAATTTATTTATTGTTTCTCACAAACAACAATTTGATTGTTTTTGTTTTACCAACATGGCTGCACGGCTGTTGAATATTTGTCATGTTTTTAGTCCAGCTGACCTGATTGCTATGGTTACAGATGATATTTTATTTTATATTTTATCATTTATATCCCTCCCATAGACACAAAAAATATTTCCCGCCTAAGAAAACACTGTTGGCTGGTTCAACATGGTTCAGTTTGATTAATGAGGTAATTTCGACTACCAGAGCAACTCTACCTACTCTAACCTACCCAGTCCTAAAACACAATGAGAAATACATTTTAACCATATTTGTAACAAACCCAATTTATTTGTTGTTTTATCACAAACAACTATTTGACTGATTTGTCTTACCAGCATCAATGCACAGCTGTTGAATACTCATTGAATTGTTTTTGGTCCAGCTGACCTGGTTGCTATGGTTACAGATGATGGAGTCATTCTCCAGGTAGACATGGAGAGAAGCACCAGAGGCTGTGACCTCTGATCGCTCTCCTCCCTCCTGACTGCAGGTTTGAGTGTCACATGTAAAAGTGCTGCTGATGTGAGAGTCCTGTGTACTGCAGGTCACAGTGAGGTTACAGGAGTCTGAGCTGTTGTACACAGAGTCCACTGTCAGTCCAACTGGAGACACTGGAGCTGAGGAGGGAGAGTTTGTGTGAGATGTTTTAAAGACGTGGCAGCAGAAAGTCTATCAGTGTTAATGTTAACAGACCTACCTTGAACTGTGACGTTGTATTCAGCCAGTATTATTTCTTTTTGAGCTATCACTTGTGCAGTATAAACTCCACTGTTTTCTTCTTGTAGATTCTTCAGTTTCACAGAGAATTTGTTCACAGAAAACTCAACCCTTATAGTGTAAGTATCAGAGACTTTTGGTTCACGATGAGGTAAAAATGTGACTAAAACTGTCTTATTGTATGCCCACCAAACAACACTAAAATCTTCAGGAACATCAGCTTCTGTGACATTCAGAAGCAGATCATCTCCCTTCTTCACAAACACAGGGGTCACAGCAGTGGACCCTGTAAAAACAGGAGACACATGATACAATAAAAATCACACACAATAAATGTTTTTTAGTCTGTAATACTGAATATTATTCCTCTTCACAACACATAGAATCATGACTTCAAAATTGTGAAGCACCTTTTGAGTTTATCTTTGTTTATCAAGACCTGGAAAATATATTGTGGAAAATGCATTGAACTTTGTCATGAGACTTGATGATTACATTTTGTCATTTAGCAGACATTTTTATCCAAAGCGACTTACAGAGAAGGGAAACATAGAAGATGATTGCGAGAAGAGCAGAGGCGGGGATTCCATGGTGGCACGGGGGCCCCCCCCAATGGTCATTGACTCGTGGTAATGTCAATCATTGTGGGGTTTTTTTTTGGGTTTTTTTAAACCTTTATTTAACCAGGAAAAGTCCCATTGAGATTAAAAATCGAAATGTTATGAATATAACTTCTGTTCCCTGAAGGAGAGGAACGAGGTATAGGGATATCACGCCCCCGCGTGGCCTGACTGAAGAAACCTCTATTCACGCCTTAAGGCAGATGACGTGGTGGTGACGTATGTGAGGCCCCACCTGCACATATATACGTGCTCCACCACAGTCATCCTTCAGTTCGATAGCCGCTCTTCACCGAGCCCAGCTGCGTAGCGGGGCAACGTAGTGTTGTACCTCGTTCCTCTCCTTCAGGGAACAGAAGTTATATTCATAACATTTCGTTCCCTTTCAGTCGATTCACTCGGTACAACACATATTGTATGGGACATGTATACACGCCCCGCAGAGCAGCCACCGAACCGGAGTCAAACCTCCAATACTCTAGTGCATCGTAGACCCAGCAGAAAGGACAGAGTGAGCCACTGAAGGGGCTGTCACGTCCAGACGATAAAACCGAACAAAAGTGTGCGGTGATGACCAACTGGCTGCAGCGCAGATATCACTCACAGAAACCCCTTTAAACAAGGCCCATGAGGCCGCCATGCCCCTGGTTGAATGTGCCCTCACACCTTGGGGCAACGAAAGACCCCTGCTGCTGTACGCTTGGGAGATAGCCTCCACAATCCAGTGGGAAAGCCTCTGTTTAGACAGCGCCTTGCCCCTAGCCGGATTAGCAAAACAGACAAACAACTGGTCACATAAACGCACACCTTGAGTGCGGTCTATGTAAGTGCGTAATGCACGCACAGGGCACAAGGAATGTAACCTCCTATGCTCCTCAGATGCAAATGGAGGGGGGCAGTAGCTCAAGAGCTCAAATGTCATAGAGCTATAGGCTGCGGGGATAATCTTAGGCAAATACGCCGCATTAGGGCGCAGTGTAACCTTAGATACATCCGGAGTGAACTGGGTACAAGAAGGATGCACAGACAAAGCATGAAGGTCACCCACTCGCTTTGCAGAAGTCAAAGCAAGCAGCAATGCAGTCTTGTATGAAAGAAATTTCATATCTACAGACCCAATAGGCTCAAATGGTGGTCCACAAAGAGCCTCAAGCACCAACACTAAATCCCACGAAGGGACGCTGGGTTTAAACACAGGCCTCAGCCTGCGGACTCCCTTCAGGAAACGCATAGTGAGAGGGTGAGCGCCTGGCGTCACCCCCTCAAAACCAACATGGCATGCAGATATAGCTGCCAAATAGACCTTAATCGTTGAGAAAGAGAGACCCTTATCCAGCAGCTCCTGAAGGAATGTCAAAACATCCACAATAGAGCACTGAAATGGGAGTACATTTCGGTCCTGACACCACTGCTCAAACGCCCGCCATTTGTAGGCATATAGGCCCCGAGTAGATGATGCCCTTGCACTCTGGATCGTTGCCACCACATTAGGGGGCAGACCTTGAGCTATTAAATTGGACCTCTCAACAGGTAGGCATGTAGGCGCCACAGCTCTGGGCGTGGGTGAACCACCTCCCCTCCCGCCTGAGAGAGAAGGTCCCTGCGAAGAGGGAGCTGCCAGGGCCTTGCTGCCAGCGGACTGATTATTTCGGCGTACCACGACTTCGCCGGCCAGTGAGGAGCCACCAGGATCAGGGAGAGCCCCTGCTGGCGCACCCTTTCCAGAACAGACAAAATCATTTCCACTGGTGGAAATGCATACAGCAGCATGTTGGGCCATGTGTGTGCTAGCGCATCTGTTCCTAGGGGAGCACTGCGATCTGTTATGGAGAAGAACAGGGGACAATGGGTATTTGCTCCAGAGGCAAAGAGATCCACTTCTGCTCTGCCGAAGCGTTCCCATATCTGAGACACAACCAGAGGATGCAATCTCCACTCCCTCACAAGAGGACCTCCCCTGGAGAGAAGGTCCGGCCCCAGGTTCAAGTGCCCTGGAACATGTGTGGCTCTGAGGGACAGAAAATGAACACTGCACCAGAGCAACAGAGAGTGAGACAGTTTTAACAGGGGAAGGGAGCGTGTCCCTCCCTGCTTGTTTATGTAGGAAACCACCGTTGTGTTGTCTGTCCTGATCAGAACATGATGGCCTGTCAGAACGGGACGAAAATGCTTCAGAGCTAAAAGGGTCGCTAATAGCTCCAGGTGGTTGATATGGAGCCTGCGTTGTGCTGGCGTCCAAACCCCTCTCACGGCTGCGCCCTCGCACAGAGCCCCCCAACCCGTCAGGGATGCGTCTGTGGACACCACTTTGCGAAAAGACACCCTCCCTATAGGAGACCCTTGTTGTAGTAAACCGGGTTCTCTCCACGGGAGAAGAGCCGACATGCAGGACGGAGTTATCGTCAACCTCCTCTGGAGGTGACGCGGCGCGCAGAGCCGGTGAGACAGAGTCCACCGTTGAAACGCTCGCATCTTTAACAGCCCGAGCGGCACTACAGCGATCATAGATGCCATCATGCCTGTCAGCTGTAAAATCGTCCGGTAACGTAGTTTGCGTCCCAAATGAAACTGAGCGAGGCAGCGGTGAAACGCGGCCGCCCTGTGCTCTGACAGACGCGCTCGGCTCGAAACGGAGCATATTTCCAAACCGAGGAAAGAAAACTGTTGACTCGGTGTCAGTGAGCTTTTCTGTAGATTTACGGAAAAGCCCAACGTTTGAATGTGTGACAGGGTCAGTGACAGCTGAGCCGCTGCTCGCTCTCTGGAGCCCGCAATAAGAGCCCAGTCGTCCAGATAGGCTAATATGCGAACGCCTTTCTCCCGGAGCGGGGCTAACGCCGCCTCGACACATTTGGTGAATGTGCGGGGGGGCGAGTGACAAGCCGAACGGCAGCACCAGGTACTCGTAGGCTGTGCCCTCGAATGCGAACCTTAGAAACCGCCTGTGGTCCGGGTGAATCGCTACGTGAAAGTAAGCGTCTGTCAGATCGATGGTTGTAAACCAATCCCCCGGTCTGATCGCGCTCAGTAGCTGTCTGAGTGTAAGCATCTTGAACTTGTAAGTCCGTAGATACCTGTTTAACACTCGCAAGTCTAGAATAGGACGGAGGCCCCCCCCTTTCTTCGGAACAACGAAATAACGGCTGTACCAACCTTCGTTCATTTCCGAGGCGGGAACAACTCGTATCGCTCCTTTGTTCAACAAGTTGTTTATTTCTTCCCTCAGAACTGCTGCTGCTTTGTCTCCTACTACTGTGTTTACTACAGAGTGGAAACGTGGAGGCCGGGCTCCGAACTGTAAACGGTAACCCTTGGCAACGGTCCGCTCTACCCAAGGAGAGACTGCGCATGCGCGCCACCGAGGGACGTGAGCCGCCAGCCGACGGACCTGCAGCAGTGTGGGGGAGGGACTGTCGCCCACTGGCGTGCCGGAGGGGAACAGCAACACTGGCCTCCTCCGGCTCATTTGATTTGCAACGTTTTGTGAACAAAGCGAAGTCTTTATTGAATTCAATAAATGCACATTTGCAACATTCACACAGTGAACAGGGAGCACCATTTCTGGGGCACTTGTGTGTGAGGGGGTGTTGTGCTTGGGAGACTGTGTTGGGAGAGCGCAGCGCCTCACGGGACTGGATCCCCGAACTGAACATGAACGCGGCCTTTTTGGCGGCAACAACTGACGTCCCGGACGCACTGCACGCGGAAGCTGTGCGCGCGTACTACGCCCGCCTTCTCGGGCGCTTGGGTGGACGCACTGGGAGCGTACTTCTCCTCCGCTCTCCGCGCCCGTCAGACATCGACAGCAGTCGTCCAGACTCGTATTCACTCGGTTTTCCACACACACGTCATTTTAAACATTTTCAAACCTCTGTCTCTAGGATATATGTCTCTGTCTGTATGCATGTGTGTTGTTTTTGGTGTCCTCCGGAAAGCCCTTGCCCCTCCACCTACCTCTCTCTGTTGCTCCGTGTGTACCGTGTGTGTGTGTCTGTGTGTGCGTGTGTGTGTGTGTGTGTGGGCCGTGTGCACACGCAACGGTCAAATATTTATAGACGGACATCAACAACTTCAATAATCATCATTTATTTATTTTATTTTGAAAATTGACCGGATTATCTCGCCTTTTCTGTGCCTGACTTCCTGTCTGGTACAATGTGGTCTGTCCAGCTTGACAAACGGCGCTCGCGGCGAGCGTGAAAAATAGAACAGACGCCGAACAAAGCGCTCCAGCCGCGCGCACTGCGCTCTGCAGCCGCGAGATGTGCGACCGGGCAGACCGGTTAACATGGGCGCCTATCTGAAACTGCCTCCGCTCCAGGGCGCTGCGCTTCCGTTCCGCTTCGGTTCCGCGTGCAGTGCGTCCGGGCCGTGAGGGGCAGCAGTGTCTCCCTGCTGCTGAGACCCCTCTCGAGTCGACCCTGATGCTAGGATGACTGTTTCTTCTTCCTCCAGGGCGCTGAGGCTTTCTGGAGGCCCGGTGGCGGACCCTTGCTCCAAGCCGACGGGCGTGGGTTCTGGCCGGCTGCCTTCTGCTTTACCGGCTGGGGTCCCGAACTCACGGGCGGCGCAGTCCTCTTGGGAGGAGGAGGCGGCGCCGGTCTGTGCAGACCAGCTGGCTGCCTGGGTTTAGCATCGCGTCTGGGGATGACGCTGCTCAAAGCCTCGGTTTGCTTCTTCCTCAGCTCAAACTTAGCCTGGATGGCATCGAGAGACTGGCCGAACAAACCCTCAGCCGACACTGGCTCGTCCAGATAGACCGCTCTGTCCCGGTCCGGAACGTCGGAGAGAGTCAGCCACAGGTGCCTCTGCGCCACCACCGTGGAAGCCATGCCTCTACCAAGAGAGAGCGCTGCACAGCGGGACACACGGAGGATGTAATCCGTGGTGACTCGAACCTCGTTCAGGAGGGGGGACAGTGGACTCTCACGAGACATGAGTGACCCGAGTTCCGCCAGACACATGGCTTGATATGTCTGAAGCATGGTGACGGAGCTTAGTGCACGGGCCGTACTCGCCTGTGTACGGTAAATCTTCTCCAGCTGCGACGCGGAGAACCTGCAGTGCTTGGACGGGAGTGTGGTGGCACCGCCGACACCGTGGTTCTGGGCCGGGGCCAGATAGGCTGCCAGGGACGCCTCCATGGGCGGGAGGTTGACCAAACCAGCCTTATCAGCTCCATCCAGGTCCAAAAACTGACCATAGCCGGGCACCGTGGCGCGGGTGGACAGCGGTTTGTTCCATGTCGAGGTGAGCTCCTCGACAAAATCAGGGAACATGGGCAGGCTGTTCTTCACCGTCCTCGGTTCAGGAGGGAGAAAAAACCCCGAGAACCGCGACGGTTTCTGAGCCGGTGGAGGAGAGGGCCAGTTCACTTCCAGTTTCTCAGCCGCACGACGGTACAGCGAGAGGAAGGATGTGTCGACCTGGTCAACCGGCGCAGCAGCGGCGGCGGCGTACTGACCCGACGACAACGCCTCCTGTTCGTCCTCCGACAAACCATGCACGTCCAGGCCGATGTCCAGGACGTCCTCCTCATCCTGGTAGCTGGCTAGATCGGGTGGCGGCTGGCCAGCGCCCTCGGAGGGGCCCAGCTCAAACTCAGCTAACCCGTCAGCACGCTCCATATGGTCTGCCCAGTCTCCGACGGGGTCTTCGGCCGGGAGCTCCTCGTCACCGGACTCGGACGGAGCCGG
This sequence comes from Argyrosomus regius, assembly GCA_946959425.1. Taxonomy (NCBI): domain Eukaryota; kingdom Metazoa; phylum Chordata; class Actinopteri; family Sciaenidae; genus Argyrosomus; species Argyrosomus regius. The sequence goes on from CAMPSB010000081.1 coordinate 12,156, forward strand.
GTCCTTGGACTCGGAGAGGAGGGGGTCCAAACGTGCAACGGTTGTCTTTCCTAGGACTTTCTCCACAAACTTGACCCGCCTTTCCAGGGTTGAGCCCCGGAGCTGATGTCAGGATTCACAAGACCCGGGCTCAGCCAACGCTCTCCTAGCGTGGACAATCCCCAGACAGACTGGACATGCTTCGTGGAGGTCCTTTTCGTGCAGGGAGAAGCCGCACCCCTGAGGACAGGGGCGAATGGAAGACTTCACCCTCGCTCGCTTAGGCTCTGCGCTCATACCGAGACCAGAGAGCTGAAGCAAGCGGATGAAATTAGCGCTCCGCGGGTAGCAGCAGCTAACACCAACAGGGGCAGTTAAGCTAATTCCAGGTAGGCAGTAGCACAGGGGCGCCGAAAAGGGGGGGTAAAGGAGACGGATTCTAGGGGCCCATGATGGAGGGGGGCCCAGAGAGGCCCCTAATGATGATGAAATTATAATACAGAAAAAATAATGACACTAAGTTATTAACTAACATATAATCACACATGTTTTATTTTCCATGTCCTGGTAACAATACCTTTATTTGTTTTGGAAGCATCAACCCCTGCAGGGCCCTCCCTTCCCCCCCTCTATTTACGTAAAATGGTTCAGTCCGACTGGATCAGCTGCAGGTAGCGCACCGGCGATTTGTCACAGACAGCGCCACAGCGGGCAAAGCGGAGGAGACAGCAGTATGCCTCAAAAATCAGGCAGCCAAAAAAGAAAGGAAAAGAAAATAAGAGAGGAGAAGGAGTTGAAGGGTCGACAATATGTCACCCAATATTTCCAAAAAAAAGGTGGGTTTGTTAGTTGTGGTGGAAAGTTATGCATATTAACTTTGTCCCTGTCTGTGGTAATAAGCTGGCTCACTTTTCTCACCATGTTAGCTCAAGAAAACTCTGGATTTTTACATTTTACTGCTATATTAGTTAAATAATCAATCCAGTCAAACATTTATCAAGCTGTTCTTATTCAATAATAGTTGATCTCCCCTCTGTCAAAATGATGCCTCATTCTGAACAGAGTCAAGTGCACCAGCAGCAGCAGCAGCAGCAGCTGTCTGTCAGCCCCCAACTCCCCCTGCCCCTGAATCAGCCCCAGTGCCCCCACATGAGGAAGGAGGTGAGCAGCTGTGTGTGTTGAAATAATAATAATAATAATAATAATAACAACGTTATATTATATATATATTTACCATTCTTTCATATATTAAGTTCTACTTAAATTATGAGAAATCATATATGGCCATTTTGTATTCTGATGGCGTTTTTTGTTTTTGCTGAGATTTTTTTCTCTCCACTGATTATAATTGCTATTTTTTCATGGAAGAGTTTATTTCCAATTTAAGAATCAGTGGTGCAGCAAATAAATGACTCAAAATGAATTCCATTGTATTCAGAGTGCTCAGTTCTTCCCCTACTGTACATGTCAACTGTGATGCTGTTCTTCTTTCAAAAATATGGTAATGATAGTCAAAAATACCATTAAAATGCATAATTGTATGTAAAATAGCATCAAAAAATGTTGCCGCTGTGTTGGGGGCCCTGTAAAGATTCTTTTCATGGGGCCCAAAATCCCTAGCGGCGCCCCTGAGTAGCCACAACAAGACCAGGCTGACTAGCAGCAGCTAGTAAGCCTGACTCGGGAGAGGTGTTCTTAGCGAGGTGAAGAGCGTAAGAACTGAAGGATGACTGTGGTGGAGCACGTATATATGTGCAGGTGAGGCCTCACATACGTCACCACCACGTCATCTGCCTTAAGGCGTGAATAGAGGTTTCTTCAGTCAGGCCACGCGGGGGCGTGATATCCCATACAATATGTGTTGTACCGAGTGAATCGACTGAAAGGGAACTTTTTTTCAAGGGAGTCCTGGTCAAGACAAAACAGCAGCACAAACAAGAACAAGTCAAACCAAAACAGATACAAGACAAACAGATAATATTACAACACATAATGGTCTAAAAATTAAAATGCTAAAAGTACAATACAAGTCATGAAATCAACAATAACGTCATCAGCTAAAACAACAACATCTGGATGATTCATTCAAGCATTCAAAGAGATCAGATCTTTGAGTTTTAAAACATTCTGTAAGACATTCCAGTCAGAGGGTGCTGAGTACCCAAACGACCTCTTCCCTAGCTCAGTACGAACATTTGGTACCGATGAGGTATAAAACTCTTTACCGACACTGCATGTTAAAACGTAAGCAAAGCTGAAACCTTGTGTGACTAGACTGTGTTACAGTTTCTCAGTCGCTTTGGTACTTTTCTCAGATCAGAATGAAAGTTCTCACAACTATTAGTTCAACCTCCACAACATTGAGTCATTTGTGCACATCATTGTAGCAGTTTCTCATTCCTTTGAACAAATTGCAAGTGCTTTTGGACATGTATCAGTTACTTTCATACAATTCTCTGCTGTTTTATAACATTATCATTTGCTTATGTCAGGGTTAGGGTTAGACATTTGACTGTCTTGTTCATAAACAATGGTGTCAGGACTTATTATTTTGATGACACAGACAGTTTCATTGACATGAATACTTGCTTTTGAGGAATCAACTATTCATTTTGAGCAAGTGACGCACTTTTGCAGGTTATCCACTAGGTTTTGCAGTTTGTACTAATTGTTCTGAGAAATGCACTAACTGTTGTGCAAATGTTAATAGTGATGTGAGAAATGCACCAAAGCGACTGAGAAAAACTGTAAGAGCTCCTGAAGGCTTTTATTTTGGAAAAAAATAAATGAAACAAAGGAAGTGGCTCCGCGGCTCCGCTAATGAACTCGTGTAACTTCACGGACTTGCAACGTGATGCTCCGAGGTGCACCGAGTTAAGGTAAGAACATAACACTACAGGTTCTTTTAGACTGTCACAACAATGTTTTGCCAACTTCTGTTTCATTTGTCTAATTTGGTTCAATTTGCATGGAAAATTGTTCTTAAACAACCTCTGCAGGTGTGTCTTACTTTAGTTAGCTCTCCATCTGGATAAACGGAAACATGTCTCCACTATTACAGTAACGTTAGCATCGTCGTGTGTTTTGCGACATGAATTAACAGTCAACAACAGAGTATCATATCATTGTTGCTACTGTGGTGTTGGTACAGTACAAATAACATGTTGCTTTTCATTGTGTGTGTGGACACGTTTTTAATGTAGACTATAGTATGAAACGAAGGCAGGGAGATATCTCCAATTTCTTCACTGAGAAGAAAATTAGCAGGGAGAGTGCAGGTGTTCTGTATTAACTTGTGACCACGTTAACTGGCGACCGTCAGCCCAATGCGTCTGTGGTTGTCGTAGATACGACAGATGTTGAAAACAGGAAAAAAGGGACGTAGCTGTCCTCGTAGGTGCCTCTTTGTTTAGTTTCTTACCCGTTAACGTTGCAATGTAAAAAAAAAAACAGACCTGACTTGTCCTTGCAGTCTTATTTGTGTGAACGCAGCATGTACTCCGTCTGGTTTTAAACGTCGCTTGTGTTTGTAAACAGGAAGCGAGCAAGTTAGCTCTTCCTGCTAAAGTCTCTAATAAATCTGTAATAAAAAATCTTCAATACATTTTCTAAATGCGTCTATGGAGCCTGCTTCAGTAAACATGTGTCAGAAGAAATATTCGGTCTTTTGAATCAAAAAAAAAAAAGGAAAACATCTTTTACGGGATTCGAACAGGTGTCATCGTGACAAAATGAATGATAGACAGAGAACTATTGCAGCTCACCATGAACACACTGAAGATATGTTGTAAAATAACATATACAGCAGACAGACAGACTGCCGTCTTTTTAACACGGGACGGATGACCACGTTAACTTGTGACCACACCTGGCTCTGTTCCTGCTAAAGCCTCTAATAAATCTGTAATACAAATATATACGTCCATATGCGTCTATGGAGCCTGCTTGAGTAAACGTGTGTCCACACCACATTTGTTTCTATTGAATTAAAAAAAAAAAAACAGGAACCTCCCAGTTCATCATACTTTTGCTTTTATTATCAGGATAGTGTTGTTACATTGTAAGAATTTAAGTGCTGCTTAAAACCGATTACTACACAGAACACTAGAAGCACTAACTTCTAACTAACTCTGTACAGCAAACATCCTTGTGTTCTGTGTGTTACCACTTGGTAAGAGTACACCCAGCAGATTTAGTGTGGTCAAGAAAAGCAAGATGAAAACATAAACAGTGTGTAAGTTACACACTGTTTATGCGAGGGATAGCTACGTGACTCACGTGACTCCGGTTGATTGACGGGCGAACGGACGGTGTTGGCAAAAGGTAATGCAAAAGTTAATGATGTGGAGTCTTCATCTTCATCATGGATCAAAGTAAAAGAGCAAAGAAGCCATCAGGTGCCATCAGGTGTGTGTGTGTGTGTGTGTGTGTGTGTGTGTGTGTGTGGGTGGGGGGGTGTATTGTGTGCGTTTTTGCATAATGTTTTACTTTTGTAAACGCTATAAATGCTGTAGTAATTCAACTGTTCAGATGGTATTAGGATGATGCAAAACAAAACTCGTATGTAAAATACGAAAAAGTTTACTGCAGGAATCTTTTTTTAATGTAGTTTTTTATTTATTTTTTAGCTTTCTTCAGGGATTTTAATAAAATAAAAAATACAAATAATATAATATACTGTTGTGTTGGTGGCGAGATTTGGGGGTAAGTATTTTTTTTTTTGGGGGGGGGGGGGGGGGCAAGGGATGGTTCGCCCAGGGCGTAAATCTAGCCAGGACCGCCTCTGACTGTACAGTATAAATATTGAAGTGGGCAATCAGTGGCAGCCTTCATTTTTGTTATTTTTGGGCGCCCCCCCCAGATTAATTGTTGTTACCCCCTGTGCCCCCCCACCAGAAAATTCTCTGGACCGGCCCCTGGAGGAGAGTGTGCAAAGCTGTCATCAAAACAAAAGGAGACTACTTTGAAGAATCTTTAATATAAAACACATTTTGCTTTGATTACACTTCAAGGTTCAAGGTTCAAGGTTGAAGGAATCTTTATTATCCCTGAGGGGAAATTTGTTGTGCAGATGTGACATAAATAACACATATACAAACAAAGGTAACAACAGTCAGTAAAAAACACAATAAATACATACTACATAGAAGTTCCACATCTCACATTGTGTTATTAAAACAGCCTATAGCAGCAGGAGCAAAGAGTTTTTGTGCAGACAGTATCAACAACAACATGCAACAACATGAAGCAGCCGTAGGGGGTGACTCCGGTCGGCCAGGACTGACTGTGCCCTCCTAAGAGTCCTAGTCTCATATAAAGTATTTAAATCAGTGAGAGGGTTCTGGGCAATTTTGCCACACACCTTAACTATGCACTGCAGCCTGTTTTTGTTTTTAAGAGTGAGGGACCCAAACCAGCTCACGAAAGCAAAGGAAAGAATGGTTTCAATAAAACAACAGTAAAACATCCTCATAAAAGTCTTTTTGACATTAAAATTGCATAGTTTAAGATAAAAAAAAAACATAGGCTTATTTATTTTTTTACAGACAGCGACAACTTGTAACTCAAAGGTGAGTTTGTCATCGATTATAATACCAAGGTATTTGTATTGCTTCACAACTTCGATAGCTTGACCATCAGTGATGGTAGAAGAAAGGGTGGAGGGATTCTTTCTAAAAATCGATCAGCATTTCTTTAGTTTTTGCCACATTAATGTTAATAAAAGATGACTCACACCACTCTGTAAATTTATTTTCAGTCATTTAAAATACGGTCATGTTCAGGTCGTTGTGCGTCAGCAGCGACAATATGGACGAGTCATCAGCGAACTTAATGATATGACGCTGGTGTGCTGGCTTTGCATGTGTTTACATATAAAATAAATAAAAGTGCGGAGGGGACGCATCCCTGGGGGCAGTCACGGCCAGTGGCGGTGAGTAACTTTCACCTTTCTTATACTAAAACTAGTTGGTACTATTATTTACTATATTTACTTCGTCAATCATCTCGTTATTGATAATAATAAGGTGACTCCCACCTTACATTTCTCAGAGTCATTTGTGAAGATTAGATCTGTTCAGCAGGAGTTTACATCTGTCTACATTTTTATTGACATGTGGTTATCTAACGTTTGCTCTGCTCATGCTTAGGTTTTAGGTTTTTCATTTTTACCACCAAAAATTTGCATTTCCGGTGAAGTAAACTAACATTAGAGTTGTAGGCTCAGCTATGTTGGCGAAAAATAAAGCAATTGCTCGAAAAGGAAGAACTACGGCCTGAGCATGGGTGCAGCATCCAGAGGATTTTTGTTAAAATATGTAATATACATTTCCATAATATCTTTGTTATTACTCTACTGCAGGGGTGTCTAAACTTCTTTTAAAGAGGGCCAGATTTGACATGGTGGCCAATACTAACATTTTAAAAATGAAAAACAATAAAAGTAAATCTTCACCTCGTGTTCATTTTAAACATGACTTATTATGAGTAATGCAAAGTCTGTTAACATTTAAGTTTAAAACGTTTCACTCTTACTCTTCTTTTCCACAACATGATTTAGAAAGTAATATTTTGTGTCACATCTACAGATATATAACAGCTGCAGTTATGTTCTTAGAGGTTCAACTGCTTCGTTATGGCAACCAAAAAAGCCAAATCTTCCTAGCAGGCCATAAATAATATATTATAAAAATGAAACTTCGGGCCGCATGAAATCTGACATTTCCTCTTCACTTCTGACATTTCAGAAACAGTTGAGATGTTCTTACCTTATTTGTCATGAATACAGCAGACTTATTTTCACCTTTTGCTATTCTTCTTATCTTTTCTGTTTCCCTTTTTCACTTCTTTAACTTGTTTTTCTTGTTTCTTTTGTTTCATCTGCCCAATGTTCATCTTTACGCTTTTAGACTGCACAAGCACCTTGACGTTCCTCCTCCCGCACCCTTCCTCTTCACCTTCATTGAATGTATTTTACTCTGACGTTTTAGAGCAACGACCAGCTTTTTAAAAACCGTAACTGTAAATAGACGAAAAAATGTTTTACCTTGCAGGTGACAGAGCAAAATAAAAACAGCAACTGATCCCATTGGCAAACGACCTTCCATTCTGGCACACGTCGCTCTTTCAATCCTTTCCCTCTTTCTCGCTGACAAACAAGAAACTTCTTCTTCTTCTTCTAAGTGTCACAACTTTGCAGCGTTAATTGCGAGTCAGACACAGACTTAGAAGCTGCGTACACGAACTAAAGACAGCAGAGCACAGCGATACAACTGTCCACTTGACAGTATGCTGATTAACCTTCGTTGTTAGTTCGTCGAATGAAGACACGCTCGATCTCAACGGAGATTGCGTAGGCGGATAACCTAATGAGCGGTCAGGGCGTGACGGGACGGAATAACTGTTAACAGTTTAAATAGTCGATTTAACAGTCAAATCTTCACGTACGGGATTTTATTGTGTGAAGCATTTGTGTAACATGTTTTGTATGAAAAGTGTTTTTTTTTCATTCTTCAACTTTTTCTTGTTTGTTTTGTTTCATCTGAATAATATCATCAAAGACAGAGTCTGCTCGGAGCGTGCATTCACACATGATCAGGCACTGCGACAAGTTGGCAAGTCGTAGCAGGGTTGGCCGGTGGTGGGGGGTTGAGGGGAGTCTATATGTAAAAGTCTATATGTGCTGAATCTGAATGTAACCGCTGTGAAACAATGAGGAAGTAACTTTTTATTTCGCTGATCTCTCTCTCTCTCCTGGATTCCTAGAAGTGTTTGTCAACCCCTGCAACCACAGTGCCTTGTGAGAGGTTGTTCTCACTCTCAGGCCACATCATTCAAAAGAAGCGAGCTTCTTTGTCCCCTGATGACTTAAACAAACTGTAAAAGTAAATGTTGTCTATGGAGTGAAAAATGTTCAATGTTCTGAACTTTCAACAGTATCTTTCCTCAATCTTTTTTGTATTTGCACTGTGCATATGTGCACCATAAGTCATTAAAATGGTTTTTGAATTTAAACATACTTTCTCTGTGTTTATTCTACATTAATTTGATGATTTTACATAAATAAATATTCATTATAAGCTTCAGTCTTAAGTAGAAAAATGCAATTAATTTATTGATAAATTAATCGTGATTAATTACAGAAATTTGTGCAATTAATTAGTTAATTTTTTTTAATCGATTGACAGCCATGGTTACAAGTAAAGGAGAGTCCTCACCCAATATTATCTAAAAGTCCTGTGTAAAACTGATGAGCTTCTGGTGTTAAGGAGATGGACCACAGGACGTTTGAGTCTTTGCATGCCCAGCTCGTTCAAGAGCACAACCAAGAAGGGAGGACCACAGCGACCAGTTAAATTAACCATGAATTTATTAAAGAACAGAATTTAAGTGTAATCATGAGGAAACAAAATAGCTTACAGAACACAACCAAACCAAACCAAACTACGCAGGGGTGCCTGGAGGCACCAGCCATCCAGGAGGGAGAGAGAGCAAGAGAGACACCGCCATCTTATAAAGGCCATGCTTTTATGAATGAGGCCACAGGTGGGGTGGATCTCCCCGACGAGGTGGGCGGGAGACAGGCAGGGAGAACCTATGAAGGGAGGAGCAAACAAAACACAAAATGGCTGAGGGTCATTATGGTCAGTATAAATGGTCACGGGCCGAGATGGGCCAACATATACTTCAAAATATTTCAGGGCCCAAATCAAAGCTAGAGTTTCCTTTTCAATTACTGAATAATTCAGCTGGTGACAGTTGAACTTACGTGAGAAAAAACGGACAGGATGGTCAACTCCCCCCTCCCCTTCCTGCAGGAGCACAGCCCCAGCACCAACTGCACTGGCATCCACATGGATTTTAAAAGGTTTGTGGAAGACTGGAGCTGAGAGCACAGGAGCAGAGCACATCAAACTTTTTACGCATTCAAATGCAGCATGACAGTGACGTATTTTTCTTAAGTAGGTTTGTCAGTGGAGCCACCACAGTGGAGAAGTTGGGGCAAAAGCTACGATAATACCCCACTAACCCAAGGAACTGCATAAGTTATCTTTTAGATGCTGTGCACACGCAACGGTCAAATATAATAATATAATAAATTAATAATAAATAATAATAATCATTTTATCATTCATTGTAATCCATTGTCATTTTTCATTGTAATTGTACAAAATGTTTCTGTTGACTTGTTGACTGTACACGTGACATCTATTGCACGTCTGTCCGTCCTGGGAGAGGGATCCCTCCTCTGTGGCTCTTCCTGAGGTTTCTTCCACTTTTTTCCCTGTTAAAAGGGTTTTTTGTGGGCAAGTTTTTCCTCACTCGAACCGAGGGTCTAAGGACAGAGGGTGTCACTCCCTGTACAGATTGTGAAGCCCTCCGAGGCAAAATGTATTTTGCGACTTTGGGCTATACAAATAAAATTTGATTGATTGATTGAAATATTCATAGACGGACATCAACAACTTCAACAGACCACATTGTACCAGACAGGAAGTCGGGCACAGAAAAGGCGAGATAATCGTCAATTTTCAAAATAAAATAAATAAAATGATGATTATTGAAGTTGTTGATGTCCGTCTATAAATATTTGACCGTTGCGTGTGCACACGGCCCACACACACACACAAACACAGACACACAGACACACACGGTACACACGGAGCAACAGAGAGAGGTAGGTGGAGGGGCAAGGGCTTTCCGGAGGACACCAAAAACAACACACATGCATACAGACAGAGACATATATCCTAGAGACAGAGGTTTGAAAATGTTTAAAATGACGTGTGTGTGGAAAACCGAGTGAATACGAGTCTGGACGACTGCTGAAGTACGCTCCCAGTGCGTCCACCCAAGCGCCCGAGAAGGCGGGCGTAGTACGCGCGCACAGCTTCCGCGTGCAGTGCGTCCGGGGTGTTACATTTCTTCTACAGTGATTTGTGAAGATTAGATCTGTTCAGCAGGAGTTTACATCTGTCTACATTTTTATTGACATGTGGTTATCTAACGTTTGCTCTGCTCATGCTTAGGTTTTAGGTTTTTCATTTTTACCACCAAAAATTTGCATTTCCGGTGAAGTAAACTAACATTAGAGTTGTAGGCTCAGCTATGTTGGCGAAAAATAAAGCAATTGCTCGAAAAGGAAGAACTACGGCCTGAGCATGGGTGCAGCATCCAGAGGATTTTTGTTAAAATATGTAATATACATTTCCATAATATCTTTGTTATTACTCTACTGCAGGGGTGTCTAAACTTCTTTTAAAGAGGGCCAGATTTGACATGGTGGCCAATACTAAGATTTTAAAAATGAAAAACAATAAAAGTTACATAAATGTTCTGTAACAATTTTATTTTCATTGTCATAATTATATATATATTTTTTTTAAATGACAATGTAACCAAATCTAAGCCAATCAGGCGTGAACCAATCTAAAAACCATTTCTTCCTTTCACATCTGGAGTCAGATAATAAAGAATAAATTGTATGGAACACGTTAAACTTGCATGAAGCTGATACAAATCTTCACCTCGTGTTCATTTTAAACATGACTTATTATGAGTAATGCAAAGTCTGTTAACATTTAAGTTTAAAACGTTTCACTCTTACTCTTCTTTTCCACAACATCATTTAGAAAGTAATATTTTGTGTCACATCTACAGCAGCTGCAGTTATGTTCTTAGAGGTTCAACTGCTTCGTTATGGCAACCAAAAAAAAACAAATCTTCCTGACAATCCTAGCAGGCCATAAATAATATATTATAAAAATGAAGCTTCGGGCCGCATGAAATCTGACATTTCCTCTTCACTTCGGACATTTCAGAAACAGTTGTGATGTTCTTACCTTATTTGTCATGAATACAGCAGACTTATTTTCACCTTTTGCTATTCTTCTTATCTTTTCTGTTTCCCTTTTTCACTTCTTTAACTTGTTTTTCTTGTTTCTTTTGTTTCATCTGCCCAATGTTCATCTTTACGCTTTTAGACTGCACAAGCACCTTGACGTTCCTCCTCCCGCACCCTTCCTCTTCACCTTCATTGAATGTATTTTACTCTGACGTTTTAGAGCAACGACCAGCTTTTTAAAAACCGTAACTGTAAATAGACGAAAAAATGTTTTACCTTGCAGGTGACGGAGCAAAATAAAAACAGCAACTGATCCCAAACGACACCCCATTCTGGCACACGTCGCTCCGCTTTTCCCTCTTTCTCGCTGACAAACAAGGAAACCTCTTCTTCTTCTTCTAAGTGTCACAACTTTGCAGCGTTAATTTCGAGTCAGACACAGATGTAGAAGCTGCGTACACGAACTAAAGACAGCAGAGCACAGCGATACAACAGTCCACTTGACAGTATGCTGATTAACCGGCGTTGTTAGCTCGTCGAATGAAGACACGCTCAATCTCAGCGGAGATTGCATAAGCAGATGCATACATGTTTTGTATGAAAAGTGTTTTTTTTAATTCTTCAACTTTTTCTTGTTTGTTTTGTTTCATCTGAATAATATCATCAAAGACAGAGTCTGTTGTTGTCTCTAAGCACCCTGGGGCTCCAGCAGCCCAGAAGGGCTCGGAGCGTGCATTCACACATGATCAGGCACTGCGACAAGTTGGCAAGTCGTAGCAGGGTTGGCCGGTGGTGGGGGGTTGAGGGGAGTCTATATGTAAAAGTCTATATGTGCTGAATCTGAATGTAACCGCTGTGAAACAATGAGGAAGTAACTTTTTATTTCGCTGATCTCTCTCTCTCTCTCTCTCTTTCTCTCTCTCTCTCTCTCTCTCTCCTGGATTCCTAGAAGTGTTTGTCAACCCCTGCAACCACAGTGCCTTGTGAGAGGTTGTTCTCACTCTCAGGCCACATCATTCAAAAGAAGCGAGCTTCTTTGTCCCCTGAAACTGTAAAACTGTAAAAGTAAATGTTGTCTACACTGTAAAAAAAAATTCCGTTGTTTTTACAGAAAAAAACTGGCAGCTGTGGTTACCAGAATAATTCTGTAAAAAATACAGTACAAATGTAAACAACTTTACAGAACAACCTGGTATTCAATGTACAATAAACGATAACTGGATGTTAATTTTACTGGTATTCAATGTACAATAAACGATAACTGGATGTTAATTTTACTGGTATTCAATGTACAATAAACGATAACTGGATGTTAATTTTACTGGTATTCAATGTACAATAAGCAAAATCTGCATGTAAATTTTGCATAAATAATTAGTATAAAAGCAGCATTGTCCTGTTAAATTAGCAGTAAAGGACTGTATAATCTACAACTTTAAAATGTATTTTTTGTGAATTACTACAGTTTTAGAGTGTAAAATTTACAAGTTGTTTACATATGTACTGTATTTTCTACGGAATTATTCTGGTAACCACAGCTGCCAGTTTTTTTCTGTAAAAACAACGGGACTTTTTTTTTTTTTTACAGTGTTGCAGGATTAATGATAAGCTTTTATAGTCAAACACCTAAATACTAAATAAACAGAATTTGCTGTAAAATATTCATTACAATTTAAAGGCACAAATTCCTGTTCTATGACTCATATATATATATATATATATATATATATACTGTGAAGCTGTCTAAAAGTATTTCATCATCGCCTGTTAGGATTATTGCTCAGTGAAAAACGGAAACTGTTTTTAAACATTACAGTTATCTTGACCACCTCTTAGATGACGTTTACCAGAAATGGAAAAAATGTAACCCTGGGTGCACAGCTTAAGCATTTATAAATCAAAACGTGATGTATACCTCAAGAACTGCACTGACAGCTAAACAAAAAAACAAACAAATAACTTGCCTCTTCAGGAATTTATTAAACATTTTTTTTTAACATATATTCATATGTACTTTACAAACTTTAGAATAGAAAAAACCTTTTAGTGACACCCTCTTTCCTCTGAAGGGAAGTTGCAAGATTGATAAATAATGAAAAACAAAGAATGCTTTTTCTACCAATATCTAACTACCTACTTCCCCATCCTGTATGTATGTGTGTGTTGTGTTTGCATAGCTACATCACTTTCCCAAAAACATTAAACTACCAACAAAAATATTTTACAGAACTAGTCTTTCTTTTTTTACAACAGCCTCACTGCAGCCTGACTTGCACTATGTTCCTGTATACAGTGTGTAAAATGGACTGTTCAGTATAAAACACAAAACTAAGGCATAACATGGCCAATATGGATGTGTGTGACCCGTGGGTTTTACATCACAGAAACAACAACAATAAACCTCAACAAAAAATGCACACAAGCTACCAATTTGCTTGCTCCTAAGGCCTGAAGAACTCGGCAGATAATGAGCTGAAAGAAATGTTGAGTGTGAGCGGGGCACATGGCATCAGTCTTACTGGTTGTAGTCCATATTTATACATCACACCACTCGTAATCTGAAAGCTCCTGAATCAAGGTAAGGACTCGGGGGTTCAAATGAAGACGGGATCTTTTTGTCTTCTCTACTTTAGTGCCCTTCTCCGGGTTGATGGAGAAAAAACACCTGTGGAAACACACGAAAGACAGACGACTGTATTAATAATAAAATATCTTCACATTAACAAAAATCTTTACAATGATAACTTTTTATTCAAGCTATTACTTTAACCTCTTCCTCCCTAGGCCTCTGGCTCAGGGTCCTGCTCGAAAATGACATGCCCAACATGAATATAGTATATCTCTGGAACTACGAGATCTATATGAATAATATTTGTATCATAATAAAGGTAACACTTGTGAGATACCTGTAGAGGTGAAAGCATCAGCATATATGTTACTGGGTCAGACTAAATGAAGATTGAACACAGCATAAATGAAATATTTAATTTTCGCCTGACAAAAATTTACATTTTTAGTGTGAGTGAATAACACCTTCTGAAATATGCTACTGTAGCCAAAAAACCTCTGTAGCAACTGTAGCATAACATCTGAACATTATCTGTGCCAAGTCTCATGCTAATAAAGTAAACTGCAAAGTTAGAGAGATTTTAGTAGAAATATGTTTAGGCGCTCAACTCTGCACTGCGCACCTCTGCGCATGCATTGCGCATTGATAGCTCAATAGCTGAGCTTCTTCTGAACAAAACGGTGTGTCATATGACTATATTCGTGCTTGTTTAACTGCCCTCAGACGTTTTTCATTTATTGGCGGCGCTGTTGCCCCCGCCGGGCGGGGGGCTTTGGGCTTAAGAGGTTAAAGGCACTAGTAAGTGAAGTCACCGTAGCAACTACTTGTTAGTTCAATGAAGTGAAAATTTAAACTTAATCAAAGCAAAAAAAAACTCACCGCTGCAGAAACTCCAGGGTTGATGCCAGGCATGATGGATAGTGTATGTTCAAGCAATAGTAGCTCCCAAACATCAGGCACAGGACAGAGATGAAGGAGGGGATGTTGTCCTGTACAATGTTTTGATCCACACTCAGCATGAAGCGTTTTGCAGAATAGCAGGATCGTCCTAAAAAAAGAAAAAAAACAAAACAAAAACATAATTCAAACTTAATTAAAAGAAGACACAAAACAATTTGAACATTCTGTTTTAAACTTTTCAAGGTTTCAAAATTTTCAGTTGAATTGCCTACCATAAATACAGAAATCAGTAGGTTTGTGGGACAGACATATTGGGCCTTTCAGAATCCACTTTGACTAACTTTAAGTGTGAGTGACAAAAAACATTGTGCAAGATGAATCTGAAAAGTACATCAAAATAGGAAAGAGAGAAACAATGAGAGAGAATTAAAGACCAATATTTTTTTTCTTACCACACACAACAATGGTGGGAGTCAGGGGAACTCGGTCCATGTGTACTTCCCGTGCCAGGCATGTGTCCTCCACATAACAGAATATGGCATCTTCCTTTTCATCAAAGTACGACAGCAGGAGCAACACCATATCTTTGAGGTCTTCAGAGCAACCACTCAGCTCCCCCCTCATCACTTGATACTTTGTTAGAGCCTCTAGGAACTTTCTGCTCTTGTTCACACAAACCGTCTTCATGTAGCTGAGGAGCCGTTTCCCCTTCAGATCCAGATTCCGTGTGAAAGCTTCTTTCAGCCCAATTCCGGTTAGTTCCTGAAAGTGGACTGCCATACCAAGTCCAAACAAAAACGGCCACTCTTTAAGGAGGTTCTTGATATTTTCCCCCTGGTTGACATGTTTACGCTGAGTGTAGAAAGTCAACTTCATCAGAAGTTTGACCTCGTCTGGATTTATATCAGTTTGCTGAGACATCATCTTCAGTTTTTCTTTATGTTCTTGCTGGCTCTCGACAGTCTCGCCAAGGGGCAGGAATTTTAAATCCCAGTTAATGCACCCATAGGTATCCTGGACTGTTGCTCTCTGCTCTGCAGGGACTTCGTCTGTGTCAGAATCTTCAGTGCGATGCTTTCTTTTTCTTATTTTTTGGGTTGTACATCGCCTCACATTCTCTATCCTATTTTGCAGCTGCTTGACTAGAGAATGGTACCCTGGCCCAATCACATCTCCCTCTATTATGTCTTGCAAAGACTTAGGATATTTTGCCACCATCTTTTTGGCAACTTCCATACAGCTCCTTTTATTTATGCAAGACCTTTTTTGCATCATCTCAGAGACCACGATTCGGACCATCTCCCTTCTCATTCGTGGATTTGGTCGTTTCCCTCTCTCCAATGACTGCAGCAGTTCCTCTGGGAACTTTTCCCATGGTATAATAAATGTATCAACCCAGTCAGGGCTTTGGCGGTTGTTGGAAGAGGGTGAGGATGAACTTCTGGGTGAAATCGACTCCAAGGATACGGGAGGTCCTGGTGAAGCAACAGCAGATGAACTGCTCGTTTCAGGAGTCAGGCCTGCAAACAAACACACAACACACACACACATACAAAGTGTTCAGGGCCCAAATGTGAATGCTTCCACATTCCTGATTAATCTTTTATGCAGGGTACTTTGGGCACTGGTTGCATCCTGTACTACAAAACTTAACTTACATCTTAGCTTCCAAGCAGCAAGTAGTTTTCGGGCTTGAATGGGCCTCAATGCTGACACCAAATCAGCTTCCTCAATAAACTGAAAGTCATCAGATGTCTCAACCCCAAGGGATTGTAAGTGCTCTTCTAGAATATCTATATTCATCTGTGAAAGGTCAGGCAGGACCTCAGTTATGGCGCTGCATAGAAATGTTTGCTCCATGTCAGGCCTTTCTAGAAGAAAAAATTATATCAAGATGCAAGAAATTTACAATTAGTCACCAATGTACATATACAAATAAGAGGAACTTCTTCTTTGAGTATGACTGAGTAAGGATTTATACTTTCTGTACTTCTAAATAGGAAAAACCGTCACTTTTGTATTTCTCAAATAGTATGTTATCAATACCACAGTGACAAAGATCATGTTATTTCGCCAACACACTGTTTCAACTTGAGTATATTATGAGTGAGGATTTACACTTTTTTACTTTCATCTAAAAGGGAAAAACTGCTGTCACTGTCATATTTTTTAAAGAACATTTTATCTTTTGCTAAGAAGCACAGTGGTCTAGTTCATGTTTATTTTGATAACACACTGTGTTTCAGGGGAATGACTTGATGCCCATCAACAATGTATGATGGTAACAGATAAAAATCTACCAGGTCATTGATGTTAAGACATTGCAACCTTGTACTCTGTTTTGTCACTGAGTACAGATGGTATTCAGGATGATAGTTAGCTGTATGTATATTTACCACAAAATACACAGCTGCATCATTTTGAATTAAAATAATGAGAAGTTCTCCAAACTCGATGGCATCATCATTTTTTGACACAAGGAAATGTCCCTTTTTATATGATGTACCTTTGTACTCTATGTCTGTGGAAACACTAGTATTGTGTTCTGAAAAGCCAAACTCTCTCACTGCATGTTTAATTGCATCACTGTAAAGGCTGGGATAAAAAGTACAACTGTCTTTGACTTGCAGAAGCTGACTGCAGCCTGGCCCGGCTGAAAGATATGCTTGAAACATCTGATGTCTCTCAGATAAAGTTAGGCATATCTGTTTAAAGTTTTTTAAATGCCTTGCACATCTCTTGAAGTCGCTGTGTTTACTTTCGAAACGCATGGTCCATACTCTGATCAAGGGGCCAAATTTCAAAATTAGTGCCGGATAATGACGCATGAAATGGTGTTTGGGTTTTAGTGTTGTCTCAGGAAATAAACACTTTCTTGATTCCAAATATTCTTGGATTATAACGTCAAGATAGGCTACTTGGGACAACGAAATATTTTGTGCACAAATCATGTCAACAATATCTTTAAGCTGCAGAGTTAACTGCCACACATCATCTTCTGGATTTTGCACTTTGTCACCAATTAACACAGGCAGCAACCTTAAGAAATTCCAGTTCTGGATAGCTTGGCCTGAAAGCTTGGACCCCTCAGAGTTGACAGCACATGGCTTTGTGAGAGCATCAGATCCTTTATACTTAAACTGCTTGATGCGTCTGTTCAACGTTGAATATGTAAACCATTTCTTTTTCTTAATGAAATATTTCAAGTACAGCGCAACATCATACGATAAGACACCCTCAAATATGTCATGGCCTAAACAAGGTGGGAGAGCAGGCTGGCAAACATGAAAAGACTTAAGAGCATTGAAAACAGAGTTTACCTTTATGCCTTTGCTGCCTTGTCCGTCTTCAGCTTGTAGAAGTGCAGAATCATAGCTTTCAGGGGTGCGCTGTGGACCACAAACATTTGGGTCATCATTCTGAAACTCACTTCTTGTGATTTCACAGTATCTGCAAAAGTACTGAGAATGGCTAAAGTTTTCAGTGAACCCACCAATGCCATGTGACCCCAAATTATCTCCAGCAATACAATACAGAGCCCCTTTGACTGTTTCACCACCAACAGTTATTCCATGTTCTTCCAGATTTTTTAAATCAACTAGCATCTCTGAGAAAACTTTAGCACTTCCAAACTGTTTTAGGTCACTCTCTCTACACAATAAAACAAGGGACATGTGATCTGTATTGGACCGCACATGTGCAGGCAAATTTACCACAGAAAGATAGACTGCAAGAACTTTGTGTTTTTTCTTAGCTGAGCCAAGGGGATTCACAATTTCAAAGGCATCCTGGTAGAGAATTAGTTTCAGGCATCCTGGATTTTCAATGAAAAACTGGTTGGACTTAAAGTTTTGACCATCACTTATGTCACAAAAGTCATCTGAGTGTGTTTTACAAGACTGCTGTGACACTGAATTCTTCCATATATCTGATTCTAGTAAGTTATTTACAGTTTGTGTTACAGGTACATAGTAAGCAAACCTTTCTGTCATATTTTCATCATTTCCTAATTTTACTGTTTTAGGCTCTATGTATTTGAACATTTTTTTGAAAGTCTGAGCCCTTGAGTACGTTGTTCTCAGAGGTCCCTGATGACAGGCAGAGAACAGATCTGAATCCTTCATGCAGTCACAGATTTTAGCAATAGCATCATCAGTTAGAGACATGTCATTTTTCAAAAGCGAACGTAGTTTACTTAAAGTGTAATCCTGTCCCAAATCATGCACATTTTGCATCTCTTCAACAATTGTCTGTATTGTCGAAGCTGGAAGAAGGAGCTGCCCTTGCAATTTTAGGTAGAATAAACAGACATTTCTAAGAAAAGTCTTACTGAAATCCCGTGGCAATTCACTGCTTTCATTTGTTGTAGCATCATTTGAGCTCTGGGGAGCATCTTCATGTACACTGACAGCAGAAGGCTGAGAAACATTTTCCATGTACATGTCACTTATACTATCCACTAAACATGTTCTGTGTTTTCTGGACATATGGGCAGTAAATGACGATTTAACAGTGAATGTATTTTGACAACCTGTTACTGGACATGCCACAGGTCGTCCCTCCGCTATATGCTTTTTTAAGTGGGAAATAAGCTCTTTGACTGTGTGAAATTCACACTCACACAGCGGAATAGCACACGTAAAATGTGTAAAAATGGCCCCAGCAGTAACAGAGGGTGCAGGTGTGTTGTGAACTTGATAGAAATGACCTTTAAAAGCGGCGTAAGTACAGAATGTCCGCTTGCAGTCGGTGCCGACACATTTGAAAAACGGATGAGGTTCGTTCCTATGGATTTTACAATGCAGCACGTAACCCCTCAAGGTCTGTAATGTTTTGCTGCAAAAACTGCAAGTGAACATTTTTGGCAGCCCTGTACCGCTTCACAACAGCATGAAACGAGCGGGAGTTCACAGTAGCGTAACTTAGTTAGCTGTGACCATGTAATTACATGTAACGTTAACGTTAGTTACACCTTACCTACAAGCTAGATTTCAGCCTCCACAGGGCAACAACTGCGACTGGCTCACCAACCAACTGACAGAGAAAGCTTGTAGAGCAGGCTATAACATTAAGTTAGCTAAAAAATGCTAACTGCAAGAGTTCAGTGAACCCCCTAACTTGACGCTATTATTACGACTGAAAAATACAATTTTTCACATTTTTCACAAACAGAAGCTATTCATTTAAAGATTAAGCATTAATTGTTAGCTTACCTGGGCTACAGATGTTTTCACAGCTCCGTGTGCAGATTGAGCGCAGTGGCCTCTTCACCTCCGTCAAGCTGTCCAATTAAAGAACTGAAACAAACTCCACTGCTCAGTGAGTGGACGAGGAATGAGCGCATCCAGTTTGAAATTCAAGCACAGCCGTTTATTTTGCGGGAATGTAAAACAGCCCCAGAATCCCAAGCCACGCATACGGAGTTCTGGTCAGGCTGTCATCTAGAGTTATTTCAAAACTTGGAATGTCGAGCCTCTTTTTTTTTCAATCTTTATTGAAATTACAAAGTATACAAATTCACAGCGAAATTGCAGACATGAGTGAGTGTTAATTAAGTCACATCAGGATAGACTCTGAACATAAAATTGTATATCCAAAATTATATTTATTTACTTTTTAATTATATTTATTTACTTTCTTATCGTAAATATATATATATATATATATATATATATATATATAGTATAGTATATCCAAAATTATATTTATTTACTTTTTAATTATATTTATTTACTTTCTTTATTATAGTAAAGAAAGAAAGAAAGAAAACAAAAGTAAAGGGTACAAGTCACAGTAAATTTTCTTTTACTAGAGGTCGATTAACAATAATTCTATGAGGTATTGCAGTGTATAATCACTTTTCTTATTTTGTGTTAGTTTTATGGTTTCAATGCGATGACGTGCGAAACCTGTCAAATACAGCATATAATAAACATAATACCTTTAGTTTACTCTTTATATTAGCATAGTTTTACTGTATTTCTAAATATTCTTATCTGTAATATGAATTTGTAAAATGTAATATATGAATTTGTAAAACATAATATGGTTTCTTCCGGCATAAACAAAATGTACCAGAGAGCCTACTGACAAAAAACGTTATTCTAACACTGCTATGATATAATTTTAACTGTATTGCAATGTTTTTTGTATTATATTTTATCTTTGTTTAAACTACAGTAATTTGTAAATTATCCAAAAAAGTATGATTTTTTTAACATGTTCTTACTGTCAAATTAACAGTTGGATTTGGTTCGGAGTTTTACAACATATTAATGTAAATTTTAACACTGCTATGATGTAATTTTAACTGTATTGTAATGTTTTTTGTATTACAGTTTATCAGTGTTAAAACTACAGTAATTTGTAAATTCTACAAAAAAGTATGATTTTTTTAACATATTCTTACTGTCAAATTAACAGTTGGATTTGGTTCGGATTTTTACAACATATTAATGTAAATTACACACAGCTTCATTGTTTTTGTATTTACAGTTTTTTTATGTCACGATTTTACAGTGATTCACTGTTAATTCCACGGACATTTTTTACAGTGTATGGAGTGAAAAATGTTCAATGTTCTGAACTTTCAACAGTATCTTTCCTCAATCTTTTTTGTATTTGCACTGTGCATATGTGCACCATAAGTCATTAAAATGTTTTTTGAATTTAAACATACTTTCTCTGTGTTTATTCTACATTAATTTGATGATTTTACATAAATAAATATTCATTATAAGCTTCAGTCTTAAGTAGAAAAATGCAATTAATTTATTGATAAATGAATCGTGATTAATTACAGAAATTTGTGCAATTAATTATTTTTTTTATTTTTAATCGATTGACAGCCATGGTTACAAGTAAAGGAGAGTCCTCACCCAATATTCCCTAAAAGTCCTGTGTAAAACTGATGAGCTTCTGGTGTTAAGGAGATGGACCACAGGACGTTTGAGTCTTTGCATGCACTCAAAAAAATAACTTGTTCCGGGAACGTAATAAAATTATGGAAATAATTTCCACCTAAATAAAATGCTTTAATTTAGCGAGAAACAATTTTGTTGAGTGACCTAAATGTAAATATGATGGGTCAACATGATGTATTTGCGTTACTGTTACTTAATTACCAGGGGTCAGTCCAACTAGATTTGTAAGGGTAAATGTAACATACTAATGTAATTTTGTCATGCCATTTAAACTTGTATGATATGATTATGAGTTACTTAATTTAATAGGGTAGTTACAACTACTTTTTAAAATAGTACAGTACATGACTTAATTATGCTGAGCCAACAAAACAAAGTTAGGTTGAAGTGGTTTAGCCTAAGAGATTACCTTTATCATATGAAAATGAACATAACAGTAATTAAGAAAATAAATCATTTTTAAACATACATATTCAGCAATTTAAACAAATGTCAACGTATATACCCCCAGCTGGTGTCAAGTTTGGAAAAGAAAAACACGAAGCAAATTGGATTTGTTGGAATAACTTTACCAAAAAAGGCAAAACTGACTTTCTGTTGCTGTGAAAATACAACATACAGCCTAAAACTGCAGTGTCCCAACAGTCAAAAATCATAACTGCTGAGTTAGGAAATTGGAGCCCACTGTCGAGCCTGCCCCCAGTTGACATCTCATATGCAACATCAACATATAAAATGTATTCATGTCAGTAAAACAAATCTACAGAAACTATGAACATTTCTTAAGACTGGATTCTGCTAGGCAGCCATTAAAGCTTAAGTGGCTTTTGAGAAATCAGTCTGCAACATACATTCCTATACACAGACAAAACCATTTAACAACCCACATTAGGTGTCTATATTTAGTGCTTTCTGATTACCAAAATACAAATCAAAGCTGGTTACAAAGTTATATGCAGAAAGTGGTCCTGGCCACTGAGTGCAAAGAAAAATGTTTGAGAACAAACTGAAAATACTGCATTGTGCATACTTATATCTCAAGTGTCAAACAAAGTAGTTTTCTTTTGAAAAGAACACTTTTTTTTTTAACCTTACCTTCACCCACCTTCTGGCGGGTAGCTGAGGTCAAGGGCATATACAAGCGCAAACAACATCGCCACAGCAAGTGGTACGTTTCCCAACTCATCCAGAACTTGCACACCCTCCAGAACAATACCTACATCTTCCGGTCCAACATCTGGCTCTGCGCCTTCCTTGCGAATATATATATATATATAAATATATTATATATATATATATATATATATATATATATATATATATATATATATATTATATATATGTAATATATATATATATATATATATATGTGTGTGTGTGTGTGTGTGTGTGTGTGTGTTAAAAATGGGACTGGTATAACATATATATATATATTATATATATATATATATATATATATATAATATATATATATATATGTGTGTGTGTGTGTGTGTGTGTGTGTGTGTTAAAAAATGGGACTGGTATAACATATATATATATATATATATATATGTTATACCAGTCCCATTTTAACACACACACACATATATATATATATATATATATATATATGTGTGTGTGTGTGTGTGTGTGTGTGTGTGTGTTAAAAATGGGACTGGTATAACATATATATATATATATATGTGTGTTAAAAATGGGACTGGTATAACATATATATATATATATATTATATATATATATATATATATATATATATATATATATATTATATATATATATTATATATTACTATATAGAAAAATTGCATTTTGCATTTTTCTATATAATATATATAATATATATATATATATATATATATATATATATATATATGTATATATATTATATAATATATATATATATATATATATATATATATATATATATATATATATATGTTATACCAGTCCCATTTTTAACACACACACACACACACACACACACACACACACACAGTAAAACAGCTATCATTTATCTAATTTATATGAATGAATATGAATAAGGACTGGAGAATAAAAACTAAATTACATACCATGTATTCTTTCAAGAGGTTCTCGGGCTCTTCATTCAGGTACACACACAGGGCTTTGATGATGCACTCTCTTCTGACATCAATGGCATCAGTCTGAGTATGTAGGACAATTAAAAAAAAAAAAGATAACATTTTAAACAACAGGTAGAGACTATTTCACAAACAAAACATTGAATTAAACTGTCTTTCAAATGTAACAATCTATTGACCGTTTTTATGATATATGAACTTACAATATGCATGGGGGCATTGGTTTTATGTCCAAGTATAAGTAATCATAGAAATATGTCAAATGAAAGCATGTGGTCCCAGGAAACAGTAACTACCATTGTAACATCAGTGGACATTGTCACATCTGCCCAAGGTTCATATTTTATCAGATCCTTCTTCAAAAAAGTACATTACCCCCCTGTCCATCTAGTTTTATTTCTCTCCATCCCTCTGACATTTCCTTTTTAAATTTCAAGCATTAAGTTTAAAATATTAAAGCTGTACAGGTTTGACAGTTTCTAATTTTTTCTATTATCATACCTGGGTGATGGGTATCATGATGCTCCTAATCTTTCTTCCTTGAACGCCGCCTTTCTTGCCAAACACCCTCATCAAGTTTGAAGAGTGAGCATCCAGCTCGGAGAAGAACTTTGACAGCAAACTGACGGTTGTAATCCTCTTAAATTCAGCAGTTAGCTTAAACAGAAAAAAAGGGTACACAAAAGCAAATTTGACTATCATAGCATTGAAATGACCAACTAGTTCAACAATTGTCATCTATCACCAAATCCTGAATCAGCTTACGAGTTACTTCAAAAGGCTTGCCCACATTTTGTTGGCTGATATAAATCACACTGTACATATTAAATGAAGACAACATATTTCAATCAAAGTGAATGAGTGCTGTGCATTTATTCACCTACCTCACGTACACAGAAGAGAGCCGGCCATCTGGTTTTGAAATCAGCAATCAAGGGTGCATCACGAATAACTTCTTGCCTTCTGTGTGCAAAGGTCTTTTCCATCATTGCTGCCACTGTGTCCTCATTGTTCCTTTTCCTTACTTCTAAAAGCAGGGTCTCTCTTATCTTTTCAAGTGTCTCTGCGGATTCACCAGATGGGTAGGTGGGACAGTAATTTACTTCGGCTCTTCTGAGCTTCTTCACGCCATAAGCAGGACTGCATTTGTCTGCAGGTTTATTTGTCAGGGAATTCAGTTCAACCTCTGGACATCCAAGCCGCTTGAGCTTCCTCCTGTAGTTAGCAAGTTTGTACTTTAAGCTCACCTTCCAGCCACCATATCCAGTGGCAGAGCATGGCTCTTTCAAACATGGATGGGATGACACAAGGGCTTCGGCAACCTCTTCAAACTCATTGTCTGAGGGGTACACTTTGTATTGGACAATTTCTTCAGCTAAACTGTCAAGAATGGCAGTTTTAAGTCTCATGTCTGGATTCAATAAAGTTCCGCTTTCTTTGAATGCAGAATTGGCTTTGTCCAGCTGCAGCTCACAATCATATGGGAATCGAGGAACACGAAAAACAACAGGCCATCCAGAGGATCTTGAAGGGGTGGACTCAGGAGAAGACAAAATGTCCGTATCACACAAGCTACCAGATGAAAGTGATGACTCATTACCAGACCCTGATGTGGCAGGAGTGGAGTAGGGTGGAGGGGTAAACCACCAGGCAGGGCAGAGGCAGCTGAATCAAAGACAAGCTTTAAGGTACTTTTGTCCTGGATGTCTGACATTGAAGTCAAGTTGGTAAATTCATTGCCAAACTCAGCATCCATAAATTGCAGCCTGAAGTGGTCCTCTACCCCACACTGCCTCTTTATGTGCTGAACAAGTTCACCAACAGTCTCTGGAAACCCATCTTGCAGGGTAAGTCTCTGGGAATCGTTTTCCCCGAGGATGATTCTGAGTTTAACTGGAGCAGCCATTTCACAATAATCTGTGAATAAAAACAAACACACATAATATAAAAATATATTTGTACAAGAGTACATCTTATCTAAGGTTGAGAGACTTATTTTCATTGGTTATCCTAAAATATATATCTAGATTCATTATTGTACATGAAATTTCTGTAAAAAAAAAAAAAAGTTGGAAAAAACTGTTTTCAAAAGCCCAAAGCTTTAAGTGTAAAGCTGTCTGTAATAAAACATATTTCAGACAGAAAGCTAAGAGTCTCATTTAATAGGAAAGCTACAGTGTGTAACAAATTGATCAAAATATCTTGGTTAAAATAAACAAAAAGACTTCAAGGATATAAGATAATGTAAGGTTACTTTTTCCAATTTTATTAAGACTTAGTTCATGATATTGCCAGTTTAATACCGCATTTAATGTAATTTTTGCATTAAATTATTTTTCACCAGTTCATCTATTTTCAAGCTAGTTTAAGCATTGTTTAGATAAATCTATAACTCATGAAATAATCACACCTCTTTTTTTTAATTCCAAGACAGCAGTGACAGTCCAAATAACATTAAATTTTAAATCAGAATGTCATCTTACCTTATACATGTATGTGTCTTTTTAATGTCACCATTCTGAGAGACCCTACAAAGTAGTCTGCCAGAGGGTAGTCATCTGCTAGGTCACTAAGCTCAATCAGATCTATGTCTTTGGTTGGACATGCCATGAGCTCAAAGGCTCTGTGATGCTCACTATACCACCCACTAAGTCTCTTAACCATAAAAAACAGTCTCTCCTGAATAACAAAAATGTGAACGATCTGTCCAAAATCAGGAAGTCCACTTGTAGATCCATGAGCTATAATCATGCCCTTTTTGAAACTTACACCTTTGGTTGACACAGACCTAGTTAAATGCACCTCTCTTGTACCAGGAAATTTTTGTTTAATATTCTCAACAATTTCGTCTTTTAAAACATCGACAGAAACTGTTGACACACTTGTCATCTCAAGAACAGGCCTTTCAAAACTGGATGCTCTCATGTGATATGAAATCATGAGCTGATGCTTAAAAGCTAGTGAGAGGGGCACATTTTTGAAGCAGTTTGAGTGTTGAATGACATGCTTAAAAAACTGTGCTTAGCCTCGAATTGCATCGTCCAGAGACCAACGAGAGGACCAAACTTCCTGATGAGTGTAGGATAGTGCTCTAAGTAATGATGTTTGGGTAGAAGCTGCACATTAGGAAAGAGTTCTTGGTATCTTTTGCGGTGCTCTGAAATTTTGCACTCAAGGTAAGCAATGGAGTCTTCTGTGTGTGTCGGAGCAACCACCAGCTCTACAATATCTTTTAAAACCATGAGAATTTGCCATGCCATTTCATCTTCTGGCACCAGATGCCCAATGATGAATGGAATAAATCTTATCAGTGCCCAGTTCTCATGAGCATTCCCCCCAATTGTTTTTGAGAATGTATGTGGGATTACGTGAGGCCTGTTAGTCTTGTCTGACCACTTGAAGGTAAAACTAAGGATGGATTTGTTTAGAAGCTCAAGACTGAAATATTTCTTGGATATCAGCAGTGACAAACAATGCGCAAGCTCCACAGGCACAATGCCCTCAAACACATCATGCATGATATCTGGTGGATAACCTGTCAGAACACTAAAGTGGGCAAGGTTCTTGGTGATTACACATTGTCCTTTCACCCCAAAACAGCTTGAACTGTTCTGCTGTGCTGAATTTACATGGGAGTCATGTAGTTCTTTAGTCCTCAGATCAAATGAACCTGATCTCACATCTCTCGTTTGGATCTCTGCTCGTGTTGCTGTGCAGAATCGGCAGATGTTTCCACCAGAAAAACTTTCGTTAAAACCTGCTATACTGTGAGCACCGAGATTATCTGCTGCAACAACTTGAATTGTGCCTTTAACACATTTACCAAGGAACAGAACAAAAATTCCATCCTGCTCAAGGGTTTTTACATCTTGAAGAAGAGGATGCAAGACATTGTCATAACCATACTTCTTCACATCATCAGATTTGCACAAGATTGCCAGGTAAATCGAGGAAAGTGCTGAATGTGAGCCTGGAGGCAAGTTACTCAGAGTCCAGTAGATACCACAGAGCTTGTGTTTCCTGCGTGAAGTACCCAGAGGATTGCATACCTCGAAATCATCTATGTACAAAGTTAGCAAGATTCTCAACTCACCCCCTGAAAGAAAACCATTTTCCTTAAAGTGTGAGCCATCTTGAAATGATTTATAAGTACGCTGTTCTCCAGTTATCCCATGACTCTGATGTACTCTGTGGTTTTTCCACAACTTTATCCACAACATCTTTCCTATTGAAGAGCTGTTGCAAGCTCTTCAGTAAAGACACATACTGAAAGCTTTTCTTTTCCCTTTTATCGAGCATGTACTCAGTGGGCTCAATGACATTAAAATTTTCCCTGTAAAACTTGTTTCGAAGATATGATGTGCTCAAAGAGCCACCCTTCTCTATAGATTTTAGCAAGGGATGAGATGTGGTGAGGGCTGTGGCTACTTCTTTTATCACTGACTTGTCAGGTATGGAACCATGTTCCTGAAACACAGCTTCAATAGTGTTAACAGAGAGAGGAAATGCAGCTGAGCATAACAAATAGTGCATTTCTTCTAGAAACTCATCAACTTTTGTGCCTGGCACATGTGCGAAATGTTCTAGTTTAAGCAAAGCTGCAGCAAAGTTCTGCTCAATTATGCCAGGCAGTATCTTGCTTATATCCACATCATTACTTGGAGATGCACTGTTTAATTCCACTGCAGAGTCATCTGGGTTAAGTGCATTTTCCTCTTCACCGTCAGATGATTCTTGTGAAATTCTGGTTGTTGTCACTATACCTGGTTTAAAATCATTTAATGTATGGGGGTTGTGTTTCCTGTTCTTGTGTGAGTGAAACGTTCCATAGATATTTGTTTTGAAAGTACAATCCCCAAACATACAGGTAACAGTTTCATGACTCTTAAAATGAATGCCAATATGTATGAAAAAATCCCTCTCCGTAGAAATATTGGTACAATTACACAAAGGACAACTAAATGTTTTCAATTCCAGGAGCTCCTGACAAGTTTGCTTAGGATGAACTCTACTTAAATGTATGCGCAAAGCATTTTGTGTCTTAAAATTGCATGGACAGTTTAGATATGGGCACGAATAATGTTGTCTATGGCGGTGCTGTAGTCTTAAATGTTTAAGTAGATCATATCTACCAGAAAAAGATACACTACTCTCCTTGCACCTCCACATATCAGTAACACAGAACAGTAAAATCAAGCATATCTGGGCATAATATTTAAAATTTTTCATTTCCTATCTCCCCCTTTTCACCTTACTTTATCTTAAACAGCTTGTCACTATATTTATTTATACACTTAAATATTTAAATCATGAACCTGACACTAGCAGATGACTCCCTTTCCCCGCAGTCACTCTTGTTCGATGAAGCCGTAGGAGAGGACACTTTCACAGGAGTATGGTGAATGGTGATCTCTTGTAAGATGACACTGGACACTTTTACAGTCAAATCTCTGTGATAAATTGAGAGAAAAGAGACAGGATGAGGAGCAATATAATGACTTTACACAATCTTAGAAAGGGAGCTACGAATCTAAAAACAATAGTTAATACAGTGTATGACTCTGACGCTTCTATTATTTTCGGTGGACAAATACATGGAATATATGCTTCCATGTATTTGTGGAACAACTGGTTTGACTAAAAAGCGCGTGAATGTGCAGCGGTGCGAGCGACAGATACGGTTAGACATCCACAGCAAATCTCCATGTTATGACATACACCTGAGAAATGTTCTGGGCGAGGTCGGTGGTTGGAGCGCTACGTACGCCGGGCTATGTGCTAATCCACACAAGCAGTGCAACAGTACACTCATGGTAGAACACGTTCGCTCCCTCGTCAACAAAGTGAATAACATCAGACTGAGTAAAGCTTCGTAGCGCGAGGAACTGCTGTGTTGACGCTCACATAGAAACCCTAAAAGTCCAAAATCCTAAAAAGAACTTTTCACTATGCTCCCAAATGAGAGACCACGAGTATGCTTCGCAGGCTCTGATGGACACCGACAACAGCGGGGACAAGCGGTTGTTAGAGGAAGACGGTGAGTCCTGTCCTTCTACCCCGTCCAAGGGAGCTCATGCTCGGAAAATATCAAAATCAAATGAAGATGAAGTTTCAAACTCTGCAATACTTGCAGCAATTAACACACTGGTGGCGAGATTTGACACACAAGAACAAAGGTTCGAAGAATTTGGCGTGCAGTTAAAACAGAATTGTGTGATGATAGCTAGCTTGACCAGAGCATCTGATTTTAATGCCGCGGAGGTCAAAGACTGCAAGACAAGAGTCTCAGTGCTGGAGAAAGAAGTGGAGCACCTGAGGGCAGTAAATGCTGAAATAAAGGAAAAAGCATGTGAACAAGACAGATACAAACGAAGATGGAACCTGAGAATCAGAGGAATGAAAGAAAAGATGAACGAAGACATCAGGAAAGACGTGATTCAACTACTGTGTAAGATAGCCCCTCAATGGGAGGAAAATATGGAGGACATTGTGGACACAATTCATCGGATTGGCAGGAAGACGGAAAACAAAACACGACAAATCATCATCCAGTTTACAAGACGACAACACAGAGACGCGTTTTGGAAACTGACGAAGGAATCCAGGGTCTGTACTGAAGCAGGAATCAGGTTTATGGAGGATCTCACGAAGGAGGACAGAATGGCGAGAGAAGCTCTCTGGCCCCGCATCGACCAGGCGAGGAAGAATGGAGAAAAAGCCTACTTCCGCGGTCCTTTTGGATTCATAAACGGTCGTCGCATCCAAGCTGAAGATAAACACTAAACTTCTGACACACCTACAACGAACAGGTATACGGGGGAATTTATCTGAGGAGGAGACACTCTAACTAGTTCACAACACCAAAGTAACCTTTAGTTAAACTGTTAATTGATGTTTACTCTGCTGTGAAGTTTTCCAGCAGATGGTCTGTTTAAACACTCATTTATCTTTTGTTTCATTGAACACAAGGGGACTCAAAGACAATGTGAAGCGAAAAGCTATTTTTCTGTTTTGTAAAGGGCGTAAAGCACATAGCACTTTTCTTCAAGAAACTCACTCAAGTGCTGCAGACTGCTCCTTATGGTCGAACCAGTGGGGAGACAAGATACTGTTTAGCCATGGATCAAACAAATCCGCAGGTGTTGCTATTTGCTTTAATAAATGTCCGGGTAATGTGATAACGCACAAAGCAGATGAGAAAGGCCATTGGTTGGCAGCTGTTCTAAACATTGAAGGTTGTTGTATTATTATAATGAACGTTTATGGCTATAATAACACCAGTCAGAATAGACTTTTATTTTTAGAGATCTCTGAGGCTGTAAATCAATATAAAAACTGTTACAACACAAACTTAATTTTGCTGGGAGGTGATCTCAATATTGCACCTGATGATTGGCTGGACAGATGTCCCTCAAAATTTACAGATCATCATTTTAATACACTATTTCTTGAATTTTGCAGTACACATTCTTTAATTGACGTATGGAGATGCAAAAATTTAATGGTTAAGCAGTTTTCATGGTTAAAACCCAATGGAAGTTGTATGTCAAGAATTGACTTATGGTTATCTACACTGGATATTACTGAATATGTTTCAGAGGTTTCTATGTCAAGTGCACCACTAACAGATCACTGCTCATTATATCTGGAACTGAAACCAAAATCAAATCCTAGTAAAAGAAATACTAATTGGAAATTTAATGCAGACTTACTAAAGTCTGAACACTATTGTAAAATAATCAAAGAATTACTACTGGAGATTAAATTTGACACAACTATTGGGAGTTATAGTAATAGATGGGAATTTTTCAAATATAAAGTTAGGCAATTCTCTATCAAATTTGGAAAACAAAGAAGCAAAGAGATACAAGAACAAGAACTTTACTTAGTTCAAGAAATCGATAAATGCTGTAAAAGGTCACCAATGTCAGATGCAGATAGGTCTAACTTTATGATTCTCCAATCAAAATTGGATGATTTATACCTAAAAAGAGCCCGTGGCGCTTTCATAAGATCCAGGGCAAAATGGACGGAAGAGGGGGAAAAAAATACTGCTTATTTCTGTGCACTTGAAAAAAGAAGACAAGAGAGGAACGCTATAAATTTCCTTATGATTAATAACTCAGAGTGTACAGATCATAAACAGATATCTGAAGAAGTACATAGATTCTATTCAGTTTTATATAGCTCTTCATATTCCAGAGAAAGCTCCATTGATCTTTTTGAGAATATAAAAACCCACCTTCCCCCTCTCAATATTGATTTTGTTGAGATGTGTGATTCTGAAATTGAAATGTGGGAACTGGAAAAAGTAGTTAAAAACATTTCAGTGGGAAAAGCTCCAGGACAGGATGGACTAACCACAAATTTTTACAAATTTTTCTGGCAAGATATCAAAGAACTCTTATTTTATGCCATTCGAGAATGTTTTATGAATAAGGTAATGATGCCTACAATGAAACAAGGATTAATAACACTCATCCCTAAACCTGGAAAGGACAAAAAACTCATAGACAATCTAAGACCAATAACATTACTTAATGTCGATTATAAACTATTCGCTCATATCTTTGCCAACAGATTAAAAGAATGTTTGCCTCATGTTATTAGTGAATCTCAATCTGGTTTCCTTAGAGAACGTTCAATTCACAACAACATTAGATTAGTACTAGACTTATTAGACTATGCAGATAAGATTGATGATGATGGTTTAATTCTGTTTTTAGACTTCTGTAAAGCTTTTGATACAGTTGAACATGGCTTTATGATGGATACATTGAAATATTTTGGTTTTGGGGAAAACTTCCGAGAAGTAATTAAGATGTTCTATAAAGATATAAATAGCGCGGTTATATTGCCAACTGGAACATGTAAAAGATTTACAGTGAAAAGGGGAATCCGTCAAGGCTGTCCAGCCTCACCTTTACTTTTTATTTTGGTTGCAGAAGTTTTGGCAGTTATGATTAAACATTCAGAAAATATACAGCAGTTAAATGTTATGGGAAGACCTCTAATCATAAGCCAACTGGCAGACGATACAACTCTCTTCTTAAAAAATGCAACACAGATACCAGAGGTTCTAAAGGTTATATCTGTTTTCTCTAAGGCTTCAGGGCTCCATCTGAATCTGAGCAAATGTGAATTAATGGCAATTCATGATCACCCCCTGGTGTCTATTCAAGGTATTGCAATCAAAAAGGAGGTTAAATATCTTGGAATTATTATCTCCAAGGATTCACATTATAGAGAAAAAGCTAATATTGACAATATTATGTTGAAGAGCAAAGCAATTCTAAATTCATGGCTGCAAAGAGATTTGTCTATATTTGGGAGGATTTTATTATCTAAAATGGAAGCTCTGTCACGTTTTATTTATCCAGCTTACTCCTTAGCTATCCCTACTAATATGATTAAAAACATCAACCAAATTATTTATAACTTCATTTGGAAGAATAGACATCATTATATTCGAAAGGGCGACATAGTTAAGTCAATAGAAGAAGGGGGGCTAAATGCTATCGACTTTGACCCCATGAATGGAACCCTGAAGCTAAAATGGTTGAAATGTTTTATAACCCAATGTGAACACTTTTGGTTTCACTTGCCCTCAAAAATATTTATGGATGTTGGAGGTATTGCATTTCTATTAACATGCGATTTTGAGATTAGCAAACTGCCAATTAAGCTGTCCAAATTTCACCAGCAAGTCCTCCATTATTGGAAACTAATCTATAAACACAATTTTTCTCCACATAATACCCCAATTTGGAACAACCGGTACATACTGATAAATAAGAAGTCACTTTATTTTAGAGAATGGAAAGAAAATGGAATTTGGTCTGTCCAACACCTTATGGATAGGAGAGGTTACATATTAGATTTTGATGATTTTGGTCAAAAATATAATATTGAATGTTCCAGAAACGACTACTGGGCTGTAATTAAAGCAATTCCACAGGCTCTCATCTGTATGATTAAGGGAATTTTAATGTACATGCCGATAACACCTGAACTACTCACTCTGTCCATAAATAACCAACCTTTATTAGAGAAAAAGTGTAACAACAAATTTTTGAGATCTACTCTCACCAAAGAATTTTTTCCATTTCCTCTCAAAAGAAAACATATGTTAAAGGAATACTCCACGTTGAATACCAAGAGAATTAGATGTAATTTTCTTAGTTTTCCTATCCCCCCTAAAGCGAAAGAGGTACACTTCAAAACAATAAACGACATTTATCCTTGCGGTGAATTTCTAAGAATTATATTTAATTTGGACTGTAATGAATGTGCTTTTTGTAAAACAGAAGTAGAAACACTTGAACATTTAATGTTCTCTTGCAATCTATCTGATTTGTTTTGGAAAGACTTCAAAAATTGGTTAACCTATAATAATATAGATGTGCCACCCCTGACTTACAATAATGTGAGATTTGGTTTCATAATGGAGGACAGAAAACTAGAATATAACATAAATAATTTGATTATACTCGCCAAATACTTTCTACACAAATGTAAATTCTCAAAAAAATACCCCACGTTTCAACATTTTTTTAAAAGAACTGCACCTTTACTTTGATTCATTAAAACTTATGAAGTCAAAGAAAGCCCTATTGCTGTATGACAGTTTATCAACTTTTACTTTTGATTGATCCCCTATACATTTTTGTTTGTTTGTTTGTTTTTCTCTCCATTGTTTTACTTTTATTGTTTGTTCTGTTTT
Source organism: Argyrosomus regius (assembly GCA_946959425.1). Classification (NCBI taxonomy): domain Eukaryota; kingdom Metazoa; phylum Chordata; class Actinopteri; family Sciaenidae; genus Argyrosomus; species Argyrosomus regius. Next base: position 46,197 of record CAMPSB010000081.1, read on the forward strand.
TGAAATGCTACGCTCAGTTCTGAAAGCAACAACTTTCATAATTGCTTTTGAATATGCTTATTTGTATTGTATTTTGCAATAAAGAGAAAAAAAAAAAAAAAAAAAAAACCTTCAAAACAGGGTGATACAAAATAAATCCATCCATTGTCGCCTGGTTATGGCGCGGAGGAGGCGGAGAATTTGAATTGCCGGTGTGTTTGGCCATCAAGTCGTATTTCAGACTGGATGTGCTACGATGATAACTCAGTTCACACCGACAATACACACAGATAACTTTTATCTAACGAACTTTTCCATTCATAATTTTGTTAGCTGCGTCCATTTCAGCATCTCGTGCTCGACATCCACACAATACGGTAGCGTGGGGCGCGCTTATTGTTTTGCTTCCGGTTTACAGCTGGATCCTGTAGTTTTTCTAACGTTACTAGCAGTGGCCACAGCTTATGAAAAAACTACAAGTTCACTAGGTCACAAAGAGCGTTAATCTCGCGATAAAAAAATTAACGCCGTTAAAATTGTTTTGCGTTAACGCGTTAATAACGCGATATTTTTGACAGCACTAGTTATAACAGATGTAATTGTCTTTAGAGTGCAAAGGTGTGTGCAGGCTATTAGTTGAATTTGAGATATAATCCCCGTCCCTTCTTGTTCTCGCTCCCTTTAGTGTTGCCTGGCATAAATTGAAAGCATTTTACTTTGCAGTTATATCAATTTAATCAAGATAGGATTAAATTAAAGTGCAACATTTAACACACATAGCTCTCAGTAGAGGAATGAGTGACCACAAATATCACCAGTAGTAGCCATTTCTTGCTCTCTCTATGCAGCATCTGAACTTGTACCTACAGTGCTCTCTAGTGGCAGACACATGAATGATGGAAACAACATCTCTCTGTGTAAAAGATTACTCTTAAATAAAATGAGTACCAGCAGTAAAGAAAAGTTCATAATAAGTAAAATCCTTCTACTTTAAGGTAAGACTGTAGTTGGAACACAAACACACACAACACTCTTGCTACATTTCACTATGATTGTACCTTTATGATTATATGTGACAATTAAATTCACCTGAACTGAACTGAATGTGTGTGATGTAATTCTTCAAACCTTGTTAACCATTATACCCACACTATGAAGTAACCACAATCACCTGAGCTTTTCATCCTCCAAGACAACGCAGGTTATAACATAATATACAGTCTTCATGCCATTTGTATTGAGAGCAGAAAGGTCAGCTGGAGGAGGAGGAGGAGGACAGCATCAGTCTGTGGTTTCCTGCTTTCAGAGTATCTACTCGTTTCAAGTCAGTGAACTAAAATTAAACTATGCAGAACACAACAGCATGAGTTTTTCTTCTGTTGAGAGTACAGGAAAGACAAAACCCTTTGACCTACTGTGCAAGTCACATGATCTCCTATTTCAGACCAGACTTTAGTGTTGAAGAGGGACAGAGAGCAGATAAAAGATGATGTATCTTATGGTCAATACACAGCACAAATTACAGTATTGTGTAGTTTTATATAGTGTATTGACACTGTTCTAATGTTTTTATTCTAATAACTATTGTCCCAGGGACCAAAAGGAAAATTCCCTTAAACTAACTCTGATGCAACATACAAAGCTAGTTTCTCTTAAGGGAATAAATTAACATGAATGTTGCTAATATCTTTTCAGATGATTCAAAATGGAGCTAGAGCTTTTGTTGAAACAAAATAATAGTACTCATGTTTTAATCAACTTTTACATTCAAATCTGTTTCCTTGACAAAAGATTGAATTAAATCATTTTAATCTACACCAACAGATCTCATAAGACAGAGAAGTTCATTTATTCATGTCATGAATATCTATATTTTGAAGCCTTATGTGTTTTGTTTTTTTTAGATTTTCTTTTTTGTTGTTTTTTTTGGCCTTTTCAAGCCTTTATTTGACAGAGACAGCTGAAGAGTGACAGGAATACGGGGAGAGAGAGATGGGGAATGACATGCAGCAAAGGGCCATAGGGCAGATTCGAACCCTGGGCCTCTGCGGCAAGGACTGAGCCACTGTGGATGGGGCGGATGTTCTACCAACTGAACTAACCAACACCTGCCTTATGTGGTTTTGAAAAACACAACTGACTCTAACCCAGTAGTATATCTTTTAGAGCAAAACGGAACAGTCTCTGCACTAGGCCACATAAAGTCAGTCGACAGTCAGTCAGCTCCTTGCTTGCGTGTGACATGATTTGTAATGTGCAGGGGCGATGCATCACGTACAAACCAACAGTGTGTTGGAATGGTATATGTTTATACTTCTCATCCAATCACAATCAAATTCACTCTATCATGGATTAAAGAAAAAAAAAATCTTTTGACTGAAAATGTTTCAAGCTGCAGCCAAGTCATATTCCCCATTTGCAATTAGTGAAAGATGTTACAGGTAACGTTACTTGACACGTGCTGAAAAAATAAGAGAAGATTTACAACCCCACTGCACTCATAACCATGTTCTCTAATGCAGACATCAAGTTTAAATACTTGACCGACACAGTCTTACAGCAGGATGCTTTAAAGAGCTGTTCTGTTCACACTTTTCTTTATTGTCATTTCAATGTCACTTTTAATCTATGAAATCAAACTGTAGCTCCTCCAGTGACAGGCATGAGGCAAGAGGTCTTTATTAAAATACAGGGCTTTATTGCTGGTCAACCCGTGAGAACTGGGTTAAAGAAAGAAAATATAAATTAACAAAAAAATAATGCTGTATGCACGTCTCATAAATCTTATGTCACAACATAGCATAGCTACAACTAATCACTTTTACAATTGGCTTCAAGGAACTCAAAATTGCACATATCACACTTTCACTGCACATAAACATTATGAATAACAGCTAACATACCTCGTTGCTGCTAATCACAAGGAGGTGCTAAACATCCTTTTACAGTCTTTTGTCTCTTCTTCTATCTTCTATCTCTGTTCTGTCTCTCTGCGCTTCTCTATCTTATATTTTCATAACAACAACACTAACAGACTGTCATTCTCTGTCGCTAAAAAGGCGCTCGGGCGGAACCAATAATATAGTTCCGTCTACCTGTAATGCAACCTATGCAATAAGCAATTATGCAATTAGTCTTTGATTAGTCTTTAATTAGTTTTTCATTAGTCTTTGTGTGTGTGTGTATTTCAATAGTTTCAACACAGAAAGGTTTGCTCGTTCTAACTAGCTACGGTTGCTAAGGAGCTACTTGACACCGTTGCTAAGGGGCGGGGTTTAGCGACGAGTGGCTTTGTTTTGACACGTGACGTCCAAAGATCAAAGGGAAAGTTTTGGTCAGGGTATAAATAGGACAAGAATCAACAAGATTTCATCTTCGTTGGGATTTTTCAGAAAACTTCCACGATACATCGAGGAGCGAGCACAAACAGCAAAGACACCATGAGTTCAGAAAATAACGATACGATGGATCAGGAGCCTCCACAGGTCTCATCAGAGAGGATTCAGCCACTTGTCGACTTGATCGTGGACCACCTGACGGCGACACAGTGGGACAAAGTGACATCTGGGTCAATAGACGACGAAACGAAACGTGTCATAACAGACATGTGTGTGGATTTTGTTAATGCTTTGTGTAAAATTGTTCTCGAGGCATTTCAAAATCCCCTCGCACAGACAAAGCGCGAGACTGCAGAATGTCCAGAAATGATTTTTGAGGAAGAAGTCCAGAAGTACCTGGGGACCTCCATCACTGACGCTTTTGTGACCGTGACTGGCAGCCCAGTGTCCACAAAAAGTGCACAAAGACTGACGGAACTGGTGAGCAGAGAAGTTACAGAGAGGATCAACTCACCGGCAGAGGTAGGCAGCACAGGCAGCGAGTTTAAAATCACCCGTAGACTGCAGATCATTGTCAAACACGTGATCAGCATGCTTAAAAACTGCAAAGCCAAGATGACATGTGCGTCCAGGTCACGTACTGTTGATTCACGGAGTCCAGATACGGCAGCTGAGCGCACAAGTCCGACAGAGCAGGAGAGTCTTCGGGAGCAGACTCCAGTCTCTCTGATAGGACCAGAAGACCGTTGTTCAGTAGGAAGCTTCATTGATACGACCACCGAAGCCGTAAAGGAGATCCTATTGGAACACGTGAGTGACCCTGAAGTGAAATCTAATGCTGACATTTCAGAAGAAGAACGTCTGCAGATTGTCAACAGCATTAAAGAAGACACAGATGAAGCAGCGTGTGAAATTGCTCACTACATTTGGAGCAACAGAGAGGAGTTTGGACTGGATAATGATGGCACACCAAGACCAGAGGCCCAGTCCAGCAGGTTAAACTGCTGGAACGTCGTGGCAAACAAGATCAAGAGCCTTTTTGCCCGCAAATTTGCCAAGGAGGCCATCGCCAGCTTCATAGTGAAGCTGAGAACAAAACTGAACTGCAAGAAGGCACCACTGGATGTCCTGATTCCAGCAGCAGACAAAGTGGTGCAGGACATGATCCCAGAAAACCCTGATGAGTGTGCCTACAAAACCATGGCCATCTACATCAACAACGGCCAACATGAAGCGCATTCTCAGCAGCTGGGGCACATCATATTTGAGACTCTTCAACGTGTCCTTGGAGCCAGGAAGATAAATCAGGTCACGATCCAAACTGAGGTAGACAAGTTCATGAAGATGATGCGGAACTGGCTCAACCAGCAGACACAGAAGCTGACCAAGAAGAACAACCGCGTGGACGATAGTCTGAGGAGGATTCAGGGAGCGCTGGATCTGCCGGAGCTCCCAGAGGACACTGTGACACCTGTGGAATCAGCAGCACCTTCCACCACTGCTGAGCCAGGTGTCAATGGTGATGAAGACGTCGCTACCACACCAGTATCAGAGCTAAGACCACCATCCATAACCGATGAGCCAGGTGATGAAGACATATCTAACACACCTGTATCTGAGCTAAGACCACCACCCATAACCGATGAGCCAGGTGATGAAGACATCTCTACCACACCTGTAACTGTGGTAAAATCACCGTCTATTACCGATGAGCCAGGTGATGAAGACATCTCTATCACACCTGTAACTGAGGTAAAATCACCGTCTATTACCGATGAGCCAGGTGATGAAGACATCTCTACCACACTTGTAACTGTGGTAAGACCACCGTCCATAACCGATGAGCCAGGTGTCGGCGATGAAGGTAACTCTGTCACACCTGTGTGTGATAGATCACCATCCATCGCTGATGAAGATGATGACGACTACTCACCCAAGTTTGAGTCCGTAACACCCAGAGTCACTGATGAGCCAGCTCTCAGTGACAGCACCCGACCTGCAAATTTTTACCATGTGACGATAGCGGTGGCGCTGGTACACCAGTGCCTGAAGAAGACGCGGGTTTCAGTGTCTGATGATAACAGAAAGAAGATGGTTTCAACTCTGAAAGACATGATGCGCACAGGCGGTATAGACTTTAAATCTATCCAGCCAACAGGAGACCAGATAAAGATGACAGTCAGGGGCGTGCACAAGGATCTGTGTGCAATCATGGGCGGCAAAACTGCGGTGGCGCTTAGCCTGCAGTCAGAGGACTCAGCTGTTTACGAATGTGTAATTGAGTCTCTGAAAAGACAGCTGGTAAAGCCCAAAAAGCCCGGCATCAAGAGGTTCTTCATCTCACTTCTCCACACAGTGAGCAAGCCATTCCAACGCTGCCCATGCAGCATATGTGACTAAAAAACAGTTGCAAGTCCGTCTTCGTGTTCAACACGTTGGCTCTTGCAACTGTAAGGTCACTGTGTTGCCGTGGTTTTCTCCGAGTGCTTCGGTTTCTCCACTTTTAAATCATAAAAAAACCCCCATCAAAGTAACATCAAAGTAACATCAAAATAACATCAAAGTAACATCTTCCCAGTGATGAGGTCAGGGTTCAGTTCTGGACCTTGACCTCGTTGCTGTGAGGAGTTTACAGTGTTCACGGTGTTGCTGTGGTTTCCTCCGAGTGCTTCGGTTTCTCCACTTTTGAATTATTCATTCAAAAAAAAAAAAACCCATCAATATAACATCAAAATAACCAACCTGAACTTGACTCAGGACTCCGGGCCCCAAAGATCTGCAGGCTCTTTAGTGTTCACTGTGCCTTTCCAGCGTTGCTGTGAGGAGTTTACAGTGTTCACGGTGTTGCTGTGGTTTCCTCCGAGTGCTTCGGTTTCTCCACTTTTGAATTATTCATTCAAAAAAAAAAAACATTAGTTGAGCACACTGTCCTACCTGCCTGAGTGTTCAACCAGCAGATGATGCAGCAGTTCTACGGCTCCCATAGGTCTGCACGGGTCAGGGCTAGGTTATAAATCATAAAAAAAATTAATAAAAAAAAACAACAACAAAAATACATTTCTGTTATAAAATCTTTCTTTTCTCAGTATTTGTAGCACAGATGTAGCTGTGTAACTCAGGCCGAAGTTCTGCTGAATAAAAGAACAATCTGTATTATAAATAAATAACGTCCTGATTTCTGGTTTTTCAACATAAATTGAATATATTTGGGTTTTGCCTGTCGCTCACAGCAACAAACATATGTTGTCCTGGACTCTGGGAACTTGTGATGGACATTTTACACAATTTATTCTCATTTTAAAGAATAAAAAAGTATATAATAATAATAATTTAAAAAAAGGTTTTCTTGCAGCGCTGCAAAACAAAATGAAAAAATAATTTCAGAAACTAAACAGTGAACTCTTTAGTTATCACTGAAATATCTTTGATCGTTAAAATCAATATTAAATTCAATATGGACAGCAAGAAATGACAGCATATTAAACAACTGGGTCGTTCATTCCACTGCAAGACACAGAAAACACTACTGTGACTTTCTATCTTCATCAAAGTGCCAATAAAGGAGGGTATTAATATTTTATTTTCACAGCAGATGATTTGAAAGGAGACAATCAATAATGGTACACAGTGAAAACATGTAGGCTAAAGTCTAACATGCAGTAGTATATACTCCTACTGCCTGGTCTTGATGAGTTGATTTGGGTGAATGAATCTAAAACTGAAATAAGTTCAATAGAGACAAACAGACATATATTCACCAACAGATAACTTGTTGTTTTTAGGAGCTACAGTGAAGACATTCTTTTGGGCTTCACACATTGTGAGGATGAACTTCAGACATTTAATGACTGTATAAATATCACTCATCCTACTTTTTTTGACTGTGCTGTGTTCAGCCTGGACATGATGCAGGTCTTCTGGTCCTACAGGTCCACACGGGGGCCTCAGTGTTCAACACTGTGGCCTCTGTGGCAGCTCTAAGGTCAGGGTTCAGTTCCAGGCCTTGACCCCGTGTTGCTGTGAGGACTACACATGTGCTCGCTGTGTCGGCCTGGGTTTACTCCCACTGTGTTGGTTTTCTCCTCTCAGGTTTGAAACAACAGAAAATAGAAATGAACTGATTTAGTGTGTTCTCAATAATCAGGAGAAGTGACACAATCCACAGCAGACACGACAACAGTAGTTACAGAATACGACCAGCAGGTGTCGCACTGTGTCAGAGAGAGAAATGTGGATATGTTGGCAGCTCCACAACAAACAAACAAACAGATCAGATCAGATAATTAATGCAATTAACGTCATTTTAACTGCATCATTGTAATAATGCTCTTATTCGCCGCACGTTATGTGTGTTAATAAACTATAGAGGCTAGAAACTCTGTGAGAGGAGTGTTTGAATTGCAGCATTATGTCATAATTTGCAGAGGTGTCAAAGGTATTCACATTCATTACCCAAGTAGAAATATAGATACGAGGGTTTAAAAAGACTTCTGTAGAAGTTGAAGTATCAACTCAAGCTTTTTACTCAAGTAGAAGTGTAAAAGTACTGGCTTCAAAACTACTTAAAGTATAAAAGTAAAAGTAATGTAAAGAAGGGAAAAAAAGACATTAAATGTTATAGGCCCCGCGTCACAGGGGCCCGTAGTGCTCTACACAACCTCCCCCCAAAAAACATCATTTTTCTAAAGGCCATAATGTTATTAGGGATCGACCAATTATCGGCCTGGCCGATAATATCGGCCGATATTCTGCATTTTTGCGATCATCGGCATCGGCCGTTTTTTTCACCGATAACCGATAAAATTAATTAATGTATTTTAAAACGCGCTCCTTTGGCTCTGATGCAGCCGTCTCTGCCTGAAGTCACCACTCTCTTGGCTGTGTACCAATGTCCCGCCCACAGCCCTCACTGATTGGCTGTCTCACTTGTGCCAAGTAGCCAATCAATCAACACAGAAGCTTCTACATGCAGTGCCACAGACGGAGGAGAAAAAGAGGACTGCTCCGGTGAGCCAGCAGAAAAGGCAGTGTCAGTCGAAGTTTCAAAGCCCTTTAGGATGAAGTTTTAAAAAATACCACAACCTTATGATCAATTTCAGTGATAACATGCAGGCCCAGAGTCGACATTTCACCAACCTACTTGTCTAATCACATCAAGCATACGACTTTGCAATATAGGACTAGCATCACTCACGACAAAAAAAAAAAAAAAAAAGAAGAGAAAAAAGATGTAAGTGAAGATGACCTGAAGTCCCTTGCTTAATAAAATAAAAATATGACATAGGTAGGCTGTAGCAAGTATAAGGGAGGAAAACCTGCAGTTTGGCTCTTGAGATTAAACTTTTCACAACTTCAACACGGGGTAGGCTATTTAATGATGGCCCACCGCTACATTATAATTACCGCGACCGCTTTAGAGCTGGGGCCAGACGCACAATAATAATAGGAGACCCTTACGGTTATCATTACTTTGTGGGAATAATTAATCCTCTAACGTGTCTCAGTTCGTAGGGCGGCTCCCGGTTTATCAATAAACAACACCCGAGGTGATTATAGCCTAAAAGTTTAACACCACACGCTAACGAGTCCTTGTTTGTTTTCAGTTGCCTCTCCCTCAGCGCTCATGCTCTCACTACACTATGATCACACAGAATAGATGTTAAATATTCGTCTGTTTGCCGGTCACTCGTAAAGTCCAGGGAAATGATGGGCCATTTCAATGAGTCAAGCAGCGAGCACACGTCGAGTTTTTTTCAATCGATAAATTTACCGTCGCGTCTACAACTCACGTGTGTAAAGTAGCCTTTATTGTTTGCATTTACAATTGCCAAGTGCCTTATTCTTATTTATGTAATATGACATACAGTTCTAAGCACAAGAGTGTACATTTAATGTTCTGAGATTCCGAATATGACTTCATTTCTCTAAATAAATAAATATAATAATACATAAGGAACTATAAGTGAAAAACTCTGGTGTTAAGGCTATTTTTTACATTTATTACTGCAAATAAATATCGGTTCTACATATCGGCTATCGGTTTCGCTTGGTTATTAATAATCGGTATCGGTATCGGCCCTGAAAAATCCATATCGGTCGATCCCTAAATGTTATATCAAAATGTTAATGTTGAAAAATTTGGGATGCACTGGGCTACCTGTTTCAGCCTCATATATGGCCAATGAAAATGAATGCATTTTAGTATAATGCAAATACATTAAAGAACCATACTGTATATGTGTGCTACTGAGCATTAACATGTGTTACATGGAGGGGAAGATATGATGACTAGTTATATGCCTATAAGTATTGTAATGGTATACATGCTATGCTATGTATAACCGCACTATACAGTATAGTGCTGTCAAAATTAATGATTAATACAAGTGATTAATCAAAAAAAATATAGTTCTGATTAAAAAAAAAAAAAAGATTTCCCTTGAGTTCTCTTGAGTCTCTGCCACGGACATTTTCGCACTAGGCCACATAAAGTCAGTCGACAGTCAGTCAGCTCCTTGCTTGCGTGTGACATGATTTGTAATGTGCAGGGGCGATGCATCGCATACAAACCAACAGTGTGTTGGAATGGTATATGTTTATACTTCTCATCCAATCACAATCAAATTCACTCTATCATGGATTAAAGCAAAAAAAAAAAATCTTTTGACTGAAAATGTTTCAAGCTGCAGCCAAGTCATATTCCCCATTTGCAATTAGTGAAAGATGTTACAGGTAACGTTACTTGACACGTGCTAAAAAAATTAGAGAAGATTTACAGCCCCACTGCACTCATAACCATGTTCTCTAATGCAGACATCAAGTTTAAATACTTGACCGACACAGTTTTACAGCAGGATGCTTTAAAGAGGTGTTCTGTTCACACTTTTCTTTATTGTCATTTCAATGTCACTTTTAATCTATTAAATCAAACTGTAGCTCCTCCAGTGACAGGCATGAGGCAAGAGGTCTTTATTAAAATACAGGGCTTTATTGCTGGTCAACCCGAGAGAACTGGGTTAAAGAAAGAAAATATAAATTAACAAAAAAAATAATGCTCTATGCATGTCTCATAAATCTTATGTCATAACATAGCATAGCTATAACTAATCACTTTTACAATTGGCTTCAAGGAACTCAAAATTGCCCATATGCAGGTCAGGGTCCTGTATCTGCGTCGCGATGGTAGCAGTATGAATGATGAGTTGAGGGGGTGGCTGGGGTCGTGTGCTATACTGAGTGCTCTGCGTGTAATGGCTGTATTTTTGAGGTCTGAGAGGTTGGGGGTGGGGAGACCAATGATTTTGGAGGCGTGGTGTGTTATGCGTGCCAGTATGTTCTTATTTGAGGCAGTTAACATGTTATAGAAGCAGGTTGAACAGTAGAGGATGACGGGTTGGACTATGCGTAATAGAGTAATAACAGAAGTTGGGGGGCAACAGAAAGTGCTTTGAGTTTGCGGATGGCGTTTGAGTCTTTGTTGGCAGCGTTTGTGGATGTCAGTGGTGTGATGATCGAAGTTCAGTTTATTGTCCAGGGTGACCCACACAACCTTGTGGGGCTCCTGTGTTGGTGATGATGGTGGAGGATGTAGCAGTGCCCACTCTGACTGTCTGTGGTCTGTTGCTGAGGAAACTGTGGACCCAGTGAATGAGGAGTGGAGGGATGCTGAGGTGGTGCAGTTTCTTGATCATTTGATGGCGCTGGATGGTGTTAAACGCAGAACTGAAATCAATGAAGAGGATTCTGGTGAAGTTGCTGGGTGATTCCATGTGCTGTAGGAGGGAGTGAAGGAGGCATGCCACAGCATCCTCAGTCCCCCTTTTGGCCTTGTAGGCAAACTGATGCATGTCCAGATGTGGTTCAACAAACGGGTGGATGATGTTAAGTATCAGTTTTTCAAGGCATTTCATGACAATGGAAGTGAGTGCAACTGGCCGGTAGTGATTTGGTTCTGAGGGGCGGGGTTTTTTGGGTACTGGTGTGATAGTGGATGTTTTCCAGAGGGTGGGTACTGTAGCAGTCCTGTAGGATTCCCAGAAGATGTCGTGGAGGATTGGGGAGAGCTCTGTGGCACAGTCTCTGAGCACCCTCGCCTGAATGCCGTCGGGTCCCCGGGCCTTGCCTGGTTTACAACTGGCCAGCTGCCGGCACACGTCGTCCACTGTGAATGGCACCTGGTGTGTTGTCTCCGGGATTGGCAGGATTTCTAGCAGAGTCTTGCAGTCCTCAGAGCAGTTCTTGTGTCGAACCTGGTGTAAAATATGTTCAGGTCGTCTGCGAATGAGACTGGGTCATTTATTGTGGAAAGTGTGGTTTTAGGTTTCGGGTCCCACCCTGTGAGAGTTCTTACTTTTTGAAAGGCCTGTCTTGTGTTCATGGTGCAACTTCTGTCTATAGTTGAGTTTTGCTGTGATGATGTCGTTTTTGAGTTGACGGCTTATGGTCTTGAGTGAAGGCCAGTCTTGTCGTTTAAAGGCTTTTCGTTTCTCCCTAAAACATAAGAAAGTTCCAAGATAACGCAGTTTATGATATAATATAGTCCTTATGTCATTTGTATTTGGTAGCAATGTCAGATAAAGGAGGAGCTTTCAAGACACAGACAGTTCATGTGGTTTCCTGGTTCAGCAAGAGCAGGAAGTTTTTTGTCTGTTGAGAGTGCAGACAAAACCTTCTGCCTAACGGCACAGGTCACATGAACTCTAATTTTAGACCGGACGAACTATATTCTCATGTGAACTGCATTCAGTCTGCATGTATCATTGGTGCAATGTAAAGTGTTCAAAAATATCAGGTCATATGAAATGGCCTGCATGAAGAACAGAAGACTTTTGTTTGGTTTGTTTCCTGGTGCAGAATGAATACTGTGTCACTGCATGCTTTTTCTTTGTCACACAGTGTTTTCAGTGAAAACATTTACAGCTATCTATAGCTACAGTGATGTCAGTGAGAGGTGTTAAATATCAAGCTATGAGAAAGGAAGTGATTGTCATTGCAAGTGCAGTGAGCAACAAGTTCAAGTGTTAAAGTGAGGCAGATGACCTGTTGTAGTTTTTATGTTGTGCAGATGATCTCTTGTTCTCTCTTCTTTTCAAAATATTTAATTTTCTCAGGGACCAAAGATGAAAATTATCTTTAAGCTAACTCTGGTGCAGGCTGAAGCAGAATAGTTCTCACTTTAACACTTTAACAGGGCTTAAAGAGGAACTTTAAATAGAGAAGTTGATTTGTTTGTGTCTTTAACAGGTTTGAAGGCTTATGTGGTTTTGACAGGAAAAATGCAACTAAGTCTAACACTGTGATGTATATGTGAGAGCAAAAACAGACTACACACACATCACTGAAGTCCGACAAGACAACCAGACAGAGACTCTATAATGTCTGTCTTTGTGATACTGGGACTGCTGGTCTGCATAGAGGCACCAGGTAGGATAAGAACACTGTCTAATTAAATGTTATTAACAAATGCAGCAATGATGGAGAAATTAACCAAGTAATTATATAAGAGGGATTGATTTCTAAGAATTACTGTACATAAAGTGATTTCATACAGTAAATATGTCCTGTTTCTTTGTGTAGACTTAAAGATGTAGTTAACAGTTTAAGACTCAAAACAGTCCAAGAGTACGTTGTAATGTGATCACAGTGTGTGTGAAGAGGTTCAGTCAAGTTCAAGTAAAATTTATCACTTCTGTCAAGAGGAACTCAGTTCCCTAATCTAAAAAAATAGTCTGTTTTTCAGAATAAAGCCAACAACTCTCCGAACATTAACTGACCTATGTGAGTTAAAACATATGTGAAGGAAATATTGACATCTTTATTACAAAAATAGAGCAATGATATGTTTGAGGTTCTTGGTCAAAGCTACTTTGACGGATGGACAGAAGGAGCAAAGCAGCAAAGCATTGAGAGCAGACAGAGTGGAAAGACTGCAGAGTTAAAAAGAAAAAACGTTTTGGGGTGTTAGCTCAGTTGGTATAGCATCAACTTGTATCCATTTGTAGTTTGTTCACTTCAAGCAGAATTTTCAAGGAACACCAAAACAAAAAATACATTTTCTAAAGATAAAAACAAATAACTAGAATGTTGAGTGATTTTTATGTGAAACTACATTAATGACGGACGCTCGTTGACAGTAAAAGATTTTTGCTCAAGACCATTTTGACACATGGAAACAAGGAGGTATGAGTCAAAGTTGGTGAACAATATTGTGGGTTAGAGGGAGGAAAAGAGAGAACAACACGGTGTGAGAAAGTTCTTTGTTTTTCAGAAAAGACTGAATAGAAAGACTCGAAAGCTGAAAAATAAATTTGACTTTTAGTATCATTGTAGTTTCACCTGTTAAATTCCTCTATCATGAGGCAAGCTGTGTCATGAAACAAAGTCAGTTCAAGGCATTTTTAAAGTCATTTTCCAGCTCTTCATAAACCATGAAAAACTGAGGGTACATCACAGTTTTGAACTGATGATTAAGTGTGTTCAGTCATGTGAAAAGGAACATAATATTTATCTATTATTTATTTAGTACACACTAAAAAACATATACTGTATTGTGTGTGATTTTTATTGTATCATGTGTCTCCTGTTTTTACAGGGTCCACTGCTGTGACTCCTGTGTTTGTGCAAAAGGGAGATGATCTGCTTCTGAATATGACAAACACTGATGATCTTGAGGAGTCTGCTTTTGTTGTGTGGAAATTTAATGAAAATTATGTTTTAGTGAGATTTTTTCCTGGTAGCAAACCATTAGTCTCTAACGTTTACACTGGAAGGGTTGAGTTTTCTGCAGAAAGACCTGCAGCTGCAGTGTGACACTTCAACATATCTATCCCAGAGTAAATTTAGATTTTAAAGTTTCCTATGGCAAAAAACAACATATGAAGTTAATGACTTTGTTCCTAAAATACAGCTGCAACAGATTAGAGCGTATCTGCGTTTAGGTTACTGGTGTTTATTTAACTGATCTCAGCTTTGAAAAGTTTCAGAAATCTTCCTTACATTCAAAATATTACAGACTGGACAGGAGTGAAATAAAAGCAGTGAGACAAATCTGTCTTTTCAGTCCTGATGTAAAAATACAAGTTGGCAGGTTCATTGTGACAGCAGGATTGCAGGATGGACCAATCACATTTTAGTGGGTTTTGGTTGCAACAGTCCATGTGGCAGGCAAGAGGTGGAACGCATTGGCTAAAATGCAATTTCAGAACTCATCGACTATCGTCTGATGACGATTTAGCTTTTTATTACCTTTTTTAAATGTTATCTGCATTTAAATGTAGATATCTGTTTATTGAGATGTGCTGAAATTTGTCTTTTTTCTTTTGTATAAAGTTTCTAAGAAGATGTCTTCACCCAAATATCCGTTATTTATTTTCTGGATATACTCTGGCTCCCCCAGGAGGCCAGAGACGATAGACAATGAGTTTCGAGATTGGTATTTTGAATTAGCCTTTAATGTAGGGAGTGGTTTCAGAGAAAGATGATGTTTCAGAGCCGGAAGACAATAGAGTTGAAGATTAAGTGCAGTTAAAATACATGTATTACTTTAAATGGAGAAGTGTTGGAAAGTGTCACAGTTTGCAAGAAAATAGTTGGTTAATCTAGTTTAACACTGGGCTCCTCAAAATCTATCACAGCTGTTTGTGTCTCTTCCTCTCTCTCTCTTTCCTTTTTTAATTCACTTCCGTACGAGTACGAACTACGAGAATTCCTTGTTTTGCGTTGCATTCATTTAACTAACATGTGCCAGAATGGAACATATTTTGCTCGTCTGTGCATTGGTGGTCTGTTTGCGCCAAAGTAAAAACATATATGTTTTTGTTCTATTTACAAAAAACACATTAAATGAGTGTGTGAGGGAGGAAGAACGTCAAGGCCAATGATGAACATGAGGCAGATGAAACAAAGGAAACAATAAAAACAAAGTTAAGGAAATGAAAAAAGGAAACAGAGAAGATAAAAAGAATTGGAAAGGCTCAACAAAAAGTTTCTTGTATTTATGACAAATTTAAGAAAATAAGAACTTCTCAACCGCTTCTGAAATATATTCTCTTCTCTGGGCTGCCTCTTGTTTTCAAAGCATTAATTGTTCTGACACCTTTTGTTCCATTGTCAGAGTTTTTATTGTGTTGTATTGTTGGGACAGACTCAAAATAAAAAATTAATGCTCCAGGGTAACTCAGACTGGTAGCAACTCAGACAGCCCTCCTTCTGTCATCCTCTGTCGCTCTCTCGCTTGGTCTTCGCTCGGTGTAAAGTCACTGTGTATAAATACAGAAATTAAATGAAACTAAAAGTTTCCAATGAATAAAAATGCAAAAATCAGGTTTTATAATAAGTGAAACAGAAATATTTTGGGTGAAGTACATTTGTCTGCTGATGTGTATGTGGGATTAACTGAAAATAAATAATGAATAAAAATGATAGAAGGAATAATCAGGTTTTGGCTACACAATCAGTACTTGTTATTAGGATAGTGTTGTCTTTGGCTTTGGTATATACATATATTTATATAACATTTGGTTGATAATTGCAGTGGTGATAAGTGAAACAGAAAGAGTTGGGGTGAAGTATCACACGTTCATGTGGTCAAATTACTTGTCTTATAACCTGCTGGGATGGATTTCAGCACATCTGTTAGTAAGCTAGAAAACTCCTTCCAACCAAGTGAGATGATACATTCATAAATAAAGAAATTCAAGCTGTTATTAAATTGAAATAAATGACAAACAAAGCTAAATAACATTATAAAATAAAGTTTTAGACGTGGGTGAGAAGAAGAGTGAGAAGAGCTGCTGCAGTTTGACAACTCACAAACGAGACGGAAACCACTGACTGTGGAAGCAGTGTTCTAAATATATGTGTGTGTGTGTGTGTGTGTGTGTGTGTGTGTGCGCGCGCACATCATACACATTTATAAATATAAGTCTGTCAGTAACTTTTAAAGCCGACCATGAATGACAGCGACGACATTTTCTTGACTATACATCTATGATTTGGGTTTGGTAAAGTTTAAACTGCTTTACTAAGGTTAGGGAGAGATAAGAGCTATAATCAGGAACGTGACTACGTGATTAATGGTTGTCCTTTTTCTTTCTGTGTGGAGTTCCCTCCTTATGTTGTACGTGTTATAAAGATTTAGATTAATCAATGGTCAGTTCAGTCAGTGCAGAGATGTCTTATGCTGAAAGGTTGATTGAAGCTTGGCCAAGAAGAATTGAGTCACACTGTAAATAGAATAAGTGGATATAGAAAATGAATGGTTGGATGATATAATCACATAAAAGTTCCACATAACAAAGTCAACAGGTCTCTTGACACTTGCAATTTGAGGTTTTGCTTAAGGCCATTTTGACACATGGACAGAAGAAGGTAGAAGTTAAAGCTGGTGAACAATAGTGTGGCTTAGAGTGTTACCTGTGTCACGAGACAAGCCAGATCAAGGCATTTGTAAAGACATTTTCCAGCTCTTGATAAACCATGATAAACTCAAAAGGTGCTTCAACTGATGATTCAGTGTTCACTCATGTGAAGAGGAGTATCATTCAGTATAACAGACTAAAAAACATATTCTGTGTGTGATTTTTATTGTATCATGTGTCTCCTGTTTTTACAGGGTCCACTGCTGTGACCCCTGTGTTTGTGAAGAAGGGAGATGATCTGCTTCTGAATGTGACGAACGCTGATGTTCCTGAAGATTTTATTATTGTTGTGTGGAAATTCAGAAAAAATATTTTAGTCACATTTTCTAATCAAGGCGAACCAACAGTCTATGATGCTTACGCTGGAAGGGTTGAGACTTCTGTGAAAAAATTCTCTGTGAAATTGAAGAATCTACAAGAGGCAGACAGTGGAGTTTATACTGCACGAGTGATAGGTCAACAAGAAGAAACACTGGCTGAATACGACGTCACAGTTCAAGGTAGGTTTGTTAACATTAACACTGATAGACTTTCTGCTGCCATGTCTTTAAAACATCTCACACAAACTCTCCCTCCTCAGCTCCAGTGTCTCCAGTTGGACTGACAGTGGACTCTGTGTCCGACAGCTCAGACTCCTGTAACCTCACTGTGACCTGCAGTACACAGGACTCTCACATCAGCAGCACTTTTACATGTGACAATCAAACCTGCAGTCAGGAGGGAGGAGAGCGATCAGAGGTCACAACCTCTGGTGCTTCTCTCCATGTCTACCTGGAGAATGACTCCATCATCTGTAACCATAGCAACCAGGTCAGCTGGACCAAAAACATGATGAACATCCAAGATTTCTGCACTCAACATGCTGGTAAGACTGAAAGACAAAACAACTAACTGATGATAATTCACAGTTTGGAGTTAGGAAAACTTTTATATGTCTGAGTCAGCAAATTGTGAACATGACTAAACGCTGCAATGAAATATAAACTCAACTAGAAAGTACAGAAGCCGAGGTTCAAACCAGGAACCTTCTTGCTGTGACAGTGCTATTACAACCAAATTAACAATGCATCAACATAAAACTGTTATTAACAGTCTGTAAAACACAGCTGCACTTCACATGTATTTTGACATGAGAAAGTTCCTTCAGTAAACTACAAAGTAAACAAAGTGCTGTCCACACACTGTGAGAGGAATGACTGTTTTGCTGCTTCCACTCCTCTTGTGCTGCAGTGTCACAGTCTGCATGAGTTTTGTAATGAAACGAGCTGTTTTGTTGTGTTTCAGGTTCAGAGTGTGTCTCTGCTGGTATCTCTGTGTGCCTGGTGAAGACAGTCGTGTTCTCTGTCGGTCTGATCATCATGGTGTCCGCCGTCATCACTGTTCATATCATGGAGAAGTTCAAGAAGAAAAAACTATAAAAGTAAAAGAGTTGTCTACTAACCAGCAGGCCTGCTTTGACCTTCTGTATATTTCTGCATTCTATATATTGTTGGATATGGTGATCTGTAGTATGTGCTGTATTGATAATGTATATGTCTTTAAGCATAATTTAATATGAAATTTGTCATTTAGTAGAATTGGCTCAATAGTAATGCATGGTGCAATATAACATAACTTGTTTTTTTAATTGTCAGACTCACCTTGTACTGAGTCAAATACACTCTCCTTTCTCTGTCTGAATTTGGACTTACCAAACTCTGCTGCATCTTTCTATCCCATACTTTGTGACTACTTTGTGACTTCATTCTTTACAATAAATCAGTCTGTCACAATGAACCTGCCAACTTGTATTTTTACATCAGGACTGAAAAGACCGATTTGTCTCACTGCTTTTATTTCACTCCTGTCTAGTCTGTAATATTTTGAATGTAAGGGAGATTTCTGAAACTTTTCAAAGCTGAGATCAGTTAAATAAACACCAGTAACCTAAAAGTATATAGGCTGATCTAATGCAGTTGTATTTTAGGAACAAAGTCATTAACTTCATAAGTTGTTTTTTTTTTAGGAAACTTTAAAATCTAAATTTACTCTGGGATAGATATGTTGAAGTGTCACACTGCAGCTGCAGGTCTTTTACAGCTGCCACCAAGCTTCTGTACAGGGTTCAGTGTGTCGTGTAGTGTTACCTCATGAATAAAAGACACAGAAGTCTTCACAAGAACTGTTTATTTCAGCTTAACATTTAAACAAATCATAGCTCTCATTAGAAGCATGATATGATACAACCAGTTGCAGACAGCTTGTGTCTCTTGCTCTCTCCATACAGCGTCTCCCTACTTTATGACAGCGCTCTCTAGTGGTATAAAGTGGCAAATACATGAATGATGGACCAGATCTCCTCCTTGTAAGTGCAAACCTACTTGGCAATAAACTTGATTCTGATTCTGATTCTTATACATGTCATAATTCAGCCAAATTTAGCACTATTTCGACTTATGATTTGTATGTGTACACATATATCATGTATATATTCAATACATCCTTTGTACTTAAGCATTCAAAAGTAAAAATTACATTTTCTAATATCAATAAATTGCTGTAGCCAGTCTTTGTGTTTACAGACCCTTGTAACTCTCTGAAACCGCCCAATGAATGCACTAACGTGCTTGTAAAACCACTCTGCTACACAAAGCAGATAGAAACACCAGGTACTGACTGTTGGATGCACAGTTCTCATGTGTCTGTGAAGGTTGTTTGTGGATCCTGCTCGATACGACAGCTTGGCTTTGCAAAATTCTGCATCTGCCTTTGTGTTTTCAACTTTTTTTTTTAAATGGGTCCAAATGCTGCTTCTCTTTCTACTATCACTCAACGGCTCCCATCATTCACTTAAAAGAGCCGTCTGTTTGAACCGACCGACATATCACTAATGCGAAAAATAAATTTCACTATTGTATGTGACAAGTGAACTGCATGCATGTGATGCAAGTGTCCATACTATAAGATAAAGCAGGTTATAATGTAACATGGTCCTTATGTGGGAAATGTTTATGAGGAAATACACTTGATGCATACTGAATAATATGACAAAATATGAACATTTAATGACACTCGGTTTAAAGAATAACATAAATAAAATGAGTAATACCTGAACTTAATGTTGAAATGTATCTTATGAGCATCAAATACTTAAAAACATAGAAGAAGACTGAAAGGTGGCTCAGGGATTTGATTTTAAGTTCAGCTGAAAGCTGACAAATCATGAACAAATGGTTTCCTATGAAGAAGATCAAATGAATTCAAATGTAAACTCTGTTCAGAAAGAGAGACTCAACAAGCTCCTATCATTATGCAGTCTTTGATCATTGAGTCATCCCTCCTTTGTTCAGTGCTGCTTTTTTGATCTAGATGGCAGTTGATCAGATTTTATTGATACTGTCAATTCTATGATGTTATTGATTCTGTTTATCAGTCTGGCTCTTTATGAGTTCTCTTACTGATACCTGATCAATAAGAGAATCCCCTCCCTCTCTCTACTCCTTTTCCTGTCTCTTTGCAGCCCTCCCCACAGGCTTGTCTATCTGAGCATACAGGCTTTCTGGCAGAGTGTTCCCTCTAGTCTCAGTGGATCCAGAGTGAAGACCCACAAGGCTGTATTCAGAGACTGGAGAAGGACCTGAAGCATCATTTGTTGGATCAGCTGGTTGGGCTGTAGCTCCCATCTGGAAAACAAATCAGGTGTTACTGTATTAACATGTGAAGTAATCTCACTACAATTAACAGTGAGACATAACAAGTGAGAACCCTGTTCTTCATAACATTACAATGAATATTTATTTTTATCTAACATGCATGAAATGGCTCTATGTTTTTCATTAAGAGCAGAGTAAGCTGTTTGACATGGATTCAGTGTGTCTAAAACTAAATATAAATGAAAAACATTGCAACTTAAACACAAGCAAACAAAGAAAGCATTTACATCACTTTGACAACACATACAGTATTTGGTATTTTGGATATTGCAAATTATACTTGTTCCTCCTTCTCTTGATTTAAAATCTAAAAGATTTCTGGTTCTTTTCAAACTTCTTACTTACTACTACAAGGAAAGCATGGCTTTCACTTGAGACTCTTCTGCTCACAATAATCTCAATATTCACTGTGAAAGAAAATGCAGTGGGATAAAACTTTTACCTCAGTATGATGTCACATGTGTGCCAAAACTCAAAGGGAGAAGAAAAAACATGATCTAATGTAAACTTCATTGTTGCAAGCAAACGCATAACACACTCTGACAGCAAGTGCAAAGCACATTTGAACGAGAGCAAGCAGCACAAGCAGTGACGTTTGCATGCAGCAGGACTCCAGGTTATGCAGAACTTAACGTAGCAAGAAGTCACAGGTTTATATACAGTGAATAAATCACCTCATGAGGACTGTGATCGCTCTGCATAGGGACAGCATCAGCATCAGGAACGGCATATATTGTATTTTCGGTGTTCTCTCTTTGATCTGCAGATCAGTCACAAAAATCACATGTTGATTTCATTTTGCATTTCATTTTGAGAGCTTTATCATCTCTGCTGCTCCATTACATTTACATTACTTGAGCTGCACAGACATTGAGTCCAGATTTTGTGTGTCTGAATTACTCTATTTCTACAATGAAAAATCTGTTCTGGTAAGAGAAAGATGAAATAATCCCACTAAAAAGATCTACACAGAGGTTTTAAAATATACAGATGTTTGGTACAAAATTAGTGTCAACAGATTTTGTTGACTATAACTATTATGAGTATTTGATAACATAAAGGGGGATTTATGGGTGTGGCAGATGATGAACTTTGCTAGAGCACAGAATACAGTAAACAAAAAGGATTTTGGAGATTTTACTTTGTAGTTCTGTGTTAAAATGCACACTTGGACTTACCTGTTCCTTTCTGTCGACATTTAAAGACTACAGTAATGATGAGAATGATGACAACGAGAACCCCGACTGCAACAATCACAGAGGTGATAACATGGTTGCGTGGTTGTGGAGGATCTGGAACAAAAGAAAATCCAACTTCACATCCCTCCCCTGCACACAAAAGTTCTTTCCCGCCTAAGAAAACACTGTTCACAACAGTTTACAGTGAAAGATATCATGTTGAGACAAAAATATTTTTTAACCATATTTGTAACAAACCTAATTTATTTGTTGTTTTATCACAAACAACTATTTGACTGTTTTCTCTTACCAGTAAGTCGTGGGCAGAAATCGTGGATGTTCGTCATGTTTTTGGTCCAGCTGACCTGGTTGCTATGGTTACAGATGATGGAGTCATTCTCCAGGTAGACATGGAGAGAAGCACCAGAGGTTGTGACCTCTGATCGCTCTCCTCCCTCCTGACTGCAGGTTTGAGTGTCACATGTAAAAGTGCTGCTGATGTGAGAGTCCTGTGTTCTGCAGGTCACAGTGAGGTTACAGGAGTCTGAGCTGTTGGACACAGAGTCCACTGTCAGTCCAACTGGAGACACTGGAGCTGAGGAGGGAGAGTTTGTGTGAGATGTTTTAAAGACATGGCAGCAGAAAGTCTATCAGTGTTAATGTTAACAAACCTACCTTGAACTGTGACGTCGTATTCAGCCAGTGTTTCTTCTTGTTGACCTATCACTCGTGCAGTATAAACTCCACTGTCTGCCTCTTGTAGATTCTTCAATTTCACAGAGAATTTTTTCACAGAAGTCTCAACCCTTCCAGTGTAAACATCATAGACTGTTGGTTCGCCTTGATTAGAAAATGTGACTAAAATATTTTTTCTGATTTTCCACACAACAATACTAAATTTTTGAGGAACATCAGCTTCTGTGACATTCAGGAGCAGATCATCTCCCTTCTTCACAAACACAGGAGTCACAGCACTGGACCCTGTAAAAACAGGAGACACATGATACAATAAAAATCACACACAGAATATGTTTTTTTAGCCTGTTATACTGAATGATATTCCTTTTCACTGAATCATCAGTCGAAGCATCTTTTGAGTTTATCATGGTTTATCAAGAGCTGGAAAATGTCTTTACAAATGCCTTGATCTGGCTTGTCTCGTGACACAGGTAACACTCTAAGCCACACTATTGTTCACCAGCTTTAACTTCTACCTTCTTCTGTCCATGTGTCAAAATGACCTTAAACAAAACCTCAAATTGCAAAGTGTCAAGAGACCTGTTGACTTTGTTATGTGGAACTTTTATGTGATTATATCATCCAAACATTCATTTTCTATATCCACTTATTCTATTTACAGTGTGACTCCATTCTTCTTGGCCAAGCTTCAATCAACCTTTCAGCATAAGACATCTCTGCACTGACTGAACTGACCATTGATTAATCTAAATCTTTATAACACGTACAACATAAGGAGGGAACTCCACACAGAAAGGGGAAAATGACAACCATTAATCACGTAGTCATGTTCCTGATTATAGCTCTTGTCTCTCTCTAACCTTAGTAAAGCAGTTTAAACTTTACCAAACCCAAATCATAGATGTATAGTCAAGAAAATGTTGTCGCTGTCATTCATGGTCGGCTTTAAAAGTTACTGACAGACTTATATTCATAAATGTATTTATAAATGTGTATGATGCACACACACAGCTACACACACACACACACACACACACACACACACACACACACACATATATGCAACACTGCTTCCATGGTCAGTGGTTTCCGTCTCATTTGTGGTGAGGTGTCAGACTGCAGCAGCTCTTCTCACTCTTCTTCTCACCCACGTCCCCTTTGTACATTTATTTCAATTTAATAACATCTTGAATTTCTTTATTTATGAATGTATCGTCTCACTTGGTTGGAAGGAGTTTTCTAGCTTACTAACAGATACTCTTTCTGTTTCACTTATCACCAGATAGATAGATAGATAGATAGAAAGATAGATAGATAGATAGATAGATAGATAGATAGATAGATAGAAAGATAGATAGATAGATAGATAGATAGATAGATAGATAGATAGATAGATAGATAGATAGATAGAAAGATACTTTATTGATCCCGAAGGAAATTCAAGCATCCAGTAGCAGTAACATACATACATTGAGTTAACTTATAACACAGTAACCATACACTGAAATTGACCTGAGATAAATGTAAATTTAAATGTGTACAGAGAAATCAAAGAAATTAAACATATGTAGCAAAATTAAACATTTGCAGATAAATTAAACATTTGCATAGAATTTAAATATGTACAGAGAAATTAAATATGTGGAGGAGTTAAGACTCTGAAAGTTCAATAAATGTGCAGAGGAATTAAACATTTGCATAGAAAATAAATATATAACTGTGTTAAGTTTACCCGTGCTAAACATCTATACAAAAACTATATAAAAAATAGAAAGTAACTAAAAATAAAATGTTCTATACAACTATAAACTATATTAAAAATATAAAGTGACCGTGGAAGTAAAAATGTTTTATACAAATATGAGAAAGATAGGTAGATAGATAGATAAATAGATAGATAGATAGATAGATAGATAGGTAGATAGATAGATAGATAGATAGATAGATAGATAGATAGATAGATAGATAGATAGATAGATAGATAGATAGATAGATAGATAGATAGATAGATAGATTGATCCCGAAGGAAAGTCTAGCATAAGGACCACTGCAATTATCAAAACCTGATTATTCCTTCTATCATTTTTATTCATTTTTTATTTTGAGTTAATCCCACTTGCACATCAGCGGACAATGATACTTCACCCAAAATATTTCTGTTTCACTTATTATAAAACCTGATTTCTGTATTTTCATTCATTGGAAACTTTTAGTTTCATTTAATCTCTTTATTTATACAGAGTGACTTTACACCGAGCGAAGACCAAGCGAGAGAGCGACAGAGGATGACATAAGGCGGGCTGCCTGGGTCGCTACCAGTCTGAGTTACCCTGGAGCATTAATTTTTTATTTTGAGTCTGTCCCAACAATACAACACAATAAAAACTCTGACTATGGAACAAAAGGTGTCAGAATAATTAATGCTTTGAAAACAAGAGGCAGCCCAGAGAAGAGAATATATTTCAGAAGCGGTTGAGAAGTTCTTATTTTCTTAAATTTGTCATAAATACAAGAAACTTTTTGTTGAGCCTTTCCAATTCTTTTTATCTTCTCTGTTTCCTTTTTTCATTTCCTTAACTTTGTTTTTATTGTTTCTTTTGTTTCATCTGCCTCATGTTCATCATTACGCTTGACGTTCTTCCTCCCTCACACACTCATTTAATGTATTTTACCCTGATGTTTTAGTGCAACAACCAGATTTTTAAGTTATGACTGCTATAACAAGCTATAACTGTAAATAGAAAAAAATATATATGTTTTTACCTTGGCACAAACAGACCACCAATGCACAGATGAGCAAAATATATTCCATTCTGGCACATGTTACTAAAATGAACGCAACACAAAATGAGGAAGTCTCGTAGTTCGTACTCATACGGAAGTGAATTAAAAAAGGAAACAGGGACAGAGAGAGAGGAAGCGACTAACAGCTGTGATAGATTTGTGGGAGCCCAGTGTTAAACTATATCTACCAATGATTTATTTTCTTGCTAACTGTGACACTTGTGAATAACACTTCTCCAATTAAAGTAATACATGTACTGCACTGCACTTAATCGTCAGCTACATTGTCTTCCGGCTCTGAAACATCATCTTTCTCTGAAACAACTCCCTACATTAAAGGCTAATTCAAAACACCAACCTCAAAACTCATTGTCTATTGTCTGATGATGATTTAGCCTCTGGAGGCAACAGGCAATGATTCTGACCTCCTGGAGCCAGAGTATATCTAAAAAATAGATATTTACTTTATTTATTTATTAGATAACGGATATTTGGGTGAAGACATCTTCTTAGAAACTTTGTACAAAAGAAAAAGGACACATTTCAGCTCATCTCAATAAACAGATATCTATAGAAGCAGATAACATTAAAAAAAAGGTAATAAAACGCTAAATCGTCATCAGACGATAGCTGATGAGTTCTGAAATTGCATTTTAGCCAATGCGTTCCACCTCCTGCTTGCCACATGGACTGTTGCAACCAAAACCCACTAAAATGTGATTGGTCCATCCTGCTGTCACAATGAACCTGCCAAATTGTAGTTTTACATCAGAATTGAAAAGACCGATTTGTCTCACTGCTTTTATTTCACTCCTGTCTAGTCTGTAATATTTTGAATGTAAGGAAGATTTCTGAAACTTTTCAAAGCTGAGATCAGTTAAATAAACACCAGTAACCTAAACGCAGATACGCTCTAATCTGTTGCAGCTGTATTTTAGGAACAAAGTCATTAACTTCACATGTTGTTTTTTTGCCATAGGAAACTTTAAAATCTAAATTTACTCTGGGATAGATATGTTGAAGTGTCACACTGCAGCTGCAGGTCTTTTACAGCTGCCACCAAGCTTCTGCACAGGGTTCAGTGTGTTGTGTAGTGTTACCTCATGAATAAAAGACACAGAAGTCTTCAAAAGAACTGTTTATTTCAGCTTAACAGTGAAGCAAGTCATAGCTCTCAGTAGAAGCATAATATACATTCAGTAACAGCCATCTCTCTCTCTCTCTCTCTATACAGCATTTCAACTCATACCTACTTTATGACAGTGCTCCCTAGTGATATAAAGTGGTAAACACATGAACGATGGACACAACACCTCCTCTTTCTGTAAAAGATTACTCTCTCAAACAAAATAATATAATTCTATGATATTATTGATTCTGTTTCTCAGTCCGACTCTTCATCAGTTCCCTTACTGATACCTGATCAATAAGAGAATCCTGAGTCCTTACCACAGAGGCTTGGTTCCAGTCCAGCCTGTGGCCCTGTGCTGCATATCATCCCCTCGCTCTCTCTAGCAGTTTTCCTGTCTCTTTGCAGCCCTCCCACAGGCTTGTCTATCTGAGCATACAGGCTTTCTGTGTTCCCTCTAGTCTTAGTGGATTCAGAGTGACGACACACCTCGCTGTATTCAGAGGCTGGAGAAGGACCTGAAGCATCATTTGTTGGATCCCCTGGTTGGGCTGTAGCTCCCATCTGGAAAAACAAATAAGGTGTTACTGTATTAACATGTGAAGTAATCTCACTACGATTAACAGTGAGACATAACAAGTGAGAACCCTGTTCTTCATAACATTACAATGAATATTTATTTTTATCTAACATGCATGAAATGGCTCTATGTTTTTCATTAAGAGCAGAGTAAGCTGTTTGACATGGATTCAGTGTGTCTAAAACTAAATATAAATGAAAAACATTGCAACTTAAACACAAGCAAACAAAGAAAGTATTTACACCACTTTGACAACACATACAGTATTTGGTATTTAGAAAAAGACTTTGGAAATTACACTTGTTCCTCCTTCTCTTGATTTAAAATCTAAAAGATTTCTGGTTCTTTTCAAACTTCTTACTTACAAAGACAGTATGGCTTTCACTTGAGACTCTTCTGCTCACAATAATCTCAATATTCACTGTGAAAGAAAATGCAGTGGGATAAAACTTTTACCTCAGTATGATGTCACATGTGTGCCAAAACAAAGAAAAAACATGATCTAATGTAAACTTCATTGTTGCCATATTGTCTCTTTAGACACTGACTAATAATTGAATGATGTTACACCTTGTAATGAAAACTGGCCTTAGAAAAACTATAATAAAATACAAGCAAACACATAACACACTCTGACAGCGAGTCCAAAGCACATTTGAACAAGAGCAAGCAGCACAAGCAGTGACGTTTGCAAGCAGCAGGACTCCAGGTCAGCAGATTGATGCAGAACTTAAATGTGGCAAGAAGTCACAGGTTTATATACAGTGAATAAATCACCTCATGAGGACTGTGATCGCTCTGCATAGGGACAGTCTCAGTAATGGCATATATTGTATTTTCGATGTTTTCTCTTTTATTTGCAGATCAGTCGCAAAAATTACATGTTGATTTCATGTATTTCATTGTAGAAATAGAGTAATTCAGCTCTATTTCTACAATGAAAAATCTGTTCTGGTAAGAGAAAAAAATTAAATATGAAATAATCCCATTAAAAAGATCTACATCTAGAGGTTTTAACCTATACAGATGTTAGGTACAAATTTAGTTTCAACAGATTTTGTTGATTATGGGAAACCGGGGATAGTTGTAACACTCTCAGTTTGACCAATCAGAAACAAGCAGTGGTGATGTCATCAATACAGTCCAGCCCACTTACAAATTGAGCTCACTGGTGAAGCCTCATGTGTCTGAGTTGAAAACTGTCTGTTCTGGAGCCAAAAAATGATTTTTCAGGTAAGAAAGTAAAAATTTCTATCACAACTATTTTTTGCATAGTGTCCATTGTGATACAGTTGTTTCACTTACATAAGCTCAAGTAGTAGTTTCTCTAGTTTAATTTGATGTGTTGCATTAGCGCTAGCTTTGAAGCCAAATGCTAAAAATGGTTAGCTTTTTAATGGCTGCCTGGCATGGGGAGGGTTGTAACTGTTCTGAAAAAGTGTTACAACCTTCCCCTTATGTTGACATTTTGTACTGGTCTCCTTTTTACAGCATGCCTAGGCAGTGGAAGCGTAAAACAGACAACAGACTAAGGACAACTACATTTGCCACAACTGCCTATCTAATTAAACATATGTATTATGCCTTAGGCAGTTTGCTTTCTTAATAGTCACTAAGGATTTCTGCACCTTAAAGACACACTGTTCAAAAGTGTTTTGTTTATTGTTCAATAGACAGTTCAGCTGTTCAAATGCCTTTCATTACTTAAGTATTTAGTGCAGCTTTGCACCATACTGTTCAAAAGTGGTTTGTGCCACAGAAATTCAAGCGTTCTAATACTTTTTCACATTAACCTGTTTCAGGCTACAAAACACTCACACACACAGCACACACCAGTTTATACTTTATTATTCTTTATTTTATTTATTTGATGTTATATTTATTTATTTTATTGTATTTATTTTTATTGTATTGAACTTATACTTTTTATTTATTTTTTATCATTATTTTTGTATTCTGACAAGTTTATGTTTCCTTCTTTATTATTCATTAAAGTGCTTGCATACATTTTAAGTGTGGATCTTTTTTTAAGTATAATAATTTAATTGTTACATCCATCCTCAAGTAGTGTTACAGTTCACCCCGGTATTGGGGTAGGTTGTAACAACATACCTCTTTGTATTTGACATTGATTTACATAATCTGTGATGGTGTAGTAGAAGTCCAAGTGTATGTCATTTACAGCAGACAAATATGGGTACCACATGTCAAAATTTGAGATCTCTAGCACCAACAACCACTGAGTTACACTTGCTCAAACAAAAAGTGTTACTATCATCCCCGGTCTCCCCTATATAATTATTGTACCTAAAAAACATATAAATAAAAAGGGGGGATTATGTGTATGGCAGATGATAAATTTGCTTGAACGCTGAATTTCCATGTACAGTAAACAAAAAGGATTACTTTGTAATTCTATGTTAAAACTTGGACTTACTTTTTCCTCTCTGTCGAAAACAATAGACTGCAGGAATGATGACAATCAGAACCACAACAACTGGAACAACCAAAACAAGGATCATAACATGGTTGCGTGGTTTTAAAGAATCTGCAAAAATAAATAAAATAAAACAAATTTAAAAGCCAGTTTGTTAAATTCAGAAATGCCCTGAAGAAATAATTTAATAATCATTTGTTGTATTAAATCCTAAAGGTCACTTTCAGAGGTTACTAAATCAACTCATTTAAATACCTCCTGCCACTTAGTTTTAGGCTGGTAGTTGTTCTGCTAGTAAAAATATGAGAGACACAGAAATTTCAACTGACCTTTTTCTCA
The DNA here is from genome assembly GCA_946959425.1 of Argyrosomus regius. NCBI lineage: Eukaryota > Metazoa > Chordata > Actinopteri > Sciaenidae > Argyrosomus > Argyrosomus regius. The sequence continues at coordinate 75,770 of CAMPSB010000081.1, forward strand.
TTGTTTTTCAATTATAAAAATTAAGATGATCATAAATAGAATTTATATCCCTCCCCTGGACACAAAAATGATTTCCCGCCTAAGAAAACACTGTTGGCTGGTTCAACATGGTTCAGTTTGATTAATGAGGTTATTTCGACCACCAGAGCAACTCTACCTACTCTAACCTACCCAGTCCTAAAACACAATGAGAAATACATTTTAACCATATTTGTAACAAACTCAATTTATTTGTTGTTTTATCACAAACAAGTATTTGACTGTTTTGTCTTACCAGCAAGTTGAGGGCAGAAATCTTGGATATTTGTCATGTTTTTTTTTTCCACGCTGACCCTGTTGCTATGGTTACAGATGATGGAGTCATTCAGCAGGTAGACATGGAGAGAAGCACCAGAGGTTGTGACCTCTGATCGCTCTCCTCCCTCCTGACTGCAGGTTTGAGTGTCACATGTAAAAGTGCTGCTGATGTGAGAGTCCTGTGTACTGCAGGTCACAGAGAGGTTACAGGAGTCTGAGCTGTCGGACACAGAGTCCACTGTCAGTCCAACTGGAGACACTGGAGCTGAGGAGGGAGAGTTTGTGTGAGATGTTTTAAAGACGTGGCAGCAGAAAGTCTGTCAGTGTTAATGTTAACAAACCTACCTTGAACTGTGACGTCGTATTCAGCCAGTGTTTGTTCTTCTTCACCTGTTGCTTGTGCAGTATAAACTCCACTGTCTGCCTCTTGTAGATTCTTCAATTTCACAGAGAATTGTTTTACAGAAAACTCAACCCTTCCAGTGTAAGCATCAAAGACTTTTTGTTTTCCATCAGGTAAAAATCTCACTAAGACAGGCTTTTTATTGAAGTTCCACACAACAACAAAATCCTCAAGATCATCAGCGTTCGTCACGTTCAGAAGCAGATCATCTCCCTTCTTCACAAACACAGGAGTCACAGCAGTGGACCCTGTAAAAACAGGAGACACATGATACAATAAAAATCACACACAGAATATGATTTTTAGTCTGTAATACTGAATGTACTCCTTGCCTCTACACAGTGTTTATTAAGTTTATTTATCATCTTTTATTTCTATTTTTATTTTTAATTACAGGGAGCAGAGTTACCATGGGATTTTTATGTGATTATATCATCCAACCATTCATTTTCTATATCCACTTATTCTATGTACAGTGTGAGGGAACTTTTTATTCCAGCATGCCACATATTACACAGGGTCAAGCATCTGTCCTGAGGTCTTTGGAGGGACAGTGTTAGATCTTAGATTGATGTGGGGACAATGACTCTCTGTATGTTTGTGTTTACCAGGCACCATTCTGATCGTTACTATGGTAACCGAGGTCAGGGGGTGGTCTCACTCCATAGTCACAACAGATAGGTAACATAATGTAGAAACCTCTACATAGTCAGATAATATGTTGGACCATTAAGGGTAAAAATATTTCCTTTTTTGAGGACTAATGATCAGTTATGGACATCGAGTAGCATTGTCACTACTCTGAGGACATACAGACGAGCCAGAGAGGACAGCTTCTTCAGAACTGAGGCAGCTTGATGACACGTGTACTGATAAATCCTCCATAATTCTTGGCCAAGCTTCAATCAACCTTTCAGCATAAGACATCTCTACACTGACTGAACTGACCATTGATTAATCTAAATCTTTATAACACATACAACATAAGGAGGAAACTCCAACAGAAAGAAAAAGGACAACCATTAATCACGTAGTCATGTTCCTGATTATAGCTCTTATCTCTCCCTAACCTTAGTAAAGCAGTTTAAACTTTACCAAACCCAAATCATAGATGTACAGTCCAGAAAATGTCGTGGCTGTCATTCATGGTTGACTTTAAAAGTTACTGACAGACTTATATTTATTTATTTATTTTTTCAATCATTATTACTCTGACTGGGGCAGGTATTTCAGCGCCACAGTATGAGACAAGTACCAAACAATCACAAGATTGAGTAAACCAAATCTGATTTCTTTTATTTTTATTAGTTTTAAATTTGTGTTTAAACTTTCAATTTTAATTTCATGTAATTTATATTTATTTATTTGCTTTCATTTTCGTTCAAGAGACAGGAAGACAGAGAGATTAAATGAAACAAGCCGGCTGATCTACAGTGGTGCTTTTTTTGAATTATTCGGACACCTTTTGTTTTTATGTTTTTATGCTTTGAAAACAAGAGGCAACCCAGAGAAGAGAATATATTTCAGAAGCAGTTGAGAAGTTCTTATTTTCTTAAATTTGTCATAAATACAAGAAACTTTTTGTTGAGCCTTTCCAATTCTTTTTATCTTCTCTGTTTCCTTTTTTCATTTCCTTAACTTTGTTTTTATTGTTTCTTTTGTTTCATCTGTCTAATGTTCATCATCACGCTTGACGTTCTTCCTCCCTCACACACTCATTTAATGTATTTTACCCTGATGTTTTAGTGCAACAACCAGATTTTTAAAAGGCTATAACTGTAAATAGAAAAAATATGTTTTTACCTTGGCACAAACAGACCACCAATGCACAGACGAGTGAAATATATTCCATTCTGGCACATGTTAGTAAAATGAATGCAACGCAAAACGAGGAAGTCTCTAGTTCAGACTCATACGGAAGTGAATTAATAAAGGAAAGAGAGAGAGAGGAAGAGACACAAACAGCTGTGATAGATTTTGAGGAGCCCAGTGTTAAACTATATTTACCAATGATTTATTTTCTTGCAAACTGTGACACTTGCGAATAACACTTCTCCATTTAAAGTAATACATGTATTTTAACTGCACTTAATCTTCAACTCTATTGTCTTCCGGCTCTGTAACATCCTCTTTCTCTGAAACCACTCCCTACTAATTCAAAACACCAACCTTGAAACTCATTGGCTATCGTCTGATGATGATTTAGCCTCTGGAGGCAACAGGCAATGATTCTGACCTCCTGGGGGAGCCAGAGTATATCCAGAAAATAGATAACGGATATTTGGGTGAAGACATCTTCTTAGAAACTTTATACAAAAGAAAAAAGACCAATTTCAGCTCATCTCAATAAACGGATTTAGCCAATGCATTCCACCTCTTGCCTGCCACATGGACTGTTGCAACCAAAACCCACTAAAATGTGATTGGTCCATCCTACAAACCCTGTAATATTTTGAATTTAAGGGAGATTTCTGAAACTTTTCAAAGCTGAGATCAGTTAAATAAACACCAGTAACCTAAACGCAAATACGCTCTAATCTGTTGCAGCTGTATTTTAGGAACAAAGTCATTAACCCTTTATCGGGCGAGGAACCATATATGGTCACTTCCATGGGCTTTTAAAATGCCCCACGTCTCTCAATGAAGGAGCAGAATCATGTGACTTTCTCCAGCCAATCAACATTTTTTGTATCACGTGCGTGATATTTTGAAATAAGTGTCATAAGTTCCGTAAGATATATGTCTGATTGTTAATTTGGAAATAAATGTTTTACATATTTTTGGGAATTTTTTTAACCCTATGTGGGCGAGTGACCGTATACGGTAACTTCTTTGACTTTGACTTGCAGCCTAAAACTGAAACTTTTTTAAAAAGTCAAAAAAGGAAAAATGTCTTCTTATATCCACCAATAACACTCCAGGGTTGAAATTTTAAGTTTCCAAGTATTTCAATGAGTGCCCTATAAAGGGTTAACTTCACATGTTGTTTTTTTGCCATAGGAAACTTTAAAATCTAAATTTACTCTGGGATAGATATGTTGAAGTGTCACACTGCAGCTGCAGGTCTTTTACAGTTGCCACCAAGCTTCTGCACAGGGTTCAGTGTGTTGTGTCGTGTTGCCTCATGAATAAAAGACACAGAAGTCTTAACAAGAACTGTTTATTTCAGCTTAACAGTGAAGCAAGTCATAGCTCTCAGTAGAAGCATAATATACATTCAGTAACAGCCATCTCTCTTGCTCTCTCTCTCTATACAGCATTTCAACTCATACCTACTTTATGACAGTGCTGCCTAGTGGTATAAAGTGGTAAACACATGAACGATGGACACCTCCTCTTTCTGTAAAAGATTACTCTCTCAAACAAAATAAGTGCCAGCACTAAAGAACAGTTTGATGATGAGTAAAATCCTTCTACTTTACACCTTAAATATAAATACTGATGTGTTTTGATTATGCGTTATGCATTAATACTCAATAATCTTTGTAAATAATATACAATATGCCGAGGACCTCAAGGCCCACACGTGACCCCATGTAACCTAAGGATAGAAAATTCCATAACAATGGCAATTTATAAGATTTTATTGATACTGTCAATTCTATGATATTATCGATTCTGTTTATCAGTCTGACTCTTCATCAGTTCTCTTATTGATACCTGATCAACAAGAGAATCCTGAGTCCTTACCACAGAGGCTGGGTTCCAGTCCAGCCTGTGGCCCTGTGCTGCATGACACCCCCTCGCTCTCTCTACTCCTTTTCCTGTCTCTTTGCAGCCCTCCCCACAGGCCTGTCTATCTGAGCATACAGGCTTTCTGGCAGAGTGTTCCCTCTAGTCTCAGTGGATCCCATAGATCCAGAGTGAAGACCCACAAGGCTGTATTCAGAGACTGGAGAAGGACCTGAAGCATCATTTGTTGGATCAGCTGGGTGGGCTGTAGCTCCCATCTGGAAAACAAATCAGGTGTTACTGTATTAACATGTGAAGTAATCTCACTACGATTAACAGTGAGACATAAGAAGTGAGAACCCTGTTCTTCATAACATTACAATGAATATTTATTTTTATCTAACATGCATGAAATGGCTCTATATTTTTCATTAAGAGCAGAGTAAGCTGTTTGACATGGATTCAGTGTGTCTAAAACTAAATATAAATGAAAAACATTGCAACAGACAAAACCCTGACAGCAGGTCTGGATAGACGGTCGTGCCATCAGGTTCATCGAGTCCAAAGCACATTTGAACAAGAGCAAGCAGCACAAGCAGTGACGTTTGCAAGCAGCAGGACTCCAGGTGATGCAGAACTTAACGTAGCGAGAAGTCACAGGTTTATATACAGTGAATAAATCACCTCATGAGGACTGTGATCGCTCTGCATAGGGACAGCATCAGGAACAGGAACGGCATATATTGTATTTTCGATGTTCTCTCTTTTATCTGCAGATCAGTCACAAAAATCACATGTTGCATTTCATTTTGAGAGCTTTATCATCTCTGCTGATCCATTATGTTTACATTGCTTGAGCTGCACAGACATTGAGTCCAGATTTTGTGCGTCTGAATTACTCTATTTCTACAATGAAAAATCAGTTCTGGTAAGAGAGAGATGAAATAATCCCATTAAAAAGATCTACATCTAGAGGTTATAGATGTTTGGTACAAATTTGGTTTCAACAGATTTTGTTGGTTATATAATTATTGTACCTAATAACATAAAGGGGGAATTATGGGTGTGGCATATAATGAACTTTCCTAGAAAGGAATTTTGGAGATTTTACTTTTTTAAGTCTATGATAAAACTCAGACTTACTTTTTCCTCTCTGTCGAAGATGATGACGTCCTGCAAAGATGACAAAACCGACGAGAACCACAACAACCACAAAGGTAATAACATAGAAGTATGGTGATGGTTGAGAACCTGGAAAAAAAGCCAGTTTAGAAACTGATGCCCTGAAGAAATAATTTAATAATCATTTGTTGTATTAAATCCTAATGGGCAGAGCCAAAGGTCACTTTCAGAGGTTACTAAATCAACTCATTTAAATACCTCCTGCCACTTAGTTTTAGGCTGGTAGTGATAGTTTGTTCTGCCAGTCTCATCATTACAGTTTGTTTTTAATATTTTTTTCAATTAGATTATAAATAGAATTTATATCCCTCCCCTGGACACAAAAATGATTTCCCGCCTAAGAAAACACTGTTGGCTGGTTCAACATGGTTCAGTTTGATTAATGAGGTAATTTCAACCACCAGAGCAACTCTACCTACTCTAACCTACCCAGTCCTAAAACACAATGAGAAATACATTTTAACCATATTTGTAACAAACTCAGTTTATTTATTGTTTTATCACAAACAACTATTTGACTGTTTTGTCTTACCAGCATGTTGAGGGCAGAAATCTTGAATATTCTTCATGTTTTTGGTCCAGCTGACCTGGTTGCTATGGTTACAGATGATGGAGTCATTCTCCAGGTAGACATGGAGAGAAGCACCAGAGGTTGTGACCTCTGATCGCTCTCCTCCCTCCTGACTGCAGGTTTGAGTGTCACATGTAAAAGTGCTGCTGATGTGAGAGTCCAGTGTACTGCAGGTCACAGTGAGGTTACAGGAGTCTGAGCTGTCGGACACAGAGTCCACTGTCAGTCCAACTGGAGACACTGGAGCTGAGGAGGGAGAGTTTGTGTGAGATGTTTTAAAGACATGGCAGCAGAAAGTCTATCAGTGTTAATGTTAACAGACCTACCTTGAACTGTGACGTCGTATTCAGCCAGCGTTTTTTCTTCTTCACCTGTTGCTCGTGCAGTATAAACTCCACTGTCTGCCTCTTCTAGATTTTTCAGTTTCACAGAGAATTTTTTCACAGAAGTCTCAACCCTTCCAGTGTAACCACCAGAGACTGTTGGTTTTCCATCAAGTAAAAATTTCACTAAAACAGCCTTTTTATTGAAGTTCCACACAACAACAAAATCCTCAAGATCATCAGCATTCGTCACGTTCAGAAGCAGATCATCTCCCTTCTTCACAAACACAGGAGTCACAGCACTGGACCCTGTAAAAACAGGAGACACATGATACAATAAAAATCACACACAGAATATGTTTTTTTAGCCTGTTATACTGAATGATATTCCTTTTCACATAATTCAACACACTGAATCATCAGTTTAAAATTGTGAATATCTTCAGTTAATCTTGGTCTTGTCACAATCCATTCCTCTGCTGCTTGCTAGTAATTTTCCACTCTCCTCCCCCTCTGCTCCACTCTCCCTGCCGGCCAGTGCCACCTCATCAGCCAACTCTGTTCACCTGTGCACTCAGGTGCTCCTCATCAGGAGTCAAGCCACTATTTAAGCCTCTCTGGTTCACACACTCACTGGCAAATTGTTCTTAGTCTCCATGCAAGACTCTCCAGCATTTTCCTTTGGCCTGAGCTCCCGTTGCCGACCCTGCCTGCCTCTGACTAACCTGCCTTGTCATTCTCCTGGTAAATTCTTCAGCTTTCTGTCTCCAACCACGATTTCCGTCTTAACCCTTCCTTGTGTTTGCCTGCCGGTGTGGCGTCCTGCTGCTACACTGCTGGATTTCATCAACTTGCTGGACTTGTATGAGAGGTTAGACATATCTCAGCACCAAGAGACTCTGTGTTTAAGCCTGTTTTTGGACTACCTTCATAATTACCTGTTTGCTGAAAAGATTATTGAAGAAGAGCTTAAAGGCTCATTACCAAACTATCCTGTGGTCCGGGTTACTGCAATTGGATCCTCACACACCCGTTACAGGTCCATCAAGAGCTGAAAAATGTCTTTACAAATGACCAACTGACTTTGTCTCATGACAGCTTGCCTCAGGATAGAGGAATTTAACAGGTGAAACTACAATATGTAATTTCTCTTTCTTTCTACTAAATGTCATTTCACACAAATTAACATTCTATTAATGTTTGTTTTTGATATACTGGGAACACGTTTTCTGCATTTTTAAATACAATATAAGGATTTGCCTCTACAGTGTTAAGTTTATATCATCTTTCTTTTTCTATTTTTAATTACAAGGGAGCAGAGTTACCTGTTGACTTTGTTACAAACCTCTCTCCCCTGTAAACCTGCATGTCTCATTAATGCATCTTACTAACTAAACTTTCTGTGCTCTCTCGTCCAGCAGGTTGTCCTGGATCGTGGCTGCTGCTGCGGTCCTGCATGACGTCCACTACATATTATTACTGTAATTGTTATCATATTTCCATTACCGTTTAGTTAATTAATGACTTGCTGCTGCTGTGCATCTGTGTCTATCGCCATCACAGGTTCCACTGCTACTGTAATCATTTTATTATTCATTGTATTTGTACAATATGTTTTTGTTCTGTACACGTGACATCTATTGCACGTCTGTCTGTCCTGGGAGAGGGATCCCTCCTCTGTGGCTCTTCCTGAGGTTTCTTCCACTTTTTCCCTGTTAAAAGGTTTTTTTTTTTTTTTTTTTTAAGTGGGCAAGTTTTTTTTTTTTTTTTTTTTTTTCCTCACTCGAACCGAGGGTCTAAGGACAGAGCGTGTCACTCCCTGTACAGATTGTAAAGCCCTCAGACACAATGTGTTTTGTGAATTTGGGCTATACAAATAAAATTTGACATGGAATTGTACACTTCTATGTACAGTGTGAGGGAACTTTTTATTCCAGCATGCCACATATTACACAGGGTCAAGCATCTGTCCTGAGGTCACTGTAGGGACAGTGTTAAATCTTAGATTGATGTGGGGACAATGACTCTCTGTATGTTTGTATTTACCAGGCACCATTCTGATCGTTACTATGGTACTGAGGATAGGGTTGGCTCACTCCATAGACATAACAGATGGGTAACATAATGTAGAAACCTCTACAGAGTCCGATAATGTTGGACCATTAAGGGTAAAAATATTTCCTTTTTTGAGGACTAATGATCAGTTATGGACATTGAGTAGCATTGTCACTACTCTGAGGACATACAGACGAGCCAGAGAGGACAGCTTCTTCAGAATTGAGGTGGCTTCATGACAAGTGTACCGATAAATCCTCCATTCTTCTTGGCCAAGCTTCAATCAACCTTTCAGCATAAGACATCTCTACACTTATCTCTCCCTAACCTTAGTAAAGCAGTCTAAACTTCACCAAACCCAAATCATAGATGTACAGTCAAGAAAATGTCGTCGCTGTCATTCATGGTCAGCTTTAAAAGTTACTGACAGACTTATATTCATAAATGTGTATGATGCACACAAACCCACAAACATATATGCAACACTGCTTCCACAGTCAGTGGTTTCCGTCTCACTTGTGAGGTGTCAAACTGCAGCAGCTCTTCTCGCTCTTCTCCCACACGTCAAGTTATAAGACAAGTAATTTGACCACCTGAACGTGTGATACTTCACCCCAACTCTTTCTCTTTCACTTATCACCACTGCAATTATAAACCAAATGTTATATAAATAAATGTATATATGTATATACCGAAGCCAAAGACGACACTATCCTAATAACAAATACTGATTGTGTAGCCAAAACCTGATTATTCCTTCTATCATTTTTATTAATTTTTTATTTTGAGTTAATCCCACATACACATCAGCGGACAATGATACTTCACCCAAAATATTTCTGTTTCACTTATTATAAAACCTGATTTCTGTATTTTCATTCATTGGAAACTAGGGATAAGGAGGGCTGCCTGGGTCGCTACCAGTCTGAGTTACCCTGGAGCATTCATTTTTTATTTTGAGTCTGTCCCAACAATACAACACAATAAAAACTCTGACAATGGAACAAAAGGTGTCAGAACAATTAATGCTTTGAAAACAAGAGGCAACCCAGAGAAGAGAATATATTTCAGAAGCGGTTGAGAAGTTCTTATTTTCTTAAATTTGTCATAAATACAAGAAACTTTTTGTTGAGCCTTTCCAATTCTTTTTATCTTCTCTGTTTCCTTTTTTCATTTCCTTAACTTTGTTCTTATTGTTTCCTTTGTTTCATCTGTCTAATGTTCATCATCACGCTTGACGTTCTTCCTCCCTCACACACTCATTTAATGTATTTTACCCTGATGTTTTAGTGCAACAACCAGATTTTTAAAAGGCTATAACTGTAAATAGAAAAAAACATATATGTTTTTACCTTGGCACAAACAGACCACCAATGCACAGACGAGGAAAATATGTTCCATTCTGGCACGCTACACAGAATGAGGAAGTTAGTTTCCGTATTCATACAGAGGTAAATTCAGAAATGAGAGAGAGACAAAGAGAAAGAGGGAGAGAAAGAGAGAGAGAGAGAGAGAGAGAGAGAGACAAAGAGAGAGAGAGAAAGAGAGAGAGAGAGAGAGAGACAAAGAGAAAGAGAGAGAGAGAGAGAGAGAGAGAGAGGGAGAGAGAGCAACAGCTGTGATAGATTTTGAGGAGCCCAGTGTTAAACTATATTTACCAATTATTATTATTAATCTTTCTCTGAAACAACTCCCTACACTAAAGGCTAATTCAAAACACCAATCTTGAAACTCATTGTCTATCATCTGATGATGATTTAGCCTCTGGAGGCAACAGGCAATGATTCTGACCTCCTGGGGGGGCCAGAGTATATCCAGAAAATAGATAACAGATATTTGGGTCAAGACATCTTCTTAGAAACTTTATACAAAACAAAAAAGGCACATTTCAGCTCATCTCAATAAACAGATATCTACATATAAATGCAGATAACATTAAAAAAAGGTAAAAAAAAAAAAAAAAAGCTAAATCGTCATCAGACAATTGTTGTGTAGTGTTACCTCATGAATAAAAGACACAGGAGTCTTAACAAGAACTGTTTATTTCAGCTTGTGTAATAAAATCATAGCTCTCAGTAGCAGCATAATTCAGTAACAGCCATCTCTCTTGCTCTCTCTCTATACAGCATCTCAACTCGTACATACTTTATGACAGTGCTCTCTAGTGGTATAAAGTGTCAAACACATGAACGATGGACACAACACCTCCTCTTTCTGTAAAAGATTACTCTCTCAAACAAAATAAGTGCCAGCACTAAAGAACAGTTTCATAATTAGTAAAATCCTTCTACTTTACACCTTTAATATAAATGCTGATGTTTTCTCATTATCCATTAATACCCAATAATCTTTGTAAATATACAAATACAAATATAATAATAATAGTACAGAGATTACCACGTTAGAAAAAACATACATAAATACAGTATGTAACACTGCTTTTGGTCCTATTTACAATATTTTCAGAAAGATTGCATGAATGTATATTTTTTGTAAATTCATCTTTGGGTGAACTAAGCAAAGCCGTTTCTGGTGCATGCATTATTTGACAGAGCTATGAAGCTATATACTCACTGAATATTGTTACTCACTCTGGTATACTGCTAAACTGCATTTTGTTGTTTCAGGACTTGTACTACAGTGACAATAAAGTTTATTTAATCAAAATAATTGAATCTGATATTGTGAGTTTTCCAGCAAGAAATGTTCCAGTAAACACACTCGATACTCTGAATGCATGATGACATATTTGCATTTTATGACCCTCGGCTCAAAGATAAAATAATATGATTAGAAAACATAAAAATACAAACGAAAAACTGAACTTAATGAAATACTTAATATAACCATCAAATACTTAAAAACACAATAGAAGATGTAAAGGTGGCTCAGGAATAAGTGAAGGCAAACAAATCAGAAAAAAATGGAATAATATGCACCGCATAGATCATCCATCCATCCGTTATCTGTAACCTCTTATCCTCATCAGGGTCACGGTGGGGCTGGAGTCTATCCCAGCTGACCTAGGGCGAAAGGCGGGGTACACCCTGGACAAGTCACCAGCTCATCACAGGGCACATAGAGACAAACAACCATTCACACTCACATTCACACCTACGGCCAATTTAGAGGCACCAGTTAACCTGTTAAGTGCATGTCTTTGGGCTGTGGGAGGAAGCTGGAGTACCCGGAGAGAACCCATGCAGACACAAGGAGAACACACAAACTCGCCCAGCCGAGGTTTGAACCAGGAACCGTCGTGCTGTGAGGCGAGGAATTTTAATTTGAATTCATTTAAATGTAAACTGCAAATCTGTTCCGAAAGACCAAGATTCAATGAGCTGCTGTCTTCATGAAGTCTTTTATCATTGGGTCATTTGTTCAGTGCTGCTTCCTTGAATTAGATCTAGAGATGGCAATTGATCAGATTTTATTGATACTGTCAATTATATGATGTTATCAATTCTGTTTATCAGTCTGGCTCTTTATCAGTTCCCTTATTGATACCTGATCAATAAGAGAGTCCTGTCGCTCTCTCTAGCAGTTTTCCTGTCTCTTTTCAGCCCTTCCACTCATTGTCAATCTGAGCATACAGGCTTTCTGGCAGAGTGTTCCCTCTAGTCTCAGTGGATTCAGAGTGAAGACCCACAAGGCTGTATTCAGAGACTGGAGAAGGACCTGAAGCATCATTTGTTGGATCAGCTGGTTGGGTTGTAGCTCCCATCTGGAAAACAAATCAGGAGTTACTGTATTAACATGTGAAGTAATCTCACTACGATTAACAGTGACACATAACAAGTGAGAACCCTGTTCTTCATAACATTACAATGAATATTTATTTTTATCTAACATGCATGAAATGGCTCTATGTTTTTCATTAAGAGCAGAGTAAGCTCTTTAACATGGATTCAGTGTGTCTAAAACTAAATATAAATGAAAAACATTGCAACTTAAACACAAGCAAACAAAGAAAGCATTTACATCACTTTGACAACACATACAGTATTTGGCATTTTGGACAAGACTTTGGAAATTACACTTGTTCCTCCTTCTCTTGATTTAAAATCTAAAAGATTTCTGGTTCTTTTCAAACTTCTTACTTACTACTACAAGGAAAGCATGGCTTTCACTTGAGACTCTTCTGCTCACAATAATCTCAATATTCACTGTGAAAGAAAATGCAGTGGGATAAAACCTTTGCCTCAGTATGATGTCACATGTGTGGCAAAGAAAAAACATGATCTAATGTAAACTTCATTGTTACCGTATTGTCTCTTTAGACACTGATTAATAATTGAATGATGTTACACCTTGTAATGAAAACTATAATAAAATACGAGCAAACACATAACACACTCTGACAGCGAGTCCAAAGCACATTTGAACAAGAGCAAGCAGCACAAGCAGTGACGTTTGCAAGCAGCAGGACTCCAGGTTATGCAGATTGATGCAGAACTTAATGTGGCAAGAAGTCACAGGTTTATATACAGTGAGTAAATCACCTCATGAGGACTGTGATTGCTCTGCATAGGGACAGCATCAGGAACATCATATATTGTATTTTCGGTGTTCTCTCTTTGATCTGCAGATCAGTCACAAAAATCACATGTTGATTTAATTTTGCATTTCATTTTGAGAGTTTTATCATCTCTGCTGTTTCATTGTGTTTACATTACTTGAGCTGCAGAGACAGACTGTCTGAATTACTCTATTTCTACAATGAGTATCATGAGAATCAGTTCTGGTAATGGAATAATTTGAAAGATGGAATAATCTACATCTAATCTAAAAAAAATCTACATCTAGAGGTTTTAAAATATACAGATGTTTGGTACAACATTTGTTTTAACAGATTTTGTTATATTATTGATTATATAATTATTGTACCTAATAACATAAAGGGGGAATTATGGGTATGGCAGATAATGAACTTTTACTTTGTAATTCTATGTTAAAACTTGGACTTACTTTTTCCTCTCTGCTGAAGATAAAAGACTCCTGCAGGAATGCTGAGAATGAGAGCCACAACAACCACAACAACCATAACAACAAGAGAATCTGCAAAAAAAATAAAAAATAAATTTAAAAAGCCAATTTAGAAAATTAAGAAATGCCCTGAAGAAATAATTTAATAATCATTTGTTGTATTAAATCCTAAAGGTCACTTTCAGAGGTTACTAAATCAACTCATTTAAATACCTCCTGCCACTTAGTTTTAGGCTGGTGGTGATAGTTTGTTCTGCCAGTCTCATCATTACAGTTTGTTTTTAATATTTTTTTCAATTATAAAAATTAAGCTGATTATAAATAGAATTTATATCCCTCCCCTGGACACAAAAATGATTTCCCGCCTAAGAAAACACTGTTGGCTGGTTCAACATGGTTCAATTTGATTAATGAAGTAATTTCGACCACCAGAGCAACTCTACCTACTCTAACCTACCCAGTCCTAAAACACAATGAGAAATACATTTTAACCATATTTGTAACAAACTCAGTTTATTTATTGTTTTATCACAAACAACTATTTGACTGTTTTGTCTTACCAGCAAGTTGAGGGCTGCAGAAATCTTGGATGTTCGTCATGTTTTTGGTCCAGCTGACCTGGTTGCTATGGTTACAGGCGATGGAGTCATTCACCAGGTAGACATGGAGAGAAGCACCAGAGGTTGTGACCTCTGATCGCTCTCCTCCCTCCTGACTGCAGGTTTGAGTGTCACATGTAAAAGTGCTGCTGATGTGAGAGTCCTGTGTACTGCAGGTCACAGAGAGGTTACAGGAGTCTGAGCTGTTGGACACAGAGTCCACTGTCAGTCCAACTGGAGACACTGGAGCTGAGGAGGGAGAGTTTGTGTGAGATGTTTTAAAGACATGGCAGCAGAAAGTCTATCAGTGTTAATGTTAACAAACCTACCTTGAACTGTGACGTTGTATTCAGCCAGTGTTTGTTCTTTTTGAGCTGTCACTCGTGCAGTATAAACTCCACTGTCTGCCTCTTGTAGATTTTTCAATTTCACAGAGAATTTTTTCACAGAAGTCTCAACCCTTCCAGTGTAAGCATCATAGACTGTTGGTTCGCCTTGCTGTGAAAATGTGACTAAAATATTTTCTCTGATTTTCCATGCAACAATACTAAATTTTTGAGGAACATCAGCGTTCATCACATTCAGAAGCAGATCATCTCCCTTCTTCACAAACACAGGAGTCACAGCAGTGGACCCTGTAAAAACAGGAGACACATGATACAATTAACCATGTCCTCTCTTTTCCTTTTGTCCATGTGGGCTTGAGCAAAAAAAAAAAAGTGTCTGTCAGATATACAAACATCTGCGAAATTAACCCAAAAAAAAAAAATGTCTTATAAAACTTAGCATTCTATTAATATGTTTATTTTGATATACTGGAAACACGTTTTCTACATTTTAAATACAATATAAGGATTTGCCTCTACACAGTGTTTATTAAATTTATTTATCATCTTTCTTTTATTTCTATTTTTATTTTTAATTACAGGGAGCAGAGTTACCTGTTGACTTTGTTACATGGAAGTTTTATGTGATTATATCATCCAACCATTCATTTTCTATATCCACTCATTCTATGTACAGTGTGAGGGAACTTTTTATTCCAGCATGCCACATATTACACAGGGTCAAGCATCTGTCCTGAGGTCACTGTAGGGACAGTGTTAAATCTTAGATTGATGTGGGGACAATGACTCTCTGTATGCTGTTACAGTTTTCAGTTTGTTCTGTGTTTCCTGTTTTATTTTGTAGTTCTTCCCTGTCTGTTTCATGTCTTATTCTACTTCCTGTCTTGTTTTCCCGCCTTTTTTGATTCTGCACCTTTCCCTGATTAGTTTTCCCTGGTGTACTGCATGTCTATTTAGTTCCTGTGTTTCCTTTGTTTCCTTGTCTGTCTGTTGTGTGTGTATTATGCCTTGTTTCTGTGTGTATGCTACTATCCTACTTTTCCCAGTGTATTCTTGGTTCCCGGTTTTGTATCTTGCCTGTGTTCGTCCCCGTGTTCCTGCTCCTCATCTTTGTTATTTCTGGATTTTTGTTTGTTGGATTTGTGTTGTTTGCCTGGATTTTCAGCCACCTTTTGGCTAGTCTGTTTTTTGTGTTCTTTGGTTTTTCTGCTCCTGTGCTGTTTTGTATTCATCCCTCACCGTTTTGTTTTATTATTAAAGTTAGCTTTTGTGTACCCAAACGTGCATTTAGGTCCTTTCCTGAACACCCAACCCCCTCCCTCGTGACATACGTTTGTGTTTACCAGGCACCATTCTGACCATTACTATAGTACTGAGGATAGGACTGTCTCACTCCATAGTCACAACAGATAGGTAACATAATGTAGAAACCTCTACAGAGTCAGATAACAATGTCGGACCACTAAAGGGTAAAAATATTTCCTTGTTTGAGGACTAATGATCAGTTATGGACATCGAGTAGCATTGTCACTATTCTGAGGACATACAGACGAGCCAGAGAGGACAGCCTCTTCAGAATTGAGGCAGCTTCATGTCATGACAAGTGTACTGATAAATCCTCCATTCTTCTTGACCAAGCTTCAATCAACCTTTCAGCATAAGACATCTCTACACTGACTGAACTGACCATTGATTAATCTAAATCTTTATAACACATACAACATAAGGAGGAAACTCCACACAGAAAGAAAAATGACAACCATTAATCACGTAGTCATGTTCCTGATTATAGCTCTTATCTCTCCCTAACCTTAGTAAAGCAGTTTAAACTTTACCAAACCCAAATCATAGCAGTACAGTCAAGAAAATGTCATCGCTGTCATTCATTGTTGGCTTTAAAAGTTACTGACAGACACATATATATATATTTTTTTTTTTTCCGAACTTTGTTTAGAGACAAGACACTTATATATAAATATATATATATGTATATAAACAAACAAAACAAACAAAAAAAGGGTGGGTCATCGATAAAAAATTATGAATGAGACAGTTACATAGATGGCAGTTACTACAGTCACATTTAAGTGTACGTTCACATACGCCTGTACAAAGCATGTCATTAAAACAAATTAGACATGGTACAAAGGGTTGTTTGTCAGTCCAGGATGACAAACAACCCTTGTTTGTCAAGGAAAAGTCAAAGTCAAGTCCCCCATGTTTTCCTGAAAGTAGCAGACGATCCCCTCAGTGTGCAACGGATTTTCTCCACATTGACAAGTGACGGGTTGGTGGAGGGCAGGTTCTTCTTATAATTTGGTATAGCAGGTATGAGGGTGACTCCAAATAGGGCAGTAACCGCCGATGGTGTGAAAGAGACAGAGGTAATCTGTGATATTAAAAATCTCCATCCAAAAGGTATTCAGGGAAGGGCACACCCAAAGCATATGAAAATAGGTAGCCGGATACTGCCGACATCTGTCACAAATAGGATCAACATCACCATATATTTTAGACAGCCTGACCTTAGTTAAATGATAGTGGTGGAGAATCTTACATTGTAGCAACCCGTGCCTAGCAGATATGGAGGAAGAATGGGCCAGCCGCAGACACTCATCCCAAACATCAACCGCAAGTTCACATTGTATATCGTTCTCCCATAGCGTCCTAACAGTAAGAAGTTAGGCTGGGTTTATAGAGTGAATGAGATTATATAACACAGAGATCATGCCCTTTGTAGCAGGCAGCGGGGTCAAGAATGGGTTCAGGCCAGTGGGTTCCGGTATATTAGGAAAGCTGGGGTAAACATTTCTAACAAAACTACGTATCTGTAAATATCTGAAAAAGTTATTTTGAGGAAGAGCCAACTTCTCTGAAAGCTGCTGCTATACAATACCTTGTTTGTTTTGATACCTCACGCCTGCCAGGAAGAGAACGCTCCATCTATTAGTGAAGGGTGAAATAACAGGTTTGGTGCTAGCGGGGCCAGTCGAGAAGGAGCCTGAAGGACGAAATATCGTCTGAATTGTCTCCATATCCTCACAGTTGATTTAACTATTATACTCTTTGAATAGGGGGAGATGGGGTGATTTACAGGAGCATGAACAAGCGCAGACAGAGGGGCTGGTTTGGCAGACATGGATTCCATAACCATCCATGTTGGGGGAGAACAGGAGCCCTCAAAATGAAGCCAGAACTGGATTGCTCTTAAGCTACAGGCCCCGTAATAAAATCTAAAATTTGGCAATGCCAGACCCCCCTGAGATTTTAGTCTCTGAAGCAAGGGTCTGCGTAGTCTCGGGGTCTTCTAGTTCCAGATAAATTCAGATATTAATTTATCAATCTTGGAAAAAAAAGACTGTGGAAGAAAGATGGGTAGACAATGGAATAAATAGGAAAACTTAGCGAGGGTGTTCATTTTGATAGAGTTGACGCGGTCTGCGAGGGATATATTTAATAAAGTCGCAGACTTATATTTAGAAATGTGTATGATGCGCGCGCGCACACACACACACACACACACACACACACACACACAAAATCACACCCACACCCACACACATATGCTTCTGCAGTCAGTGGTTTCTGTCTCATTTGTGAAGTGTCAAACTATTCTTGAGCTCTTCTCACTCTTCTTCTCACCCACGTCTAAAACTTTATTTTATAATGTTATTTAGCTTTGTACATTTATTTCAATTTAATAACAGCCTGAATTTCTTTGTATCATCTCTCTTGGTTGGAAGGAGTTTCCTATCTTACTAACAGATTAAGATTATTTTAATACATACACACAGTATGTATATACATAATTTTATACTGTACATTTAGCTGACGCTTTTATCCAAAGCGACTTACAGGGAGCAATATCTTTCCCAAGGACACTTCGACATGCAGACTGGAGGAGCCGGGGATCAAACCACAGATCATCTGATTAGTGGACAACCCGCTCTACTTCCTGAGCCACAGCCACCCCATATATGTACAGTATGGTTCTCTCCTTTTTTAAATGTATCATTTCTGTTCCAGACCTGTAGCTCACACATGTTAACATGCCTTGCATTGCATTTTTTTTCAAGTCTATCAGTACTTGCAGGCCCATGTGTCCATTAAAAGAGTCATTTTTCTTTGTGATCATTAGTAATCATTCATTTTCACATTGGCTGTTAAGATGTCCCTTCCTGGTCTAACTCTTATGTTAAATATGGTACAAACTGGCGAGTAACACAAAGCAGAAACTTACAACAACATACTAAAATGATTGATTTACTTCATTTAGCCAGACTGCTTAAGTTAATATTATTAATGTTACAGTATGTTATTGTTATCACTCTGATAAGCCACAGTATAAGACAAGTAATTTCACCACCCGAGCGTACAGTGGTACTTCACCCCAACTCTTTCTCTTTCACTTATCACCACTGCAATTATCAACCAAATGTTATATAAATATATGTATATACCAAAGCCAAAGACAACACTATCCTAATAACAAGTACTGATTGTGTAGCCAAAACTTGATTATTCCTTCTATAATTTTTATTCATTATTTATTTTGAGTTAATCCCACATACACATCAGCAGACAAATTTACTTCACCCAAACCCTTTTTTTAATTTCTGTATTTATACATAGTGACTTTACACCAAGCAAAGACCAAGCAAGCGAGCGGCAGAGGATGACAGAAGGAGGGCTGCCTGGGTCTCTACCAGTCTGAGTTACCCTGGAGCATTAATTTTTTATTTTGAGTCTATCCCAACAATACAACACAATAAAAACTCTGACTATGGAACAAAAGGTGTCAGAATAATTAATGCTTTGAAAACAAGAGGCAACCCAGAGAAGAGAATATATTTCAAAATACAAGAAACTTTTTGTGTTTCTTGTGCAACAACCAGATTATTAAAAGCTATAACTGTAAATAGAAAAAATATGTTTTTACCTTGGAACAAACAGACCACCAATGCACAGACGAGCAAAGTATATTCCATTCTGGTACATGTTTGTAAAATGAGGAAGTTAGTTTCCGTATTCATGCAGAAGAAGAGAAGAGAGAGAGAGAGAGAAAGAGAGAGAGAGAGAGAGAGAGAGACCAATAGCTGTGATAGATTTTGAGGAACCCATTTAGACCACAACCATATTTACCAAATATTTATTTTCTTGCAAACTGTGACACTTGCGAATAACACTTCTCCATTTAAAGTAATACGTGTATTTTAACTGCACTTCATCTTCAGCTACATTGTCTTCCGGCTCTGAAACATCATCTTTCTCTGAAACCACTACATTAAAGGCTAATACAAACACCAATCTTAAAACTCATTGTCTATCGTCTGATGATGATTGTTAGGAAAATTATTCAATAACCTTCAGGATGCTGTCAGACTGTTAAGAT
The DNA here is from genome assembly GCA_946959425.1 of Argyrosomus regius. Classification (NCBI taxonomy): domain Eukaryota; kingdom Metazoa; phylum Chordata; class Actinopteri; family Sciaenidae; genus Argyrosomus; species Argyrosomus regius. Next base: position 95,597 of record CAMPSB010000081.1, read on the forward strand.
AGATCCTTTTAATAGTGACTTGCAGCAAGGGAACAACTTACAGACTCTGTGGTTCAGTAGTTGTTCAAAGGTTAAATGGTTGAACACAGACTTATATTGAAAGTGGCCGCCTCCTAAAAAGGAAAGAGTGACACCTACAACTCATAGTTTCAACATGGGCATTTTAAGCCATGTATGGTCAAAAAACCTCATGCGTTGGGCTATCTGTTAATTTGCAACTTCCCTGAAGCTCAGCACACAGTATGTGCACACACATGTAAGATGACGCTGAGTCATCTCTAAATGCAAAAACACAGAAAGCATAAAGGATAATAACATTTTTCCAACAATGATTTAGCCTCTGGAGGCAACAGGCAATGATTCTGGCCGTCTGGGGGAGCCAAAGTATATCCAGAAAATAGATAACAGATATTTGGGTCAAGACATCGTCTTAGAAACTTTATACAAAACAAAAAAGACCAGTTTCAGCTCATCTCAATAAACAGATATCTACATATAAATGCAGATAACATTTAAAAAAGGTGATAAAAAGCTAAATCGTCATCAGACAATTGTTGTGTAGTGTTACCTCATGAATAAAAGACACAGGAGTCTTAACAAGAACTGTTTATTTCAGCTTGTGTAATAAAATCATAGCTCTCAGTAGAAGCATAATATATATTCAGTAACAGCCATCTCTCTTGCTCTCTCTCTCTATACAGCATCTCAACTCGTACATACTTTATGACAGTGCTGCCTAGTGGTATAAAGTGTCAAACACATGAACGATGGACACAACACCTCCTCTTTCTGTAAAAGATTACTCTCTCAAACAAAATAAGTGCCAGCACTAAAGAACAGTTTCATAATTAGTAAAATCCTTCTACTTTACACCTTTAATATAAATGCTGATGTTTTCTCATTATCCATTAATACCCAATAATCTTTGTAAATATACAAATACAAATATAAATAATAATAATACAGAGATTACCACGTTAGAAAAAACATACATAAATACAGTATGTAACACTGCTTTTGGTCCTATTTACAATATTTTCAGAAAGATTGCATGAATGTATATTTTTTGTAAATTCATCTTTGGGTGAACTAAGCAAAGCCGTTTCTGGTGCATGCATTATTTGACAGAGCTATGAAGCTATATACTCACTGAATATTGTTACTCACTCTGGTATACTGCTAAACTGCATTTTGTTGTTTCAGGACTTGTACTACAGTGACAATAAAGTTTATTTAATCAAAATAATTGAATCTAATATTGTGAGTTTTTCAGCAAGAAATGTTCCAGTAAACAGACTCGATACTCTGAATGCATGATGACATATTTACATTTTATGACCCTCGGCTCAAAGATAAAATAATATGATTAGAAAATATGAAAATAGAAACGAAAAACTGAACTTAATGAAATACTTGACCATCAAATACTTAAAAACACAAAAGAAGATGTAAAGGTGGCTCAGGAATAACTGAAAGCTAACAAATCAGAAAAAAATGGAATAATATGTACCGCATAGATCATCCATCCATCTGTTATCTGTAACCTCTTATCCTCATCAGGGTCACGGTGGGGCTGGAGTCTATCCCAGCTGACCTAGGGCAAAAGGCGGGGTACATCCTGGACAAGTCACCAGCTCATCACAGGGCACATAGAGACAAACAACCATTCACACTCACATTCACAACTATGGACAATTTAGAGGCACCAATTAATCTGTTAAGTGCATGTCTTTGGACTGTGGGAGGAAGCTGGAGTACCCGGAGAGAACCCATGCAGACACAAGGAGAACATACAAACTCGCCCAGCCGAGGTTTGAACCAGGAAACGTCGTGCTGTGAGGCGAGGAATTTTAATCCAATCTTTAACTTGGTTAAGATTTAATGAGAATTTGATCTAGAGATGGCAATTGATCAGATTTTATTGATACTGTCAATTCTATGATATTATTGATTCTGTTTATCAGTCTGGCTCTTTATAAGTTCTCTTATTGATACCTGATCAATAAGAGAGTCCTGTCCCTCTCTCTACTCCTTTTCCTGTCTCTTTTAAGCCCTCCCCACATTGTCTATCTGAGCATACAGGCTTTCTGTGTTCCCTCTAGTCTCAGTGGATTCAGAGTGAGGCCCCACAAGGCTGTATTCAGAGACTGGAGAAGGACCTGAAGCATCATTTGTTGGATCAGCTGGTTGGGCTGTAGCTCCCATCTGGAAAACAAATCAGGTGTTACTGTATTAACATGTGAAGTAATCTCACTACGATTAACAGTGAGACATAACAAGTGAGAACCCTGTTCTTCATAACATTACAATGAATATTTATTTCTATCTAACATGCATGAAATGGCTCTATGTTTTTCATTAAGAGCAGAGTAAGCTGTTTGACATGGATTCAGTGTGTCTAAAACAAATATAAATGAAAAACATTGCAACTTAAACACAAGCAAACAAAGAAAGCATTTACATCACTTTGACAACACATACAGTATTTGGTATTTAAAAAAAGACGTTGCAGATAACAGCAGTTCTTTTGATTTAAGACTGAATTATTTCTGCTTCTCTTCAAACAGTTCTTTTGACTTTACTACTACAAAAACAGCATGGCAGGTGCAGATTTTACTTGAGACTCTTCTGCTCACAATATTGTCAATATTCACACTATATGCAGAGGGACAAACCTTTTGTCTAAGCATGAAGTCACATGTGTGCCACGGCGCACTATACTAACTATAATAACACATGGGGAGCATAAGGTCTGGCTAGACGGTCATGCCATCAGGTTCATCGAGTCCAAAAGCACATTTGAACAAGAGCAAGCAGCACAAGCAGTGACGTTTGCAAGCAGCAGGACTCCAGGTCAGCAGACTGATGCAGAACTTAATGTAGCAAGAAGTCACAGGTTTATATACAGTGAATAAATCACCTTGTGAGGACTGTGATCGCTCTGCGGCAGAGGATCAGGAACAGGAACGGCATATACTGTATTTTCGGTGTTCTGTCTTTTGTCTGCAGATCAGTCACAAAAATCACATGTTGATTTCATTTTGCATTTCATTTTGAGAGTTTTATCATCTCTGGAATCCAGATTTTTGTGTTTTGGTAATGGAATAATTTGAAAGATGAAATCATAACATAAAGAAATCTACATCTAGAGGTTTATACAGATGTTTGGTACAAAATTAGTTTCAACAGATTTTGTTGGTTATATAATTATTGTACCTAATAACATAATTATGGGTATGGCAGATGATGAACTTTGCTAGAAAAGAATTTTGGAGATTTTACTTTTTAAGTCTATGATAAAACTCAGACTTACTTTTTCCTCTCTGTCGAAGATGACGATGTCCTGCAAAGATGGCAAAACCGGCAAGAACCACAACAACCACAAAGGTAATAACATAGATGTATGGTGATGATTGAGAACCTGGAAAAAAAGCCAGTTTAGAAACTGATGCCCTGAAGAAATAATTTAATAATCATTTGTTGTATTAAATCGCAATGGGCAGAGCCAAAGGTCACTTTCAGAGGTTACTAAATCAACTAATTTAAATACCTCCTGCTACTTTTTGACATGTTTTAGGCTGGTAGTGATAGTTTGTTCTGCCAGTAAAAATATAACAGACACAGAAATTTCAACTGACCTTTTTCTCACTCTTGCCTACTATATTTTAACCATATTTGTAACAAACCCAATTTATTTTTTGATTTATCACAAACAACTATTTGACTGTTTTGTCTTACCAGTATCAATGCACAGCTGTTGAATATTCATCATGTTTTTGGTCCAGCTGACCTGGTTGCTATGGTTACAGATGATGGAGTCATTCTCCAGGTAGACATGGAGAGAAGCACCAATGGTTGTGACCTCTGATCGCTCTCCTCCCTCCTGACTGCAGGTTTGAGTGTCACATGTAAAAGTGCTGCTGATGTGAGAGTCCAGTGTACTGCAGGTCACAGTGAGGTTACAGGAGTCTGAGTCCACTGTCAGTCCAACTGGAGACACTGGAGCTGAGGAGGGAGAGTTTGTGTGAGATGTTTTAAAGACATGGCAGCAGAAAGTCTATCAGTGTTAATGTTAACAGATCTACCTTGAACTGTGATGTCGTATTCAGCCAGTGTTTGTTCTTTTTGAGCTATCACTCGTACAGTATAAACTCCACTGTCTGCCTCTTGTAGATTCTTCAATTTCACAGAGAATTTTCTCACAGAAGTCTCAACCCTTTCAGTGTAAGCATTAGAGACTGTTGGATTGCCTTGATGTAAAAATGTGACTAAAATATTTTCTCTGAATTTCCACACAACAACAACAAAATCTTCAGGAACATCAGCTCCTGTGACATTCAGAAGCAGATCATCTCCCTTCTTCACAAACACAGGAGTCACAGCAGTGGACCCTGTAAAAACAGGAGACACATGATACAATAAAAATCACACACAGAATATGATTTTAGTAATTATTATTATTATTATTTTTGTAATACTGAATGTTATTCCTTTTCATATGATTGAACACACTGAATCATCAGTTCAAAGTGAAGTGTGAAGTACCTTCAGTTTATAATGGTTTATCAAGAGCTGGAAAATGTCTTTAAAATCGCTTTTAACTAACTTTGTCTGGTGACACAGCTTGCCTCAGGATAGAAAAATGTAACAGGTGAAACTACAGTGAGCTCAAAGTGTTTATTTTTAACACAAGAGTCTTTCCGTTTGGTCTTTTCTGAAAAACAAAGTTCTTTCTTACACCTTGTTCTCTCTTTTCGCAGGTTGGGATTGGCCCTAGGCATTTATTGGCCCTAAGCATGTCTCTTAGTGCAGTCAACAAATCGCGCACACACCACCAATAACTAAATGAACGCACTCACACAATAGAGATGGACAAATCATTCAACATCAGATCTTTTGCTGTATTTGAGGGTTTGCAAGTACTACTACAAACAGCTTTCAACTGAGGTAATCAGCTACCCGAAATATAAAGAGGATGTCATACTAAGCTTATTGAGGGTAAAATTCTACTCAGTCTTTTTTCTTTCCACTCTGTCTGCTCTGAAAAACCTCAATTTGATGTTTTGCTCTGTCCGTCCATCTGTCAAAGTGGCTTCAACCAAGAAGCTCAAATTGTTCTCATCAGGTGTGTACATGAGGGAAAAAATGGACAAAAATGTAAAAAAAAAAAATCTCTGAAGACTTTGTTACTTCATTATGATAACATTTAGACCAGTATAATGATTATATTTATTTTTTTATATTAATTAATTAATAGATGAATAGATTTTTTGTCATAAATATTTTTGTTAAATACACTACTCACAAAAAGTTCGGGATATTTAACTTTTGGATGAAATTTATGGAAAATGTAAAGAGTTCAGTGATTTTATATCCTGGAAGTAGGGCATTTAATTAGAAGCATGTAATGGTAATTTCTTCATCTCAAACAATTTATTGAAACAAAAACAGTGGTGGGTATACCACAACAAAAAATTTGAATGTTTCAGTAATTGGTCATGTATGGTTGACCATCGATTACAGCTCGACTAGACGTCTCACGCTGTCGACTTTTTGCAACCTGCTGATGACGCTCTGTGACGCTCTAAGCTCAGCGGTAACTTCCCTCTCAGTACTTCCTGTTTGAAGCCTCACACTGGCCAGGTACTGTTGAGCGATTGTTGGGTGTCGTCTTGGTCTCATGATGTCAAAATGTGAACAGCATGATGAAGAGGACTGTTTAAATACAAACTGTCATTGAACCAAAACATTTATTGCTGAATTCATGGATCAGACAAGTTGTGATTTTTGCTGTTAATCACCTTGGTAGAGAACAGCATGTTATGCAAAATAAATACTGAAACATTGAACAGTTGGACATTTGCATTCAAAAGTTTAGAGATGGTCAAATTAAGTTCACCTGTAAAGGCTTTAGTGCTTTATAGCGCACTCATAGGTCAGTTAATGTTGGTAGAATTGTTGACTTCTAATGTTCAGCACTGAAAACGATTTTTTTGTATTTTATTCTGAAAAACAGGCGATTTTTTAAGATTAGGAAGCGGAGTTCCTCTTGTCAGTAAGAAGATTATTTTCTCTCAGCATCAACAACCTCTTCCACACCAAGTGATGACATTACAATGCACTTTTGGACCGCTTTAAGTCTGTTTCTTTAAGTCTACACCAAGAAACAGGACACATTAACTGAATGATATCACTTCATGTTTCCTTCCTCTGACGTTCTTTGAAACCAATCCCTCTTATATAATTACTTTAATTTCTCCATCATTGCTGCATTTGTTAATAACATTTAATTAGACAGTGTTCTTATCCTACCTGGTGCCACTATGCAGACCAGCAGTCCCAGTATCACAAAGATAGACATTACAGAGTCTCTGTCTGGTTGTCTTGTTCTTGTTTTTGCTCTAACAGATACACCACAGCGTTGGACTCAGGTGCACTTCTCCTGTTAAAACCATATTAACACTAAAACTTGTTCATGACATAGACATCTCAGTTCCTCACTGCAATGACAATGTCTTCCTTTTTCATAGTTCAATATTTAACACCTCTCACCTACACACCTACTGTACATCACATTAGCTTTATAGATAGGTGTAAATGTTTCTGCTGAAGACAGTGTGTGACAAAGGAAAAACATGCAATGCCTGTAACCAAGTATTCATTCTGCACCAGGAAACATGAATAAAACAAGAGTTGTGTTTTTTAAAATGCCTGACTGACTTGTCTTGTGACACAGCTTGCCTCGTGATAGAGGATTTAACAGGTAAACCTACAATGATACTCAAAACGTTAGTCAGTTACAGCAGCTCGGAGCACTTCTCTGGATTTTTAGTACATTTTTTCTTGTTTGTTTTTTTTTGCCTTTTTTTCTGTTATACGGACTACTTCATGATACATCGGGTGATCCATTAAAAGAAAAAGCCACTGGTACTCGGACTCGCTGGGAACTCTGGATGGCTTTCAACAACTTGGGAGAGACAAACAGCTGAAGACAGACAGGAAAACAAGGAAGGAGAGAGACACACACAGCCAAAGAAAAGTCTGTGGACCACAGGTCGAAGTCAGCCTTTTGTACATGGGACGCCCATAATAGTAAATGAGGTTTCAGTGGTTTTAGTTATCACTTGCGAGCTGTCAAACTGCAGCAGCTCCAGTGTAGCAGCTGTAGATCGGTCACTTGCGTGGTATGGAAGAATCAGGGGCTGCTAATCAAACACTAGAAGCAAATGTTTACTGCAAGTCTCTAACTCAACCAAATACCTGACGAGTGAAGGAATAGGGTCCACAGGGAAAGCTGGTTGGAGGGACTGGAGGAGCCACATGTGGAGGTGGTGGTGCGGACGAACCCTGTGGATCCACTGATGAAGTCAAGCTGGAGACCTGGGTGAAAACCTTGGGTGGATAGAACTTATGTCTCCCATGTTGGCCAGATTATTCTTTTATGTTTTGTGCAGAGATGTAAGTTTATTATTAGAATTAACACAAAAAGCAGATGGTGGTAGCTGAAGGCTGGTTGGCATCGCAGGTGAAGTAAGGCAACCAGATCTGATGATTCATTGTAGAACACTGGCTGAAGGAAGCAAGGCACACTGAAGATTGACTGCTATGGGGTACAGTTCTGCCTTGAGACAAGAAGAACAGCGAGCCGTGCCCTCTGCCACACATACACTGCCATGAAGAGAAACAGAAATAGGAGTGCAAAAGCACAGAGGACAAAACCAGACACAAACCACAACAGCAAAACAAAAATAATCACAACACCTACTCCTCTTTACTGCACAGTACAGCTGGTTGTGACAAAGTATAACTCAGGCTGATTGAGATTTGGCAAAGCATACAGTTTAAATGAACGAGTCGCCTGCTGTTGAGCCTCATTGTTCAGTTTGTCAACCAGAATAAAATTGGTGGTGAAGGAGATGAAACAGAACATGTCCTTTAATAACTAAATAAATAATCAGCTTCATTAAATCACTTTTTAGACAGAATTTGTCTCATTTGATCTCGGTCTGCACTTAAAAGACTATTTCTGAAACCACTAGTTTAAATGCAGACTTAATACTTAAGACTTAGTATTTAATACTACTCCAACTACACAGGGCTGTTTCTTGCTATATGCGGACTATGCAGATGCATAGGGCCCCACAGCCACCAGGGGGCCCTCCAAGCTGCAAGTTCAGCCTCAATGAATTTTGGGACAATTAAAAGTACCTGTCTTTATTTGTAGACGTCACGTGTCGGCAAAGGGGGATAATGGAAACATAGGACTGTGATCATGCAGATCATGAACACAAAGTATAATAATTATGTTGCAGTTTAAAGGAACAATATGTAACTGTACAACATGATCGCACTAGATCATGTTGTACAGTTACATATTGTTCCTTTTAAACTGCAACATAACTATTATTCTTATTGTTGGTTTGTTTTCATTGTTTGCACATTAAAATAGATGCTGCTGGTTTCTTGAATATTTATTCAAGGTAATAGCTTTTGCTGATTTCTGTCAGACTTGTGGTTACACATACCACAATCAGGGGTTGCAGTGTTACATGTTAATGTTTCTTACTACCTGAAACATCAGTATTAAAATGTAACTGTTGCATCGTCACAGATCATCTGAAAAGGTTAGGAATCTCTCCCTCATAGTTTGACAAAATAGGGGGCCCCAAATAGCATCTTGCACAGGGCCCCGAAACAGCTAGAAACGGCCCTGCAACTACAAATGAAAACCAGAACACTTCCGGAGCCAATTTGACACCTCGCTTACAGATCTGTTTATCTGTTTATAGAGATTAAACAATAAAACCAGAACAGCATTTAACCATAACACATTTATTTCCAGTCGGTCTGACAAAAACAACAAAGACTTTCAGCAATGAAAACAGAGAACCAGTATTTAATCAACTCAAAATTATAAATGCATCAATATTAAGATTAAGATTCAGATTGTCTTTATTGTCACTGAGCATTTTCAATGAAATTGACTTTGCATATTTAACCCACAATATGGTTAGAAAACATACTTACATGAATATACACATATAGACTATACATATTGTAAAATGAGATCAGTGATACAAGAAGTCGTTCCAGCCAAGCAATCTGATTGGTCAACTAGACATTTAGAATCTGCTTAAATCAGCATTGCAGCACCTCATCACTCAACATATTACTCCACCATCTCTACATTGGCATACCCTGAATATAACATATGACATGTAAATAAATATCATTAACTACACTGGAAGTTAACTTTCTTTAATGAAAATACTGTATTTTATTGTGTTGTTACAGTACATTGCCCCATAAATACAGAACCCTGATCGCATCACTGTCGTGCCAATAATGACAGTAAAGCACACTGTCTCGTGTAATATTGTTTAAATGAAGACAGGCAGCCACAATAACTTTGAGAACAAGTAAATATTAATATCACCCCATTTTTCAACATGCTGTACACAGTCTTGGACCGCTTGTGTTTAGTCTTTAAAAGATTCATAACTATCAAGTTTACGAGTTTACTTTGTCGTCTCCAATATTCTCTGTTATCCCCACAGCAGCTTAAAACACACACGTGTGTTAAAGTTACAGTGAGACTAACATATCTGTCTCTAAATGTTACATAAAATCTCCTGCCATCAGTCACCTATTGTATTACAGTACCTCATTTACCTTGCAGGACTCCTCTGTCTTTGTTGTGACAAGAAGGCATCTTAATGCATCATGCACCATAATGTTACCTTCTTTGGTGCAGAATACTATGCAGAACCCAGTCAATAAACATAAAATATATGTACATTAAAAATAGGGGTTTAAGTCTTTGGGAACCAATTTAAGGTTAAGAAAATAGTTATACCTAGACACGATAACAGAATGTCCAGCGTATTAGAGTATTACTGTCCATCGTGTACATGTCATGGTTTAGCTCTGTACATATACTGTTTCAATGTTTTCCAGCTCTGTGCTTTGGTTCTGAGGGGATCTGTTCTTCTTCTTGGCTGCTCGGTTAACCTGAGCAAACACAGTCTCTGGCTTTTGGTTTTTGTGTGAAGTGGATTCTGCAGGTCCGGTGTGAGGTTGCACGATGCAGTAGGTCGAGTTCAGGGAAGGACCTGCAGCATCTTCTGTAGGATTCTGATTCAGAGGGCGTGTCCGATCGATGTCCTAGAAATAAAGCAAATGACCTTGTCAGGAAAATATTATATTTGCCACATATACTGTATATATCCAAACCTGCTGCTCAAAGAAAACTCGACCACTCCGTGACTCCGTGAAATTCTGTTCCTCAGTTTGGAGAATTAAGTTAAAACACACAAAAAACTCGCCACTTACCTGAGGAACTTCATATACTGTATTTCCACTGTTGTTCTTTTTTTTGTCTGTAGGTCAATCATAAAAAACAAAACAAAAACATTGTTGATTTGCTTGAATTCTACATTTACCTGGGATGCATTAATTTGTTTTTAAAGGGGTGAAGTTCGCTCTTCTCTTCTGCAAAGCATCAACTTTATTTTTTGTAAAATAGAAAGACAACAGCTACGCTGGTCTCTGACCAAATTTAGTGTTATTTTTTCGAAATACAAGATAAGCTGCAATACATCCACGGTATTAGAAATGTTTACTTTATATTTTATGTATTCATTTACATTTATTTCTTTTATGTCTATTAATACTATTTTTACAGCCTTCACACTGCCAGTATATCATTTTCGGTGGGAACATATTCTAAATTCCTTTGCTTTATTTGACTTTGGATTAGGGATCGACCAATTATCGGCCTGGCCGATAATATCGGCCGATATTCTGCATTTTTGCGATCATCGGCATCGGCCGTTTTTTTCACCGATAACCGATAAAATTAATTAATGTATTTTAAAACGCGCTCCTTTGGCTCTGATGCAGCCGTCTCTGCCTGAAGTCACCACTCTCTTGGCTGTGTACCAATGTCCCGCCCACAGCCCTCACTGATTGGCTGTCTCACTTGTGCCAAGTAGCCAATCAATCAACACAGAAGCTTCTACATGCAGTGCCACTGCCTGTAGCAAGTATAAGGGAGGAAAACCTGCAGTTTGGCTCTTGAGATTAAACTTTTCACAACTTCAACACGGGGTAGGCTATTTAATGATGGCCCACCGCTACATTATAATTGCCGCGACCGCTTTAGAGCTGGGGCCAGACGCACAATAATAATAGGAGACCCTTACGGTTATCATTACTTTGTGGGAATAATTCATCTCCTAACGTGTCTCAGCCCGTGGGGCGGCTCCCGGTTTATCAATAAACTACACCCGAGGTGATTATAGCCTATAAGTTTAACACCACACGCTAATGTGTCCTTGTTTGTTTTCAGTTGCCTCTCCCTCAGCACTCATGCTCTCACTACACTATGATCACACAGAATAGATGTTAAATATTCGTCTGTTTGCCGGTCACTCGTAAAGTCCAGGGAAATGATGGGCCATTTCAATGAGTCAAGCAGCGAGCACACGTCGAGTTTTTTTCAATCAATCAATTTACCGTCGCGTCTACAACTCACGTGTGTAAAGTAGCCTTTATTGTTTGCATTTACAATTGCCAAGTGCCTTATTCTTATTTATGTAATATGACATACAGTTCTAAGCACAAGAGTGTACATTTAATGTTCTGAGATTCCGAATATGACTTCATTTCTCTAAATAAATAAATAAATAAATATAATAATACATAAGGAACTATAATTGAAAAACTGAAAGTTGTGTCTTTATTTACTCATTATGCTGTTTTATGTAAAATTTTAATCTGAAAAGTAACTATTAAATCTATAAAATGAATGTTGAAGGTTCCAGCCACCAATGGCCTTAACTTTACAAAAAGTTAAGGCTATTTTTTACATTTATTACTGCAAATAAATATCGGTTCTACATATCGGCTATCGGTTTCGCTTGGTTATTAATAATCGGTATCGGTATCGGCCCTGAAAAATCCATATCGGTCGATCCCTACTTTGGATCACTCGTGTGTAATTGTAAATAAAGAAAAGTAGCCTCAATGATCTCAGTGTTCTCGATGGTAGCTACAGCTCAGAGGATGAAATACTGTTTTTCTGTGTTTGTATGTAAAAGTCACACTTTTTAACATAACCAGGGGAGAGGAACAAAAGTTGAATGAACCTGATTTATTTAGTAACAATAAAACAAGAGTGCTCTAAAGTTGGTAAGACTATCATGAGTCAGGTTCAACAACTAGTCTATATTGTCAGGTCAGTTTTATTCTTTCAACTTAACCTCAAGGGGGAAAATATTAATTAATCATTCTGATGTTGCCTAAATAAACCAGGGGGTTCTCTTAACCTAGCATGAGGGGTGTGCTCTGGTGCAGTACTGGATTTCTATGTAAGTGCAACAATTATGAAGATTCAAATTATACTGTTATTGTGCTTATAAGCATGCTGAGACTTACATATGAAAAGGAAAGCGCAAATCCCAATGGCAATCCCAATGACAGCCGTAGGGATTCCAATGACAGCAGTCCAAATCAGACCTGAAGCTCCATCAGGAACTGTAAAGAAACCAAAGAACCAGATCAGAAATCTTCACATCAGGTTTGCAGTTTTAGTTTTACAAATGTTTTTTAAAAAAAGCCAAAAACCCTTCATGAGGCTGATGTTTCAGATTAAAAGAAGCAGATAAAATAAATTTAAATTTGAACATTGAATCATTTTGTTTTTTTATTGTGGTTAATCTGAATCAATCATCCTGCAGAGAACTTTGCCAGGTGAAATATCTGAAATGTTATGATAAACTTTAAGCTGTCAAACTTTATTTGTTTGTTATAATGTTTTTTAATCTTACCTGGAGGTGGCTCACAGACAGATTTAACCTCCTTTTTATGTTCCCAGCTCACATGGTTGCTATGGTTACAGATGATGAAGCCTTGGTCCAGGTACACATCGATAGAGGAAGGATATGTTGTGGCGCCTGATCTCTCCTGACTGCAGGTTTTGTTGTCACAGCTAAAAGTGCTGCTGATGTGAGAGTCCACTGTACTGCAGGTCACAGTGAGGTTAGGTGCAGAGCTGCAGTTCACCGTCAGATTAACTGCAGACACTGGATCTGGAAGAAAAGAGAAAAAAACAGGTGTGAAGGGTTTGGAGACAGAGTACTGCTGTGTATCAACATTTAAAATGTTAAACTTACCCTGAACTGTCACCTTGTATTCAGTTACAGTTTTGTCTTCTCTGGCAGAAATCTGTGCCTTGTACATTCCACTGTCTTTCTGTCGTACATTCTTCAAGAGTAAAGAGTAATTTCCAAAAAATTCAGCTCCTTCTTCAAAAATTATTGGTTTATTATTACCAGATACTCTTACAATATTTAAAGTGCCATTGTATTTCCATGTAAATTCGCTTTTTTTATTTAGAGTAACAGATTCCTTGACATCCAGAAGTAAATCCGTTCCTGTCCGCACAAACACAGGAATCACAGTGCTGCTACCTGCAAAGAGAACAGATATCAAAATCATCTGTATATTTAAAGCAGTTATAATCAACATCCATCTATTATCTGTAACTGATTATCCTCATCAGGGTCACATTTGATTGATGGCTGGAGCCTATCCCAGCTGACTTTGGGTGAGAGGCGGGGTACAACCTGGACAAGTCGCCAGCTCATCACAGGGCACATAGAGACAGACAACCATTCAGACCTACGGCCAATTTAGAGTCTCCAAAAACTTTTTGTTTATTATCAGATATTTTTACAATATTTATAGTGCCATTGTGTTTCCACGTAAAGTCACTGTCTTCATTTAGAGTAACAGGTTCTTTGACATCCAGAAGTAAATCCATTCCTGTCCGCACAAACACAGGAATCACAGACAGATAAAGAACACATATTCTATATGCAATAACTACAGGAGAAATACTCCATTCAGTCATCTAAATTCTAGAGGCAAATTAACATTTCACTCTAACAACTCAGTTGAATGTGTAGTACTAAATTTACTCAGATTATTTGTAGGTAATACTTTGTGATTTGTCTTTATAAAGGTAAAAAGAAGAATAGAATCACAAGCTGAGGTGAACTCATAACTAATTAAAGCTATTCCATTTGGAGAAGATGGTGGGTTTCATGATCGGATTCCACTGTTACATCTATGAAAATATATATATTGTGTGTGGACACACATGCAGCATGTTTAAAATAAAGACTGTCAAAAAATACACTGAGCAAAAGAAAGAAGTTTGTTTGCCACAGTCTGGTTTCCTCAAGTTGTTTTTCTGCTGAAACAAAATCACTTCTTTTTTTTCTGTGCATTGAAACAGCTATTTTCTCACACAAATGTAATCTGTTTGTACAGAGTTGTGCATGCTGTTACAAAATGCTCTGATGCACAAACTCACACATGCAACATGGAAATGATTTCATTTAATTTTCCCCATTTGTTTTGAGAGTGCTTTATGTATCATTGTTTTCAATAAGCGTAAACTGCAGTGGTCTTCTGATTCATTACTATTATCTCTGAATTTTGAAGCTGTGTATCTAAACCTTTCTTTCCATGTTCCTTCAAGGAAATCAGTACTGATACTGAACAGATTAACCTGGCAAAACAGTCATTTTGATTTAACAACTTAAGAGGAAGTCACCGTGTCACGCACTAAGACCATATTTACACTCATATCTGGATAAAATCCTGATTTCATATTTATTGCCATAGCTTGCTGAAAGCCACAGTCCAGGGCTATTGAGAAAACTGAGGTCACATCAGCAGTAAAATTAGCACTTGGTTGACTTACTGCCCACATATCCTGTTATAGCAGTCAGTGCAATTCAAAACTGCAACAGTTCAAACAGAAACTTTGTTTTTGATCTAACAACACTAAAAATATCAATAAAATAATGCTCTTACTTTTTGTTTCACATGAATCCAGCAGAAAAACAGCAAAGAGAAGTACAACAGCACCCATTCTGCACAATATGCTACTTGAGGAAGTGCTGAGGCTATTCGTCAACGAAAATTATGACTAAATATGTCTTCAACGAAGCTTTATCACGTGACGAAAACGAGACGAGACGTAACGTAAATGCTGGTCATGTGACGATAACTATAATTAAATATATAATGCACTATTGTTGACGAATAAAAACGAGACTAAATGTGGTTTACAAAATAAAAACTCTGCTAAAATGTCATCATCAATGTCATAAAATGTTATTATTTTGCAGTATCTCTGTTTCCCGTGTCTCACTTCAGGGGCTGCATCAGGTCGCACTGCGCAGTCGCAGGCGACGTCACTTTCACAAGCCCCACTCGCGGCATTATTTAGGAGATGCAGCGGGTTCGCGTTAACGACGGACAGCTGACACACAGAAAGGGACCGGCCAGCCGGGGTTCGTCACTGGGAGAAAAAGAAGAAACGACATTTGGACACACTTTCATCACATAGAAGTGGAAAAGAAAACGGAAACGGATGAATGAATGTATTAATTTTTTTCTGGCATTGTCACGTGATGCTATTTTATTTATTTAATTTAAATTTATGTGTGGAATGGATATATTCTTCAGTCTATAAGGAACAATAATATAATAATAAGACAACCTTGTTTGAATTGTGAAATGGGTTTGGCTAAAAGAAAATTTTGGTTTCATCTATACTACTAGGTACTGGGTTAAATAGAGTTTCATTACTAAAAAGACTAAAATACAATTTTTATTGACTAAAACTAAACTAAAATGTCAGCAGTTTTCGTCACTAAAAACTAGACGAAAATAATAGTCACGGATAATTCTGACTAAAATGTTCCGACTTTTAGTCGACTGAAATTTGACTAGACTAAAAAGAGTATGAACGTGACTAAAACTAATAAAAACTAAAATGACAGCTTGACACAAAGACTAGACCAAGACTAAAATTAAAACAGGCCGCCAAAAACAACACTATTTACAGTATCAAGCTCACACTGCAGCTTCATCTTCCAGGAAATGTCTCTAGTCTGAGTGGTCTGCTATGAGGTGTTAGTGTAACAGTTTCTATGAAAGAAAGTCTTTTTTTTTCCAATTCTCTGTGCAACACAACCATGCACAAGCATGCATGGTGCCTGTGGCTTGTGACAAGCTCTGCATGTCATTTATGCTCCTAACCACACATTCTTTGAGGGATTTGTGTCTGGACCCAAAATGCAGAGACGGACACCAGTGGCGTTTTAAGGAGTTTGTTGTGAGAATTAACACACAAAAAAAAGGTGGTGGTGGCTAAAGGCTGGTAAGGGGTGAGTTGTAACACTGGAGGCAGCTTTAGTGTTTATTGCACTCGGGTTGATTACTTTAAATTTTAAAGGAAGCGATGTAACTGCGGGACGAGAGCCATACCTTCTGGAGTGGTTGATAGTCGGGGTCTGCAACAAGTGCGACGCTGCTCTTCAGTTAAACTGTGAGAAAAAACATTCAAGACTCACTGCAAGCATGCAGAAATCTATAGTATATTGAAAAACTGGCAAAGGTGAAGAAGCTTGGTCAGAGAATAAACTCATGATGAAAGCAATCTTGGATTTATCAGTAGCATAAGTCAGGGGCTGCTAATCAAACACTAGAAGCAAAAGTTTACTGCAAGTCTCTAACTCAACCAAATACCTGACTAGTGAAGGAATAGGGTCCACGGGGAAAGCTGGTTGGAGGGACTGGAGGAGCCACATGTGGAGGTGGTGGTGCGGACGAACCCTGTGGATCCACTGATGAAGTCAAGCTGGAGACCTGGGTGAAAACCTTGGGTGGATAGAACTTATGTCTCCCATGTTGGCCAGATTATTCTTTTATATTTTGTGCAGAGATGTAAGTTTATTATTAGAATTAACACAAAAAGCAGATGGTGGTAGCTGAAGGCTGGTTGGCATCGCAGGTGAAGTAAGGCAACCAGATCTGATGATTCATTGTAGAACACTGGCTGAAGGAAGCAAGGCACACTGAAGATTGACTGCTATGGGGTACAGTTCTGCCTTGAGACAAGAAGAACAGCGAGCCGTGCCCTCTGCCACACATACACTGCCATGAAGAGAAACAGAAATAGGACTGCAAAAGCACAGAGGACAAAACCAGACACAAACCACAACAGCAAAACAAGAATAATCACAACACCTACTCCTGTTTACTGCACAGTACAGCTGGTTGTGACAAAGTATAACTCAGGCTGATTGAGATTTGGCAAAGCATACAGTTTAAATGAACGAGTCTCCTCCTGTTGAGCCTCATTGTTCAGTTTGTCAACCAGAATAAAATTGGTGGTGTCCTTTAATAACTAAAGAAATAATCAGCTTGATTAAATCACTTTTAGAGAGAATTTGTCTCATTTGATCTCGGTCTGCACTTAAAAGACTATTTCTGAAACCACTAGTTTAAATGCAGACTTAATACTTAAGACTTAGTACTTAATACTACTCCAACTACACAGGGCCGTTTCTTGCTATATGTGGACTATGCGGATGCATAGGGCCCCACAGCCACCAGGGGGCCCCCAAGCTGCAAGTTCAGCCTCAATGAATTTTGGGACAATTAAAAGTACCTGTCTTTATTTGTAGACGTCACGTGTCGGCAGAGGGGGATAATGGAAACATAGGACTGTGATCTTACAGATCATGAACACAAAGTATAATAATTATGTTGCAGTTTAAAGGAACAATATGTAACTGTACAACATGATCGCACTAGATCATGTTGTACAGTTACATATTGTTCCTTTTAAACTGCAACATAACTATTATTCTTGTTGTTGGTTTGTTTTCATTGTTTGCACATTAAAATAGATGCTGCTGGTTTCTTGAATTTTTATTCAAGGTAATAGCTTTTGCTGATTTCTGTCAGACTTGTGGTTACACATACCACAATCAGGGGTTGCAGTGTTACATGTTAATGTTTCTTACTACCTGAAACATCAGTATTAAAATGTAACTGTTGCACTCCCTACCAATATCTTAAGTTTTCTTTTTATTTATTTATTGTCGTTTGTTCTTTTTATTGTTTTTGTCACTTAAACAATTTGAAAGGATTTAAAATGTCATTTGCATTTCCATTATATTTCCATGTGATACTTATTGTACAAACTAAGTACCACTATGTAGAAACCCTTTTCCAGTGTTGATGTAGAAGATCTTAAGTGCCTGGTCATGATGCCTTTTGTTTTATTGTACTGTGCTGTTACTTTTCTTGTCATAGAAACAAATAAAAATTTAAGTATAAAAAAAAAAATGTAACTGTTGCATCGTCACAGATCATCTGAAAAGCTTAGGACACATAACCTTTTCAGATGACCTTTCATAGTTACATAGTGACAAAATAGGGGGCCCCAAATAGCATCTTGCACAGGGCCCCGAAACAGCTAGAAACGGCCCTGCAACTACAAATGAAAACCAGAACACTTCCGGAGCCAACTTGACACCTCGCTTACAGATCTGTTTATCTGTTTATAGAGATTAAACAATAAAATCAGAACAGCATTTAACCATAACACATTTATTTCCAGTCGGTCTGACAAAAACAACAAAGACTTTCAGCAATGAAAACAGAGAACCAGTATTTCAAACAACTCAAACTTATAAATGCATCAATATTTAACCCACAATATGGTTAGAAAACATACTTACATGAATATACACATACAGACTGTACATATTGTAAAATTTGATTAATGATACAAGAAGTCGTTCCAACCAAGCAATCTGATTCGTCAACTAGACATTTAGAATCTGCTTAAATCAGCATGGCAGCACCGCATCACTCAAAATATTACTCCACCATCTCTACATTGGCATACCCTGAATATAACATATGACATGTAAATAAATATCATTAACTACACCGGAAGTTAACTTTCTTTAATGAAAATACTGTATTTTATTGTGCTGTTACAGTACATTGCCCCATAAATACAGAACCCTGATCGCATCACTGTCGTGCCAATAATGACAGTAAAGCACACTGTCTCATGTAATATTGTTTGAATGGAGACAGGCAGCCACAATAACGGTTTATTTGAGAACAAATAAATATTAATATCACATTAAAATCCCATTTTTCAACATGCTGTACACAGTCTTGGACCGTTTGTGTTTAGTCTTTAAAAGATTCATAACTATCAAGTTTACGAGTTTACTTTGTCGTCTCCAATATTCTCTGTTATCCCCACAGCAGCTTAAAACACACACGTGTGTTAAAGTTACAGTGAGACTAACATATCTGTCTCTAAATGTTACATAAAATCTCCTGCCATCAGTTACAGTACCTCATTTACCTTGCAGGACTCCTGCAGGAATACTATGCAGAACCCATTCCATAAACATAAAATATGATATGTACATTAAAAATAGGGGTTTAAGTCTTTGGGAACCAATTTCAGGTTAAGAAAATAGTTAAACCTAGACACGGTAACAGAATGTCCAGCGTATTAGAGTATTACTGTCCATCGTGTACATGTCATGGTTTAGCTCTGTACAAATACTTTACCAATGTTTTCCAGCTCTGTGCTTTGGTTCTGAGGGGATCTGTTCTTCTTCTTGGCTGCTCTGTTAACCTGAGCATACACAGTCTCTGGATGTTCGTTTTTGTGTGAAGTGGATTCTGCAGGTCCGGTGTGAAATTGCACCAGGCAGTAGGTCGAGTTCAGGGAAGGACCTGCAGCATCTTCTGTACGATTCTGATTCAGAGGGCGTGTCCGATCGATGTCCTAGAAATAAATCAAATAACCTTGTCAGGAAAATATTATATTACATATTACACATATAGATATCTAAATCTGCTGCTCAAAGAAAACTCGACCAGCATGTTTAAACATATATCATGGTGCATCTGGAAGTTGTCCAGCTCACAGCAAGACATCGGAAAAAACTAGGAAGCAGCACAAAGAGTAGCAGAGTGGGTGAAGCAGTTGGTGCAGCAAGATGGAGGGAATTTAGATGGACTGCAACATCAGAGTGTTATTGGCTTAGTTAACGGCTGGACAGTGCATTAAGGAGGCTGGATTTCTGTTCAACTTGAACACAGAGCTTTTGTATTAAGTATTTTGTTATTTCTGAAAATTGGACCTTCATTGAACTCCGTGAAATTCTGTTCCTCAGTTTGGAGAATTAAGTTAAAAACACAAAAAACTCGCCGCTTACCTGAGGAACTTCATATACTGTATTTCCGGTGTTGTTCTTTTTTTTGTCTGTAGGTCAGTCATAAAAAACAAAACAAAAACATTGTTGATTTGCTTAAATTCTACATTTACCTGGGATGCATTAATTTGTTTTTAAATGGGTGAAGTTCGCTCTTCTCTTCTGCAAAGCATCAACTTTATTTTTTGTAAAATAGAAAGACAACAGCTACGGTGGTCTCTGACCAAATTTAGTGTTATTTTTTCAAAATACAAGATAAGCCGCAATATATCCACAGTATTAGAAATGTTTACTTTATATTTTATGTATTCATTTACATTCATTTCTTTTATGTCTATAAATACTATTTTTACAGCCTTCACACTGCCAGTATATCATTTTCGGTGGGAACATATTCTAAATTCCTTTGCTTTATTTGACTTTGAATCACTCGTGTGTAATTGTAAATAAAGAAAAGTAGTAAAAAAAGTGACCTTATGGGTATTTAAGCCTCCATGATCTCAGTGTTCTCGATGGTAGCTACAGCTCAGAGGATGAAATACTGTTTTTCTGTGTTTGTATGTAAAAGTCACACTTTTTAACATAACCAGGGGAGAGGAACAAAAGTTGAATGAACCTGATTTATTTAGTAACAATAAAACAAGAGTGCTCTAAAGTTGGTAAGACTATTGTGAGTCAGGTTCAACAACTAGTCTATATTGTCAGGTCAGTTTTATTCTTTCAACTTTACCTCAAGGGGCAAAATATTAATTAATCATTCTGATGTTGCTTAAATAAACCAGGGGGTTCTCCTAACCTAGCATGAGGGGTGTGCTCTGCTGCAGTACTGGATTTCTATGTAAGTGCAACAATTATGAAGATTCAAATTATATTGTTATTGTGCTTATAAGCATGCTGAGACTTACATATTATGAAAAGGCAAATGCAAAACCCAATGGCAATGACAGCCGTAGGGATTCCAAAGACAGCAGTCAGACGTGACGCTACATCAGGAACTGTAAAGAAACCAAAGAACCAGATCAGAAATCTTCACATCAAGTTTGCAGATTTAGTTTTACAAATGTTTTTAGAAAAGCCAAAAACCCTTCATGAGGCTGATGTTTCAGATTAAAAGAAGCAGATAAAATAAATTTAATTTGAACATTGAATCAGTTTGTTTTTTTATTGTGGTTATTCTTTGAATCAATCTTCCTGCAGAGAACTTTGCCATGTGAAATATCTGAAATGTTATGATAAACTTTAAGCTGTCAAACTTTATTTGTTTGTTATAATGTTTTTTTAATCTTACCTGGAGGTGGCTCACAGACAGATTTAACCTCCTTCTTCTGTTCCCAGCTCACGTGGTTGCTATGGTTACAGATGATGAAACGTTCGTCCAAGTATAGATTGATAAAGGAAGGATAGATTGTGGCATCTGATCTCTCCTGACTGCAGGCTTGTTTGTCACAGCTAAAAGTGCTGCTGATGTCAGAGTCCACTGTACTGCAGGTCACAGTGAGGTTAGTTGCAGAGCTGCAGTTCACCGTCAGATTAACTGCAGACACTGGATCTGGAAGAAAAGAAAAAAAAACAGGTGTGAAGGGTTTGGAGACAGAGTACTGCTGTGTATCAACATTTAAAATGTTAAACTTACCCTGAACTGTCACCTTGTATTCAGCTACAGTTTTGTCTTCTGCAGCAGAAATCTGTGCCTTGTACATTCCACTGTCATTCTGTTGTACATTCTTCAAGAGTAAAGAGTAGTTTCCAAAAACTGCAGCTCCTTCTTTAAAATATTTTGGGTTATTATTACCAGATACTCTTACAATATTTTTAGTGCCATTGTATTTCCATGTAAAATCACTGTCTTCATTTAGAGTAACAGGTTTCTTGACATCCAGAAGTAAATTCGTTCCTGTCCGCACAAACACAGGAATCACAGTGCTGCTACCTGCAAAAAGAACAGATATCAAAATCATCTGTATATTTAAAGCTGTTATAATCAACATATCTATATTACAAAATGTGTCATTTGACTACTTATGTACTACTTATATGTAACAGGTGTCACTCGTAATGACAAACCCACAGAAAGTGATCACCTGACTCAGCAGTTCACTTCAGTTCAACTGAATGCTAATGTTACTGCATATATGTTGGCTGTGTAAATAGGCAGCTGTTGGCTAAAACGCTCCCCATATCAACAACAAGTTAATACAGTAATATGTCAGCGCTGGATGAAGTATAAAGATAAAAAAAGTAAATTTAAGGAAGAACTACTTCTGCTTTGAAGAAGCAATGTGGATCTTATTACATTATTTCTGTTACTTTATGGTGGTTATCAATGTCCTGACATGACAACCTATTATGCAGAATACTAATCACACTGCAGAACAACTTCTCTCCCAACTCCCAACTCAGTTTAATGTGTAGTACTGAATTTACTCTGCACATATTATTTTGTGATGAAAAAGTTGTGGTAAACCCCTTCTGAAGAAGATCATGATTGCACTCCACTGTTAAATCTATGAGAATATATATTGTCTGCAAGATGTGCACACAAGAAGCTTAAAATAAAGACTGTCAAAAATGTACTATGCAAAAGAAGGAAGTCAGCTTGCCGCAGTCTGGTTTCCCCAAGTGGTTAACAGAGTTCTGTGGAAAATGCTTCTCTTTTTTTTTGCTGTGCATTGCAACAGCTATTTTCTCACGAAGTGCAATCTGACATCTTTGTACGTGCTGTAAGAAAAACGCCCCTACCCACAAACTCACACATGCTATGTACAAGACTTGTTTGACATTTTTCAATCACCATAAACTATAGTGGTCCACACAGTACTCATGATCATAAAAGTTTAGTTTTAATATATGTACCCAAGACTTCAGGGAAAGGGAAGGGATTGATACTGAACAGATTAACCTGCTGAAAAAAAGTAAACTTATTTGATTTAACGACTTAAACGACTTGTACTGTGCAAATAATGACACAAATTCTTGTTGATGTATGATTTTTCCATGTTGTCCATCTTGTGTGTTTAGCTGAATTTTCTCAATGGTTGGTCAGTGTCCCCGTGTCATCTGACCCTCTGCGCCACACATTAAGACCTCATTTACACTCTGGATGCATCACTTCATTTCCATAGCTTGCTGAAGGCCACGGCCCTGGGCTGTTAAGTCCACTGAGGTCACATCAGCTGTATTTTTTTAGGGACTTTAGATTTTTGAGAAAGAGTTTACATCCTACTGTTAAAAACTAGCACCTGGTTGATATTTTATAGTCTCATATAACCCGGTTGCAGATGTCTGAATTGTCGCCTACATGTCTGATTTGTTTAGCGATCAGTGAAATGAAGCAGTCCAATACAAAAACAGCTCATCTTAAGATCAAGAACAAGTTTCTAAAAGTTTGACAGATGTTAAAGAGGCCAGTGTTGTAGTCAAGACCAACGAAACCGAGACCAAATCATGACCAAGGCCGGAGTGTATCGAGACTGAGACAAGACCCGGACCTTGATTGAGTCACTTCATTTACCGTCACCATTTACGAACCGCTGTGTTTTACGGATGAATTCTTTGTGTTAAGACCGGTCGTAAGACCAAGATTGATCTTGAGCAGTACAACACTGATACGGGTTCAAATGTTTTTAAATCTGTATGCATCCCTAAGGGGTGTGGTAATGGCTTGACTTAGCTGTATATCTCAAATATATCTCTAAAACTGTATAGTTTTAGATTTTATTAGCAGCACTATTTGAGAGTTGCATACATCTCTATTACATCATTTAGAATTATCTCTGGTGAAATATTGAGTTTTTGATTAAACTATTATTAAATAGTGCAACAGGACAAAAAGAAAATGGGATTATAAATAAAATAATGCTCTTACCTTTTGCTTCACATGAATCCAGCAGAAAAACAGCAAAGAGAAGTACAACGGCACCCATTCTGTACAATGTGCTACATGAAGGAGGAAGTGTTATGCTATTTATCAAGCGCACTCGTCTTCTCGGAAACTTCCCCGGGTTGAACCATTGTGAGTTTTGTGTTGTAAGAGTTTCTATGAAAGAAAAGTATTTTTTCTTTCCATTTTTTTTGTTTTTGAGCAGCACAGTTGAAACCAGCATATGTAGTGATCGTGT
>CAMPSB010000082.1:0-42664 GCA_946959425.1 Argyrosomus regius
GTTGAGGGGTGGAGCTTTGTCCGACCTCCTCTATTTACAAGGTTCAATGTACAAGACTTATCTGTTCATTGTTCTACAACACAAAGTCTGACCTTTGGAATAAACTCAAGGATCACAAATTACATCAGCAGGATACAGGACACATACAATCAAAAATCAACCACCACAAAACTACCATATAGACGCGGGTGACATGGAGGGTCAACCAATGGCACGTGTTCATTCCAACAGTTCACCTCAGTTAGTCAGTCACTCAGTCAGTTAATGATTTGCTGCTGCTGTGCATCTGTGTCTCTCTATTTATCTATCTCTCCCCTCCCTCTCTCTCTATCTGCCCCTCTCAATCTTTAACTCAACCGGTCGTGGTGGATGACCGTCCACCAATGAGCTTGGGTCTGTTTGAGGTTTCTGCCTGTTTAAAGGAAGTTTTTCCTCGCCACCGTCGCCAAATGTTTGCTCATGGTGGAACTGTTGGTCTCTGTAAATAATATCATAAAGAGTACGGTCTGGACCTGCTTTGTATGAAAAGTGTCATGAGATAACTGAAGTTATGATATGGTGCTATATAAATAAAATTTAATTTAATTTAAGCGAAATTAGGCTTGGAAAGTCCTTGAAAAGTGACAAGAATATGGACCGACACATGGCCGATTACTGGATAGTTACGACGTGTGATGGATCCTTGAATTTAAGCAGCATTGGGCCTGGAAAGTCCTTGAAAAAGCCCTAAGAATATGGACCAACATATCAGATTGTTGTGTCTCGTCAATTGTGTTAATGTTCGTCATGTTCATGTTTAGTGTTTCACGTTTCAAGCATTTCCTGTTTTATTTTGTACTCACCTTTTCCCTCTCGTTTCAGACATTGACTTCCTCCCTTTGTGTGATTTTCCCGCCTTTGTAATTGTTTGCCCCGCCCCTGATTGGTTTCACCTGTTTTCACTCACCTCACGTATAAATAGTCCTTTTCTCCATTTGTCTTTGTCAGTTCATCTTGTTCAGTTTATGGTAGAGTATTGTCAAGCGTTCCAGTCTAGTGTTCAGGTTCTTTTTCATGTTCTGATTGAAGTTTGTGTTAAGTTTTTGATTTCCCTTTAGAGCATTTGTGTTTGCACTTCGTATCCTCCTTGAGAGCACTTTTTATTTGATGGTTTTTCTTGGAAAATAAATATCCTTTTTTACATCTTCATCAGCCTAAGAGTTGTGCATTTCAGTCCACCAGAATTGTGTCTGAGGTCGTGGCACAGATTACCTGATAGATACGAAGTGTGATAGATCCTTGAATTTAAGGGGAATTTATCAGAGAAAAAAAAACACAACTGGACTTTGAATCACCTGATTGGTTGGTTCACGGAAGGGGTGGAGCTTTGTCAGACCTCCTCTGCTGAAGCTTCTCATATATCATAGAGGTCTGTCTCATTCCAAAGGACTGATTCATTGCTGATGATGCAGACTGATGTGCATAACAGATATGTTTATTTTAAAACTAGTCTGAATGTCAACTGAATGCTGTGGAGGAGTTTAAACAGACTTATAAATGGGCACCGTGGAGCATCGAGGGAAAGGGGTAAAGTTACAGGAAAATACACAAAATAATCATGCATTCATTTAACATAGACACTTTAGAGATTAATTAATGTGACAAAACAAACATAAATAGACATACCTCGCTGGCTGCACACTTCTTGGAGGGAATGTGTCTTCTTAAACAATTAAAGGCTTCAAAAAAGTTGGAAATCCAAAATCACTTTAAAACACTTAAACGCAGCATAAAACTTCTTTTGCTTGAATGTTTTCTTGGAGGTAAATTCCCAAAATTAAATGTGTCTCTGCATAACAGGTAACAAATATTTGTTCCCACCTCGAGCACAAAACAAACCAATATTCATGAAAATAAACCACATCAAAAATACATGTAAACAAAACATTAAAATGATTGCAAATCATATTTATTGTAGTTATCCTCCCACCAAATCACAATGTCAAAGTGATTTCACGTCAGCAGAACTGCCCTCATGAAGTATGTCAATGTCATGGACCTTTGCTGGAGATTAAGGAGGTACTCCTTCTTCCATCTTGTCCAGAATTAATTTGCCAAGAACTGCTGCTGGCGCCATCTCTTGCATAGGTATAGATGCTGACTGACAAACTGACCAGGATGGGGCAGTACTATGTTAGACTTCATCGTGAGAATGTGGTTGGGCGTGAGAGGTTCAAGACTTGTTGGATCATTGAAGCGCTCTGTTGTCAGAGGTCTGTTATTTTCGATCACTGAAAAGTTCTGAGTGAGGCACCGTCAAGTCTTCTGGTAGATTGATCACAGACTTTAATGAGAACACTTCTGATCGTCCTTATTTGTCTTCCCCATACGCCTCCCATGTGACTTCAAAGATGGGATGTTCATTACAAAGTCACATCCATGATCTTTTCATCTGCTCTTGATCCAGGTCTTTCGTTGCATTCATGAACTTTCTTTTTGCACCTCCAAAATTACTGCCTCGATCAGATCTGAGCTGTCTTATATTTCCACAAAGTGCGTTAATGAAAGCATCTGTAGTCAGATCATCAAGCATTTCAACATGGATGGCTACAAAGAAGACCAAACTTCTCCTGTTCCTTTCTCGCTTCCTTCACATGGAACGTTCCAAAGCAATCCATGCCACAATATGCGAATGGAGGTGTCACTTCCATTCTCTCTTCTGGTAAATCTGCCATCTTTGGATCTTGTGCATTTCTTCTGTACTTTCTGCACACTGCATTTGTAAATGTGAGTCAACTGTGCTGCTGCATCCTACGACCCATATTCCATTAGATCGCAGTTCATTTAGTTATTCCTCTTCCTTGATGATGCACCTTCTCATGATTGTGTTTGATAAGTAAAGACGACACATGACTTGCCTTTGGTATGATGGCAGGTTGCTTGACCGAGTACGCAAAATGAATCAATATTCATGAAAATAAATCACCTAAATAACAGATGTAAACAAACATTATAATAACTGTAAATCATATTTTTGGCAGTTATAGTTGGAGAGGGGTAATGTACTGTAAGAGGAACCACTAAATGAATCACATGGCATAATGTATGTAGAGGTACCACAGAACATTGCAGCTAAGAGTTACCCTGGAATAAATGGAAACACTGGAATGGGTAACATGGAATATTATATGAAATTATCCTGGGAATATTGGATCAAAGGGTACCAGTTATTATTCTTGTTTTATTGATCAATGTGATGACTAGTAAATGTTTAACATGCTAATAAACTAAATTAAGATCTTGAACATGGTTTATATTATACCTGCTAAACACCAGCACAGTGCTTGGTCCTCTCCTCTTCATCCTCTACTTGCTTTTTCTTGGCAACATCATTCTCTACGCAGACGACATCCCGCTCTACATCACCAAATCCATCATCGATGTCTCTCTCCAGCTGCCTCACTGACATCAAATC
Source organism: Argyrosomus regius (assembly GCA_946959425.1). Taxonomy (NCBI): domain Eukaryota; kingdom Metazoa; phylum Chordata; class Actinopteri; family Sciaenidae; genus Argyrosomus; species Argyrosomus regius. The sequence continues at coordinate 3,455 of CAMPSB010000082.1, forward strand.
CTGGATGAATACCATCTTCCTCAAACTGAACTGTGACAAATCAGACATGATCATCATCGGACCCAAATCCCTCACCAACACCACTCACAGTTTCTGCCTCACCGTTGACACTTCCACCCTGTCTCCATCTCCACACAGCCACAACCTCAGAGTCATCTTTGACGATAACCTTTGAACAAGACATGAATCAAATCACCAGAACTGCCTTCTTCCACCTCAAAAACATAGCCCGTGATGTGTGTGTATGTTTGTGTGGATGTGTTTCTGAGGGATTATACAAATTTCAAACAGGTGAATATGTTCTTCTTTTATGTGCGAGTAGATGGTTTTTACAGGCTGTATTATATGTGAGAGGATGTTGATGGTGGGGGATTGTACTGTGCTATCAATAGGCCTACCTGTTAATATATGTCACTGTATTTTTATTACTAACTTATGAACTGTACAGGCAGCATAGGGCTGTTCCAGAAATAAGAAAACATCATTCAAAATCACATTTATATTTGTAACAATGCTAATAACTACAAATCCAGCCTTGGAACAGAGCCTTTCTCAACTGTACGTCATGTGAATGTCTGTAATCAGTGGTGGCCAGTATTTACAAGGTACAAGGTTTATTTGTTTCTTATTTTACAACAGGGTTGTTTAATGAAATGCTGAAATTACCAACATCACATAAAGTCTTAAACATGAGACGTCCACCTTAAATTTTAATTCAGTTTTATTTCTATAACACCAAATCATGACAGAAGTTATCTAATGACACTTTCCACATAGAGTCAGGATCAACATTGACTTTTATAAAACAGCCAAATTCATTCAAGTTCTAGAGACTATTTCACAATAAAAGCCTTCAAAAGTCTTAATAGACCACTGAGTTTTGATCTCAGCTTTAGAAAGAAACAGCTCTTTTTATTGATCTTTCAAAGACATTTGATACAGTTTTTCATGCACTGTTTTTAAAAAGACTTTGGACTTGATGAAATTATTCATAAATGATTTCATAAAATAAAACTCATGGACAGAGAGCAGTATGTGGCTACTGGAAATCTTAAATTAATCATCTGAATCTGTTCAGATTGTAAAAGGCGTCCCACAAGGCTCAATACTGGGGCCTGTTCTGTTTACTCTTTATATAAGCCTAGATGATACAGTCTCTTCTCAGAGTTGGTGTAATATACATCTTTATGCTGATGACACTATTTTGTACTGATATGTGGATGTTAAACATTATTCTGTTAAATTCTTTAAGCACTGCTTTGCTGATTTACAAGTTGTATTCAGTAACCATAAACAAGTTCTTTATGCAGATGAAACTAAATTCATGTTTTTCAACAGAGCCAAAAAATATTGATTATGATAATCTCACCGTCTCTAAGAATGGTGAAAATATTTAAAACCACAGAATACAGATATCATGGCTCCACACACAGAAGTCAAAATAATAAAAAATCAACAATTTAAAATGACACAGTATTGATAAAAAAGAAAAGTCTGAACAAACCAAACATAAAGATCAGAAACTAAGTGAAATCATTTTACACATTAAAAAGGTCGACGATAGAAACAAAAAGATTTTTGTCAAACTAAATAACAAGAAAAAGAAAATAAAAACAATAAAAAAACAAGAACTGAAACAAAAATAAACTTCTTCTTTGGAATAATGAGACAGCAGGAGCAGCTAATAAACAGAAATATAATCATCCTCTTTGTCTCTAACTGCTTTGTTACACTGTCACACTGACTTTATGTGGTAATATCTTCAGTTTATCTCTAGTGTTAATGTATGGAAACATCTTGTCAGTGAAAGTGTGTGTGAAGGTGTGTATGTGTGTGTTTGTATCAGGATCAGAGAACGACAGTTTTCCTCTGTTCATGTCCAGATTCACTCTGATCCTCTGGAGCTTCTTCTGGACTTGGAGAGCAGTGAATGGAACTGATGGTGATGATCGTACTGAGTATTTACCTTCATAGAAAAACATTCCCCATAATCCAGACTGTATGCGTCCTTTCCTCTGGACAGACTCTGCTAACACACCCAGTGACCAGTGTGTACTGTCTCCAACCTCGACATCCCAGCTGTGAGTCCCTGAGTTAAATCCTTCAGAGCCCAGAACACACCGGTAATAATCAAACCTCTCTGGATTGTCAGGAAGCTGCTGTTTCTCTCCTCCTCTCACACTGGTCAGATCTTCAGACAGGATCAGGTTTGGATTGGCAGTGTTTGGATCCAGAATCACAGGAGTGTAGGAGACCATGTCCTTCATCTTGTTCCAGATGTTGAAGGTCAGGTTGCCCAGGTGTTTGGCCTCGTCTATCAGAGCTCCTGAGGGCAGCTGTGGATCATCCAGCAGGGGGCGCTGCTGGACTCTTTGCACTGCAGCCTTGTAGTTGTGCAGGAATGAGACGTCTTCAGCTCTCAGCTCGTCCTCTGTGGCTCTGACGGTGTCTGAAAGAGCTGCTATCTCTCTGCTCAGAGCCTCCATCTTCTCCTTCATCATCTGACTCTTCTGCTCCTCTTCCTCCCTCAGTGCAGCCATCCTGGCCTCCTCTTCCTCTTCTAGAAACTGGTGAAGCTTCTTAAACTGATCCTTAATCTGCCTCTCTGTGCGTCGGGCCTGGACCTTCATGTGTTCTGCTGTTTGATCAAACTTCACTTTAACTTCTTCAAAAACCTTTAACTTCTCCCTTAAGGGCTCCAACGTTTCCTGAAGGTTCTTCTTGTGTTGTCGTGCAGCTTCATCGATGGGTCTGAATCTGTGGTCGGTGTGTTTTTCTGAATCTCTGCAGACGAGACACACCGGCTGTTGATGGTCCAGACAGAAGAGTTTGAGTTTCTCAGAGTGCAGACTGCAGAGAGCCTCTGAAGATCTCTGATCTCTGTCCAACAAGAAGGCCTCACAAAGGTTCTTTAACGCCAGGTTATAAGGTGGATCCATTGAAGATCTTTTCTTACAAACTGGACACTCTCGTGTTGGTTTCTCTGTCCACCAGCTCTTCAGACAGTCTTTACAGAAGCTGTGGCTACATGACAGAACAACAGGATCTCTAAAGACCTCCTGACAGACCGGACAGCAGAGATCCTCCTCTGATCTGGAAGCCATTTAGTCTCTGAGTGAAGCTGAAAACACAACAGACAGAAAGTACAGTCAGTCATGGCTCCCCTCCCTCCTCTACGAACTTCACTGAGATTTACTTTGAGTTCAGTTTTTAGTCAAACTCACATTCAGTGTGTGGAGCGTCAGCAGCTTGAAGCAGCAGTGTTGTAGTTTCCCACTTTTCTCTCCTGTAGCTGAACTCACTCAGTGAAGAGACATGGACTGAAAAACAGACGATAAAAACTGTTTCCTGGTTTGTCTCATTTCTGTCGTCAGCTGAGGGGTGGAGCTTCGTCACACTTCCTGTAACACAGAGGCTGCAGGAGTGAACGTGTGAGACCGTCGAATTGACTTTAGTGAAGAGTTAAACTCTTTTCAGGAGTTAAACACTGATCCCATGTAGAGTCAAACACACCTCTCACCTTGAGTTCATTGAGAACAGTCAATGCTGAAAAGTTTCTCTGAATGCTGATGGAGTAAATATATGAAAACACTCCAAAGTTAAATAAAGGCATGCACTCAGTTCACTTTCAAGCAGGAAATGAGTCGTGGTGAGTCACACACTTCCTCTAACTTGCAGCTAAACGGTGAAATGTGTTTGTGAGGCGTGAAAAGCAGAAACATAACGTTGATTCACGCTTGATCAGCACGGCCTGTCCAGGTACGGCACAAGAAGGTCCAACATGAGCTCCACTGAGAGTCAGTGATGTGACGTGGAGCCCAGAGGAAGAGGAAATGATGCCTGAGTCACCGGATGAGGAACCTCACCTCACCCCGACCTCGAGTGAGACTTCCTCCTCAGCTTCACATCACGTGCATCACCAAACGACTGCATGACTGACAACATGTTGGTGAATTAAAGAAGCAAAGTGCAACAAAACAAAGTCTAAAGTTGTAAATGAACATGGATTTTTGCTGCAGGACAGTGTGAGTAACAGTCAAACAGCTCTGCTGTAATGTAAGTGAATGTTTGTGTCACTAGATGGCAGCAGTCTGATGTAGATCACTGAAGGTGAATCTGTTTGACAGTTTACTGACAGGCTGCCTGTTTAAAATGAATTCAATATGATCGACTGGCCTCAGTCCAACACGCCTTAAGGCAGCGCTCAGCGACCTTTATTGCACCATGGACCGGCCTTCGAGGTGTGGTGAATAAATATGATGAAATAAAATGATACGGCCGACATAAAAACAAAATATAAAGTGCATAAAAAACACAACTCACCACGACGCTGAATCAGTGCGAGCCCTGAGCTCGTTTCACTGCGACGAGTCGGTCCCATCGAGGGAGACGACAACACTCAAAGTGTTCCTCATGTCCGGTCTGCTCCGTGATTTTGTTTTGTTTTTTTACCAAACATCATTTTTAGGGTAACGTATCACGTGACCAACACGCAACCTCCGCTGCTGAAGCTGCAACACCTCGAGCGGCCACTAGAGGCTGGTGCAACCAGCTGGGAGGTGGAAGAGGCACCTCCACGTCGGATACGGTTGCATGCCTTCGATTTTTAAAATAAAACGTCTCTCAGACTCTGATAATAAAACATGTTTTACTCATTCTTTCTGTGGTAGTAAATGACCCATGGACTGGTACCGGACTGCAGCCCGGTGGTTCTAACATCACCTTCGAGCACTAAATGTTCACTTCTATCTCGCCCCTGTAACACGCATTGGGATTTTGTTTTAAGGTGAATGTGAAGTTCCTAGACAAGACCAAACAGCCTCAGAAAGTCTTCCAATGGACTCTGTAATGGACACTGGAGTCGTACGTGTCCTCTCTTTAGTCTCCTCAGATTTATCTGCTAACACTTTAATATGTGGACCGAACTATTCTGAAGTGTTATTGATATCCAGACTCCGGTGGTCGGTCCTCCATCGCTACAATACAATACAATACAATACAATAGTCCAGCCTAGAAGTAACAAATGCGTGGACTAGTTTTTCTGCATCTGCTTGAGATACAATGCGTCTGATTTTGGTGATGTTACGTAAGTGGACGAATGCAGTCCTCGAAATTTGTTTTATGTGACATTAAAGGACAAATCCTGATCAAAAACAACTCCAAGATTCTTTACGGTGGAGCTGGAGGCCAGGGTGATCCCATCTAAGGTAACTAAGTCTCTAGAAAGAGAGTTTCTGAGGTGTTTGGGTCCAATTACAAGAACTTCAGTTTTGTCTGAATTTAACATCAGAAAATTGAAGGTCATCCAACTTTTTATATCTTTAAGGCATGCTTGGAGTTTAGTTAATTGATTGGTTTCATCAGGCTTGATCGATAAATATAATTGGGTGTCGTCGGCATAACAATGAAAATTAATGGAGTGATTCCTAATAATGTTCCCTAGAGGATGCATATATAAACTGAATAGAAGTGGTCCGAGTACAGAACCTTGTGGGACTCCATGACAAACTTTGGTGTGCATGGAGGATTCATCATTGACGTGAACAAACTGAGAACGATCTAAAAAATAAGACTTAAACCAGCTTAGGGCGGTTCCTTTGATGCCAATTTGATGTTCCAGTCTCTGTAAAAGAATTTGATGGTCAATGGTGTCAAATGCGGCACTAAGATCTAACAGGACAAGTACAGAGATGAGTCCTTTGTCTGATGCCATTAGGAGGTCGTTTGTAACTTTGACTAGTGCGGTCTCTGTGCTATGATGCACTCTAAATCCTGACTGAAAATCCTCAAATAAACTGTTCTTATGGAGAAAGTCACACAGTTGATTGGCTACAGCTTTCTCAAGTATCTTAGAGAGAAAGGGAAGGTTTGATATCGGTCTGTAATTGGCTAAAGCCTCTGGATCTAGAGTGGGCTTTTTAAGAAGAGGTTTAATTACAGCTACTTTAAAGGACTGTGGTACAATAATCAGCGTACGTCTGCTCCATTTCCTTTTCTTAAACATGAGACAAACAAACGACAAGAAAAATATTTTAAAGGCAACTTTTTTTATTTATTTATTGGCAAATGCTTTAAGGTTGTAGCAATGCGTCTATGTACACCCGTCCAAACATTGACAGTGACGTCAGGAAGCCGAAAAGGAAACCACACTTTGTAACACAGCTCGATTATATGATCGTTTATACGCACACACCTTTTTCTTTTTTTTATGTCATACACTTACTTCAAGAAATAATAATAATAATAATAATACATTTTATTTATAGGCGCCTTTCAAAACACCCAAGGTCACCGTACAGGTAAAACAGGGTTTAAAATACATAACAGACATCAAAACATTTAACAAACTGTAATACACTAAAAGATACAATAAAAAGAAAAAAGATTTGGTTTAAAAATTAAAAAATCTGGAGAGAGTGACAGTCAAGGAGGGTATGATTGGAGAAAAAGGTGGGTTTTGAGATGGGATTTGAAAATTGCAAAAGTGTCAATGTTGCGGATGTTGGGTGGAAGGGAATTCCTGAGGCGGGGGGCGGAACGGCTGAAGGCTCTGGACCCCATGGTGGTCATGCGGGCAGGAGGGATGGTGAGGCTGATGGATGAAGATGATCTAAGAGTCCGGCTGGGTGTGTTGACGTGGAGAAGTTCTGTCAGATAAGGAGAGGCGAGGTTGTGGAGGGCTTTGAATGTTAAGAGCAGGATTTTATGGGTGATGCGGTGGGTGATGGGAAGCCAGTGAAGCTGCTGGAGAACAGGGGTGATGTGATGAGAAGAAGGGGTCCTGGTGATAATCCGGGCAGCAGCATTTTGCACAAGCTGTAGTTTACGGAAGGACTTGAGGGGGAGACCAGTGAGAAGTGAGTTGCAGTAATCCAGGCGGGAGGTGACGAGGGAATGGACCAGGATGGCGGTATTGTCGGCGTTAAGGGACGGGCGGAGACGGTTAATATTGCGGAGATGGAAATATGCAGACCGGGTAATGTTATTAATGTGTGAGTGGTAAGACAGAGTGCTGTCCAGGACGACACCCAGACTCTTGACTTGAGGGGGAGGGGGAGACAGAGAAGTTGTCAATGGTGATGGTGAAACTGTTAGCTTTGGAGAGGGTGGATTTAGAACCAATGAGAAGAACCTCAGTTTTGTCACTGTTCAGTTTGAGAAAGTTGGAGGAGAACCAAGTCTTGATTTCTTGGAGGCAGTCACAGAGGGAGGTGGGAGGGAGGATGGAGGTGGGGTTAGAGGAAAGGTAGAGCTGGGTGTCGTCCGCATAGCAGTGAAAGTGGATATTGTATTTATGGAATATGTGACCAAGGGGGAGGAGGTAAATGATGAAGAGGACTGGACCGAGGACAGAACCTTGTGGTACACCAGAGGAGATGGGAGATGGCTGGGATGCAAAAGTTTTTAGTTGAATGAATTGAGTTCGGCCAGTGAGATAAGAGCGAAACCAGTCCAGGGGTGTGCCAGATAGTCCAATGGATGCCAGTCTATGGAGAAGGATGGGGTGGGAAATAGTGTCGAAAGCTGCTGTCAGGTCAAGGAGGATGAGAATGGATAGGAGTCCAGAGTCTGCTGCCAGGAGGAGGTCGTTGGTTATTTTGAGTAGAGCTGTTTCAGTGCTGTGATGGGGACGAAAACCGGACTGGAACTGTTCATAGAGGTTATTGTCGGAGAGATGAGAGTGGAGTTGGGATGCAACTGTTTTTTCCAGGATTTTGGAAAGGAATGGCAGATTGGAAATAGGCCGGAGGTTATTGAAATTGCTGGGGTCTGAACCAGGTTTCTTGAGAATCGGAGTTACTGCAGCACATTTGAGAGATGGTGGGACAGAACCAGAGGTGAGGGAGGAATGGATGATGGTGGTGATCAGAGAAGACAGGTGGGGGAGACAGGCTTTGATCAGGGGTGTCGGAAGGGGGTCGAGTTGACAGGTGGATGGTTTCGATTTTCTGATAAGTTCTGATACATCAGCAACAGAGGGAAGGTGGAAATTAGAGAATGGTTGAAAGGAAGGGGGTCGGGGGGGGACAGGAGGGAATGCATTGTAAGAGATGTGAGAGTCCAGTTGCTGATGGATAGTTTCAATTTTACCACTGAAAAAGTTCATGAGAGAATTACATTGTTCAGCAGAGTAGAAGTGTTGGGGGAAGTTGTCCGGAGGGTGTAGGGAGTTGTTAAGTACAGAAAACAGAGTCCGAGTGTTCCCATCACCAGCGTTGATGAGACCTGCATAGTATTGTGATTTGGCTGTGTTGATTGAGTCCTTATAATGGAGGATGTGGAGGTGATACATTTCCTTATGAACAGTGAGACGGGTTTTATTGTAGAGACGTTCCAGTTGTCGTCCTTTAGTTTTGAGGAGGCGGAGTTGAGGTGTAAACCAGGGAGCAGAGCGGGTGAATGATACAGTCCAGGTTTTTATGGGAGCAAGTGAAGTCAACAGTGAGTGGAGACTGCTGTTGTAGTGGAGAACAAGTTCATCAGATGTGGAAGGGGAGGTGATGCTGGGACGTGATTCTATGGCCATGGTAAGGGTTGTCAGATTAATGTCCTTGATGTTACGAAAAGAGATTATACGTGATGGTTTAGTTTTGGAAATGGACAAATTCAGATTAAATGATATAAACATATGGTCAGAGATGGGGAAATGAGTAGACGAGCAGTTAAAAGGGATGACACCAGAGCAGCACACCAGATCAAGGATATGACTCTTGGAATGGGTGGGGAAATTTATATGTTGCTTAAAATCAAAACTGTCCAAGCATGATGTAAAATCCTTCGTGAGAATATGGTTGATGCTGTCCATGTGTATATTAAAATCACCAAGCACAATGGCATTGGGAGAGTGTGTGCAGAGGAGAGTGAGAAGAGAGGAGAACTCATCAATAAAATCCTTGTTGGGTTTGGGAGGACGATAAACAGCAGCTACTACAGTTGATGTTGGTCCAGTAATTTGCAGAGCCACTGATTTAAACGATGAGTATGTGGGAAGAGTGAGAGGCGAGACACGCCATTTCTCGTGGTGAATTATCGCGAGACCTCCTCCTCGACCGGTGAGGCGGGGCTGACAAAGGTAAACAAACCCAGGTGGTGTGGATTCATTTAACTGAGAAAAGTCGTTCGGTTGCTGCCATGTCTCTGTCAAGCAAAGAAAATCCAGTTTGGAATCGAGGAGGAGGTCCTGGAGAAGAAGTCTTTTGCCCGTGAGTGAGCGGATGTTGAATAGTCCGAAGTTAACATCACTGCAAACAGAGAAATAGAACAGAATAAGAAAACATCATTTAAAATCACATTTATATTTGTAACAATGCCAATAACTACAAATCCAGCCTTGGAACAGAGCCTTTCTCAACTGTACGTCATGTGAATGTCTGTAATCAGTGGTGGCCAGTATTTACAAGGTAAAAGGTTTATTTGTTTCTTATTTTACAACAGGGTTGTTTAATGAAATGCTGAAATTACCAACATCACATAAAGTCTTAAACATGAGACGTCCACCTTAAATTTTAATTCAGTTTTATTTCTATAACACCAAATCATGACAGAAGTTATCTCATGACACTTTCCACATAGAGTCAGGATCAACATTAACTTTTGTAAAACAGCCAAATTCATTCAAGTTCTAGAGACTATTTCACAATAAAAGCCTTCAAAAGTCTTAATAGACCACTGAGTTTTGATCTCAGCTTTAGAAAGAAACAGCTCTTTTTATGGATCTTTCAAAGACATTCGATACAGTTTATCATGCACTGTTTTTAGAAAGACTTTGAATTTGATGAAATTGTTCATAAATGATTTCATAAAATAAAACTCATGGACAGAGAGCAGTATGTGGCTACTGGAAATCTTAAATTAATCATCTGAATCTGTTCAGATTGTAAAAGGCGTCCCAAAAGGCTCAATACTGGGGCATGTTCTGTTTACTCTTTATATAAGCCTAGATGATACAGTCTCTTCTCAAAGTTGGTGTTATATACATCTTTATGCTGATGACACTATTTTGTACTGATATGTGGATGTTAAACATTATTCTGTTAAAGTCTTTAAGCACTGCTTTGCTGAATTACAAGTTGTATTCAATAACCATAAACAAGTTATTTATGCAGATGAAAGTAAATTCATGTTGTTCAACAGAGCCAAAAAATATTGATTATGATAATCTCATTGTCTCTAAGAATGGTGCAAATATTTAAAATCACAGAATACAGATATCATGGCTCCACACACAGAAGTCAGAATAATAAAAAATCAACAATTTAAAATGACACAGTATTGATAAAAAAGAAAAGTCTGAACAAACCAAACATAAAGATCAGAAACTAAGTGAAATCATTTTACACATTAAAAAGGTCGACGATAGAAACAAAAAGATTTTTGTCAAACTAAATAACAAGAAAAAGAAAATAAAAACAATAAAAAAACAAGAACTGAAACAAAAATAAACTTCTTTGGAATAATGAGACAGCAGGAGCAGCTAATAAACAGAAATATAATCATCCTCTTTGTCTCTAACTGCTCTGTTACACTGTCACACTGACTTTATGTGGTAATATCTTCAATTGATAATCAGTGCCAATGCATGCAAACATCTTGTCAGTGAAAGTGTGTGTGAAGGTGTGTATGTGTGTGTTTGTATCAGGATCAGAGAACGACAGTTTTCCTCTGTTCATGTCCAGATTCACTCTGATCCTCTGGAGCTTCTTCTGGACTTGGAGAGCAGTGAGTGGAACTGTTGGTGAGTGTGCTGAGTATTTATCTTTAGAGGAAAACATTCTCCATAATCCAGACTGTATGTCTCCTTTCCTCTGGACAGACTCTGCTAACACACCCAGTGACCAGCCTGTACTGTCTCCAACCTCGACATCCCAGCTGTGAGTCCCTGAGTTAAATTTTTCAGAGCCCAGAACAGAGGGACAATAATCAAACCTCTCTGGATTGTCAGGAAGCTGCTGTTCCTCTCCTCGTCTCACACTGGTCAGATCTTCAGACAGGATCAGGATTGGATGAGCAGTGTTTGGATCCAGAACCACAGGAGTGTAGGGGACCATGTCCTTCATGTTGTTCCAGATGTTGAAGGTCAGGTTGCCCAGGTGTTTGGCCTCGTCTATCAGAGCTCCTGAGGGCAGCTGTGGATCATCCAGCAGGGGGCGCTGCTGGACTCTTTGCACTGCAGCCTTGTAGTTGTGCAGGAATGAGACGTCTTCAGCTCTCAGCTCGTCCTCTGTGGCTCTGACGGTGTCTGAAAGAGCTGCTATCTCTCTGCTCAGAGCCTCCATCTTCTCCTTCATCATCCGACTCTTCTGCTCCTCTTCCTCCCTCAGTGCAGCCATCCTGGCCTCCTCTTCCTCTTCTAGAAACTGGTGAAGCTTCTTAAACTGATCCTTAATCTGCCTCTCTGTGTGTCGGGCCTGGACCTTCATGTGTTCTGCTGTTTGATCGAACTTCACTTTAACTTCTTCAAAAACCTTTAACTTCTCCTTTAAGGGCTCCAGAGTTTCCTGAAGGTTCTTCTTGTGTTGTCGTGCAGCTTCATCGATGGGTCTGAATCTGTGGTCGGTGTGTTTTTCTGAATCTCTGCAGACGAGACACACCGGCTGTTGATGGTCCAGACAGAAGAGTTTGAGTTTCTCAGAGTGCAGACTGCAGAGAGCCTCTGAAGATCTCTGATCTCTCTCCAACAAGAAGGCCTCACAAAGGTTTTAACACCAGGTTACAAGGTGGTTCCCTTGAAGATCTTCTCTTACAAACTGGACACTCTCGTGTTGGTTTCTGTCTCCACCAGCTCTTCAGACAGTCTTTACAGAAGCTGTGGCTACATGACAGAACAACAGGATCTCTAAAGACCTCCTGACAGACCAGACAGCAGAGATCCTCCTCTGATCTGGAAGCCATTTAGTCTCTGAGTGAAGCTGAAAACACAACAGACAGAAAGTACAGTCAGTCATGGCTCCCCTCCCTCCTCTACGAACTTCACTGAGATTTACTTTGAGTTCAGTTTTTAGTCAAACTCACATTCAGTGTGTGGAGCGTCAGCAGCTTGAAGCAGCAGTGTTGTAGTTTCCCACTTTTCTCTCCTGTAGCTGAACTCACTCAGAGGAAGTTGTTAGTTTGGTCTGAAGGTGAATCTGATCGTCTGTTTTTCAGTCCGTGTCTCTTCACTGAAGAAGAAAAACAAACTGTTTCCTGGTTTGTCTCAGCTGAGTCAGGTGAGGGGTGGAGCTTTGTCACACCTCCTCCGCTGAAGCTTCTCATGTATCACAGAGGTCTGTCTCATTCCAAAAGGACTGGTTTATTGCTGATGATGCAGACTGATGTGCATAACAGATATGTTCATTTTAAAACTAGTCTGAATGTCGACTGAATGCTGTGGAGGAGTCTAAACAGACTTATAAATGGGCACCGTGGAACATCAAGGGAAAGGGGTAAAGTTACAGGAAAATACAGAAAATAAACATGCATTCATTTAACATAGACACTTTAGAGACTAATTAAAGTGACAAAACAAACATAAATAGACATACCTCGCTGGCTGCACACTTCTTAGAGGGAATGTGTCTTCTTAAACAATTAAAGGCTTCAAAAAATCAAAAGGTGGAAATACAAAATCACTTTAAAACACAAACTAAATTTAAACGCAGCATAAAACTTCTTTTGCTTGAATGTTTTCTTGGAGGTAAATTCCCAAAATTAAATGTGTCTCTGCACAACAGGTAACAAATATTAGTTCCCACCTCGAGCACAAAACAAATCAATATTCATGAAAATAAACCACATCAATAATACATGTAAACAAAACATTAAAATGATTGCAGATCATATTTATTGTAGTTATCCTCCCACCAAATCACAATGTCAAAGTGATTTCACGTCAGCTTTTTACTTAAGTTTCATTTCAACCTCACAAAATTAACTTAATACTTGTGAAAAGAACAACCATGACATTTATTCTGCTTCAAGCAGTAGAACGATCTCATGGACAGGCCTCTCAAGGTAGACCGGCCTTTGTCGTCTAAAGTTGAGTCACTAGTTTCACCTTTCGGACTCTTCAATCAGTGCTGGGGTACACTTCTGTTACTCTTGCTAACCTCCATTGATTTTGTGGAGAACTGCCCTCATGAAGTATGTCAATGTCATGGACTTTTGCTGGAGATTAAGGAGGTACTCCTTCTTCCATCTTGTCCAGAATTCATTTGCCAAGAACTGCTCCTGGCGCCATCTCTTGCATAGGTATACAGTTAGGCCCAGATATATTTGGACAGTGACACAATCTTCATGATTTGGGCTCTGCATGCCACCACATTGGATTTGAAATGAAACAACTACAACGGAGTGCAGATTTTAAGGTTTAATTCAAGGGGTTCAACAAAAATATATGATTAAACATGTAGGAATTGTAGCTATTTTTATACAAACGCTCCTCATTTCAGGGGCTCAAAAGTAATTGGACAAATAAACATAACCCTAGGTAAAATGTTACTTTTCAATATTTTGTTGAGAATCCTTTGCAGGCAATGACTGCCTGAAGTCTGGAACCCATGGACATCACCAAACACTGGGTTTCCTCCTTTGTGATGCTTTGCCAGGCCTTTACTGCAGCTGTCTTCAGTTGTTGCTTGTTTGTGGGTCTTTCTGCCTTAAGTTTTGTCTTGAGCAAGTGAAAGGCATGCTCCATTGGGTTGAGATCTGGTGATTGACTCAGCCATTGCAGAATATTCCACTTCTTTGCTTTAAAAAACTCCTGGGTTGATCTTGCAGTATGTTTTGGATCATTGTCCATCTGTACTGTGAAGCGCCGTCCAATCAACTTTGCTGCATTTGGCTGAATCTGAGCAGAAAGTATATCCCTATACACTTCAGAATTCATCCAGCTGCTTCTGTCTTTTGTCACATCATCAATAAACACGAGTGACCCAGTGCCATTGGAAGCCATGCATGCCCATGCCATCACACTGCCTCCACCATGTTTTACAGAAGATGTGGTGTGCTTTGGATCATGAGCTGTTCCAATTCTTCTCCAAACTTTCTTCTTCCCATCATTCTGGTACAGGTTGATCTTAGTCTCATCTGTCCAAAGAATGCTGTTCCAGAACTGGGCTGGCTTCTTCTGGTGTTTTTTGGCAAAGTCAATTCTGGCCTTTCTATTTTTGAGGCTGATTAATGGTTTGCACCTTGTGGTGAATCCTTTGTATTTACTCTCACGAAGTCTTCTCTTTATAGTAGACTTAGATACTGATACACCTACTTCCTGGAGAGTGTTCTTCACTTGAGTGGATGTTGTGAAGGGGTTTTTCTTCACCATGGAAAGGATTCTGCGATCATCCACCACTGTTGTCTTCCATGGACGTCCAGGCCTTTTTGAGTTCCCAAGCTCACCAGTGCACTTTTTTTTCTCAGAATATACCAAACTGTTGATTTGGCCACTCCTAACATTTCTGCTATCTCTCTGATGGATTTCTTCTTTTTTTCAGCCTCAGGATGGTCTGTTTCACCTCCATTGAGAGCTCCTTTGACCGCATGTTGTGTGTTCACAGCAAGAGCTTCCAAATGCAAACGCCACACCTGGAATCAACTCCAGACCTTTTAACTGCTTAATTGATGACAGGTTAACGAGGGAAGAGCCCATGCAGCCTCTTTTTTTTGCAGCCTTCTGAGTCAATTGTCCAATTACTTTTGGTCCCTTGAAAAAGAGGCGGCTACGTATTAAAGAGCTGTAATTCCTAAACCCTTGCTCCAATTTGGATGTGAATACTCTCAAATTACAGCTGAGAGTCTGCACTTTAAGCCCACATTGATTATATAATTGTATCCTGAATATGTTTTCGTAAACAGCTAAAATAACAAAACTTGTGTCACTGTCCAAATATTTCTGGGCCTAACTGTAGATGCTGACTGACAAACTGGCCAGGATGGGGCAGTACTATGTTAGACTTCATTGTGAGAATATGGTTGGGTGTGAGAGGTTCAAGACTTGTTGGATCATTGAAGTGTTCTGTTGTCAGAGGTCTGTTATTTTCGATAGCCATCACTGAAAAGTTCTGAGTGAGGCACCGTCAAGTCTTCTGGTAGATTGATCACAGACTTTAATGAGAACACTTCTGATCGTCCTTATTTGTCTTCCCCATACGCCTCCCATGTGACTTTTAAGATGGGATGTTCATTACAAAGTCACATCCATGATCTTTCATCTGCTCATGATCCAGGTCTTTCGTTGCATTCATGAACTTTCTTTTTGCACCTCCAAAATTACTGCCTTGATCAGATCTGAGCTGTCTTATATTTCCACAAAGTACGTTAATGAAAGCATCTGTAGTCAGATAATCAAGCATTTCAACAAGGATGGCTACAAAGAAGACCAAACTTCTTCTGTTCCTTTCTCGCTTCCTTCACATGGAACGTTCCAAAGCAATCCATGCCACAATATGCGAATGGAGGTGTCATTTCCATTCTCTCTTCTGGCAAATCTGCCATCTTTGGATCTTGTGTATTTCTTCTGTACTTTCTGCACACTGCATTTGTAAATGTGAGAGTCAACTGTGCTGCTGCATCCTACGACCCATATTTCATTGGATCGCAGTTCATTTAGTTATTCCTCTTCCTTGATGATGCACCTTCTCATGATTGTGTTTGATAAGACGACACATGACTTGCCTTTGGTATGATGGCAGGTTGCTTGACCGAGTATGCAAAATAAATCAATATTCATGAAAATAGATCACATAAATAACAGATGTAAAGAAACATTAGAATAACTGTACATCATATTTATGGCAGTTATAGTTGGAGAGGGGTAATATGTACTGTAAGAGGAACCACTAAATGAATCACATGGCATAATGTGTGTAGAGGTATCACAAAATATTGCAGCTAAGAGTTGCCCTGGAATAAAGGGAAACACTGGAATGGGTACCATGGAATATCATGGAAAAGTGTGAACCATGGAATGATGTAGGTAGGCGGGTAACATAGAATATTATATGAAATTATCCTGGGAATATTGGATCAAAGGGTACCAGTTAATATTCTTGTTTTATTGATCAATGTGATGACTAGTAAATGTTTAACATGCTAACAAACTAAACTAAGATGCTGAACATGGTTTATATTATACCTGCTAAACACCAGCACAGTGCTTGGTCCTCTCCTCTTCATCCTCTACTTGCTTTTTCTTGGCAACATCATTCTCTACGCAGACGACATCCCGCTCTACATCACCAAATCCATCATCGATGTCTCTCTCCAGCTGCCTCACTGACATCAAATCCTGGATGAATACCATCTTCCTCAAACTGAACTATGACAAATCAGACATGATGATCATCGGACCCAAATCCCTCACCAACACCACTCACAGTTTCTGCCTCACTGTTGACACCTCCACCCTGTCTCCATCTCCACACAGCCACAACCTCAGAGTCATCTTTGACGATAACCTTTGAACAACACATGAATCAAATCACCAGAACTGCCTTCTTCCACCTCAAAAACATAGCCCGGGATGTGTGTGTATGTTTGTGTGGATGTGTTTCTGAGGGATTATACATATTTCAAACAGGTGAATATGTTCTTCTTTTATGTGCGAGTAGATGGTTTTTACAGGCTGTATTATATGTGAGAGGATGTTGATGGTGGGGGATTGTACTGTGCTATCAATAGGCCTACCTGTTTATATATGTCACTGTATTTTTATTACTAACTTATGAACTGTACAGGCAGCATAGGGCTGTTCCAGAAATAAGAAAACATCATTCAAAAACACATTTATATTTGTAATAATGCTAATAACTACAAATCCAGCCTTGGAACAGAGCCTTTCTCAACTGTACGTCATGTGAATGTCTGTAATCAGTGGTGGCCAGTATTTACAAGGTAAAAGGTTTATTTGTTTCTTATTTTACAACAGGGTTGTTGAATGAAATGCTGAAATTACCAACATCACATAAAGTCTTAAACATGAGACGTCCACCTTAAATTTTAATTCAGTTTTATTTCTATAACACCAAATCATGACAGAAGTTATCTCATGACACTTTCCACATAGAGTCAGGATCAACATTAACTTTTATAAAACAGCCAAATTCATTCAAGTTCTAGAGACTATTTCACAATAAAAGCCTTCAAAAGTCTTAACAGACCACTGAGTTTTGATCTCAGCTTTAGAAAGAAACAGCTCTTTTTATTGATCTTTCAAAGACATTCGATACAGTTTATCATGCACTGTTTTTAAAAAGACTTTGGACTTGATGAAATTATTCATAAATGATTTCATAAAATAAAACTCATGGACAGAGAGCAGTATGTGGCTCCTGGAAATCTTAAATTAATCATCTGAATCTGTTCAGATTGTAAAAGGCGTCCCACAAGGCTCAATACTGGGGCCTGTTCTGTTTACTCTTTATATAAGCCTAGATGATACAGTCTCTTCTCACAGTTGGTGTAATATACATCTTTATGCTGATGACACTATTTTGTACTGATATGTGGATGTTAAACATTATTCTGTTAAAGTCTTTAAGCACTGCTTTGCTGATTTGCAAGTTGTATTCAGTAACCATAAATAAGTTCTTTATGCAGATAAAAGTAAATTCATGTTGTTCAACAGAGCCAAAAAATATTGATTATGATAATCTCACCGTCTCTAAGAATGGTGCAAATATTTAAAATCACTGAATACAGATATCATGGCTCCACACACAGAAGTCAAAATAATAAAAAATCAACAATTTAAAATGACACAGTATTGATAAAAAAGAAAAGTCTGAACAAACCAAACATAAAGATCAGAAACTAAGTGAAATCATTTTACACATTAAAAAGGTCGACGATAGAAACAAAAAGATTTTTGTCAAACTAAATAACAAGAAAAAGAAAATAAAAACATTAAAAAAACAAGAACTGAAACAAAAATAAACTTCTTTGGAATAATGAGACAGCAGGAGCAGCTAATAAACAGAAATATAATCATCCTCTTTGTCTCTAACTGCTCTGTTCCACTGTCACACTGACTTTATGTGCTAATATCTTCAGTTGATTTTCAGTGTCAGTGAATGGAAACATCTTGTCAATGAAAGTGTGTGTGAAGGTGTGTATGTGTGTGTTTGTATCAGGATCAGAGAACGACAGTTTTCCTCTGTTCATGTCCAGATTCACTCTGATCCTCTGGAGCTTCTTCTGGACTTGGAGAGCAGTGAGTGGACCTGGTAATGATCGTGCGGAGTATTTACCATTACATAAAAGCATTCTCCATAATCCAGACTGTATGCGTCCTTTCCTCTGGACAGACTCTGCTACCACACCCAGTAACCAGTGTGTACTGTCTCCAACCTCGACATCCCAGCTGTGAGTCCCTGAGTTAAATCCTTCAGAGCCCAGAACAATGCGCCAACGATCAAACCTCTCTGGATTGTCAGGAAGCTGCTGTTTCTCTCCTCGTCTCACACTGGTCAGATCTTCAGACAGGATCAGTTCTGGATGAGCCGTGTTTGGATCCAGAACCACAGGAGTGTAGAAGACCATGTCCTTCATGTTGTTCCAGATGTTGAAGGTCAGGTTGCCCAGGTGTTTGGCCTCGTCTATCAGAGCTCCTGAGGGCAGCTGTGGATCATCCAGCAGGGGGCGCTGCTGGACTCTTTGCACTGCAGCCTTGTAGTTGTGCAGGAATGAGACGTCTTCAGCTCTCAGCTCGTCCTCTGTGGCTCTGACGGTGTCTGAAAGAGCTGTTATCTCTCTGCTCAGAGCCTCCATCTTCTCCTTCATCATCTGACTCTTCTGCTCCTCTTCCTCCCTCAGTGCAGCCATCCTGGCCTCCTCTTCCTCTTCTAGAAACTGGTGAAGCTTCTTAAACTGATCCTTAATCTGCCTCTCTGTGCGTCGGGCCTGGACCTTCATGTGTTCTGCTGTTTGATCAAACTTCACTTTAACTTCTTCAAAAACCTTTAACTTCTCCTTTAAGGGCTCCAGAGTTTCCTGAAGGTTCTTCTTGTGTTCTTGTGCAGCTTCATCGATGGGTCTGAATCTGTGGTCGGTGTGTTTTTCTGAATCTCTGCAGACGACACACACCGGCTGTTGATGGTCCAGACAGAAGAGTTTGAGTTTCTCAGAGTGCAGACTGCAGAGAGCCTCTGAAGATCTCTGATCTCTCTCCAACAAGAAGGCCTCACAAAGGTTCTTTAACACCAGGTTAGGAGGTGGATCCATTGAAGATCTTCTCTTACAAACTGGACACTCTCGTGTTGGTTTCTCTCTCCACCATCTCTTCAGACAGTCTTTACAGAAGCTGTGGCTACATGACAGAACAACAGGATCTCTAAAGAGCTCCTGACAGACCGGACAGCAGAGATCCTCCTCTGATCTGGAAGCCATTTAGTCTCTGAGTGAAGCTGAAAACACAACAGACAGAAAGTACAGTCAGTCATGGCTCCCCTCCCTCCTCTACGAACTTCACTGAGATTTACTTTGAGTTCAGTTTTTAGTCAAACTCACATTCAGTGTGTGGAGCGTCAGCAGCTTGAAGCAGCAGTGTTGTAGTTTCCCACTTTTCTCTCCTGTAGCTGAACTCACTCAGAGGAAGTTGTTAGTTTGGTCTGAAGGTGAATCTGATCGTCTGTTTTTCAGTCCGTGTCTCTTCACTGAAGAAGAAAAACAAACTGTTTCCTGGTTTGTCTCAGGTGAGTCAGGTGAGGGGTGGAGCTTTGTCCGACCTCCTCTATTTACAAGGTTCAATGTACAAGACTTATCTGTTCATTGTTCTACAACACAAAGTCTGACCTTTGGAATAAACTCAAGGATCACAAATTACATCAGCAGGATACAGGACACATACAATCAAAAATCAACCACAAAACTACCATATAGACGAGGGTGACATGGAGGGTCAACCAATGGCACATGTTCATTCCAACAGTTCACCTCAGTTAGTCAGTCACTCAGTCAGTTAATGATTTGCTGCTGCTGTGCATCTGTGTCTCTCTATTTATCTATCTCTCCCCTCCCTCTCTCTCTATCTGCCCCTCTCAATCTTTAACTCAACCGGTCGTGGTGGATGACCGTCCACCAATGAGCTTGGGTCTGTTTGAGGTTTCTGCCTGTTTAAAGGAAGTTTTTCCTCGCCACCGTCGCCAAATGTTTGCTCATGGTGGAACTGTTGGTCTCTGTAAATAATATTATAAAGAGTACGGTCTGGACCTGCTCTGTATGAAAAGTGTCATGAGATAACTGAAGTTATGATATGGTGCTATATAAATAAAATTTAATTTAATTTAAGCAAAATTAGGCTTGGAAAGTCCTTGAAAAGTGACAAGAATATGGACCGACACATGGCCGATTACTGGATAGTTACGACGTGTGATGGATCCTTGAATTTAAGCAGCATTGGGCCTGGAAAGTCCTTGAAAAAGCCCTAAGAATATGGACCAACATATCAGATTGTTGTGTCTCGTCAATTGTGTTAATGTTCGTCATGTTCATGTTTAGTGTTTCACGTTTCAAGCATTTCCTGTTTTATTTTGTACTCACCTTTTCTCTCTCGTTTCAGACATTGACTTCCTCCCTTTGTGTGATTTTCCCGCCTTTGTAATTGTTTGCCCCGCCCCTGATTGGTTTCATCTGTTTTCACTCACCTCACGTATAAATAGTCCTTTTCTCCATTTGTCTTTGTCAGTTCATCTTGTTCAGTTTATGGTAGAGTATTGTCAAGCGTTCCAGTCTAGTGTTTAGGTTCTTTTTCATGTTCTGATTGAAGTTTGTGTTAAGTTTTTGATTTCCCTTTAGAGCATTTGTGTTTGCACTTCGTATCCTCCTTGAGAGCACTTTTTATTTGATGGTTTTTCTTGGAAAATAAATATCCTTTTTTACATCTTCATCAGCCTAAGAGTTGTGCATTTCAGTCCACCAGAATTGTGTCTGAGGTCGTGGCACAGATTACCTGATAGATACGAAGTGTGATAGATCCTTGAATTTAAGGGGAATTTATCAGAGAAAAAAAAACACAACTGGACTTTGAATCACCTGATTGGTTGGCTGTGACGTTAAAAGGTGGGTCAGCTTTGTGCAGGAAGACGGGTGAGTCGTGTTTTTGTGCTTACAGGGGTCGAAAAGATAAAGTTAGCATGCTGTTAACGGGATGCTAACGTCCCTTCTGTGACTGAGTACGTTACAGCAGCTTTACAGGGGAGGAAGGGGGGAGTAGTGTTGTGTCACCCAGCAGGGCGGAAAGGGGGTGAGACGAGGGGTAAGTATATTGCACATGTTGTTCATCTTTTAGCCTGATTGTCAGCTACTCGGTAGCCAGTCCACCTTAAATTTCAATTCAGTTTTATTTCTATAACACCAAATCATGACAGAAGTTACCTCATGACACTTTCCACATAGAGTCAGGATCAACATTAACTTTTATAAAACAGCCAAATTCATTCAAGTTCTAGAGACTATTTCACAATAAAAGCCTTCAAAAGTCTTAACAGACCACTGAGTTTTGATCTCAGCTTTAGAAAGAAACAGCTCTATTTATGGATCTTTCAAAGACATTCAATACAGTTTATCATGCACTGTTTTTAAAAAGACTTTGGACTTGATGAAATTGTTCATAAATGATTTCATAAAATAAAACTCATGGACAGAGAGCAGTATGTGGCTACTGGAAATCTTAAATTAATCATTTGAATCTGTTCAGATTGTAAAAGGCGTCCCACAAGGCTCAATACTGGGGCCTGTTCTGTTTACTCTTTATATAAGCCTAGATGATACAGTCTCTTCTCAAAGTTGGTGTAATATACATCTTTATGCTGATGACACTATTTTGTACTGATATGTGGATGTTAAACATTATTCTGTTAAATTCTTTAAGCACTGCTTTGCTGAATTACAAGTTGTATTCAGTAACCATAAACAAGTTCTTTATGCAGATGAAACTAAATTCATGTTTTTCAACAGAGACAAAAAATATTGATTATAATAATCTCATTGTCTCTAAGAATGGTGCAAATATTTAAAATCACTGAATACAGATATCATGGCTCCACACACAGAAGTCAAAATAATGAAAAATCAACAATTTAAAATGACACAGTATTGATAAAAAAGAAAAGTCTGAACAAACCAAACATAAAGATCAGAAACTAAGTGAAATCATTTTACACATTAAAAAGGTCGATCGATAGAAACAAAAAAGATTTTTGTCAAACTAAATAACAAGAAAAAGAAAATAAAAGCAAGAAAAAAACAAGAACTGAAACAAAAATAAACTTCTCTGGAATAATGAGACAGCAGGAGCAGCTAATAAACAGAAATATAATCATCCTGTTTGTCTCTAACTGCTCTGTTCCACTGTCACTCTGACTTTATGTGGTAATATCTTCAGAGGGAGTTTATCCACAGTGTTAATGTATGGAAACATCTTGTCAGTGAAAGTGTGTGTGAAGGTGTGTATGTGTGTGTTTGTATCAGGATCAGAGAACGACAGTTTTCCTCTGTTCATGTCCAGATTCACTCTGATCCTCTGGAGCTTCTTCTGGACTTGGAGAGCAGTGGGTGGATCTGATGATGATGATCGTGCTGAGTATTTACCTTTATAGAACCCTATTCTCCAGAATCCAGACTGTATGCGTCCTTTCCTCTGGACAGACTCTGCTAACACACCCAGAAACCAGTCTGTACTGTCTCCAACCTCGACATCCCAGCTGTGAGTCCCTGAGTTAAATCCTTCAGAGCCCAGAACACGGTGGTAATAATCAAACCTCTCTGGATTGTCAGGAAGCTGCTGTTCCTCTCCTTCTCTCACACTGGTCAGATCTTCAGACAGGATCAGTTCTGGATCAGCAGTGTTTGGATCCAGAATCACAGGAGTGTAGGAGACCATGTCCTTCATGTTGTTCCAGATGTTGAAGGTCAGGTTGCCCAGGTGTTTGGCCTCGTCTATCAGAGCTCCTGAGGGCAGCTGTGGATCATCCAGCAGGGGGCGCTGCTGGACTCTTTGCACTGCAGCCTTGTAGTTGTGCAGGAATGAGACGTCTTCAGCTCTCAGCTCGTCCTCTGTGGCTCTGACGGTGTCTGAAAGAGCTGCTATCTCTCTGCTCAGAGCCTCCATCTTCTCCTTCATCATCTGACTCTTCTGCTCCTCTTCCTCCCTCAGTGCAGCCATCCTGGCCTCCTCTTCCTCTTCTAGAAACTGGTGAAGCTTCTTAAACTGATCCTTAATCTGCCTCTCTGTGCGTCGGGCCTGGACCTTCATGTGTTCTGCTGTTTGATCAAACTTCACTTTAACTTCTTCAAAAACCTTTAACTTCTCCTTTAAGGGCTCCAGAGTTTCCTGAAGGTTCTTCTTGTGTTGTCGTGCAGCTTCATCGATAGGTCTGAATCTGTGGTCGGTGTGTTTTTCTGAATCTCTGCAGACGACACACACCGGCTGTTGATGGTCCAGACAGAAGAGTTTGAGTTTCTCAGAGTGCAGACTGCAGAGAGCCTCTGAAGATCTCTGATCTCTCTCCAACAAGAAGGCCTCACAAAGCTTCTTTAACGCTAGACAAAGAGGTGGTTCATCTTTTGAAGATCTTTTCTTACAAACTGGACACTCTTGTGTTGGTTTCTCTCTCCACCAGCTCTTTAGACAGTCTTTACAGAAGCTGTGGCTACATGACAGAAGAACAGGATCTCTAAAGACCTCCTGACAGACCGGACAGCAGAGATCCTCCTCTGATCTGGAAGCCATTTAGACTCTGAGTGAAGCTGAAAACACAACAGACAGAAAGTACAGTCAGTCATGGCTCCCCTCCCTCCTCTACGAACTTCACTGAGATTTACTTTGAGTTCAGTTTTTAGTCAAACTCACATTCAGTGTGTGGAGCGTCAGCAGCTTGAAGCAGCAGTGTTGTAGTTTCCCACTTTTCTCTCCTGTAGCTGAACTCACTCAGAGGAAGTTGTTAGTTTGGTCTGAAGGTGAATCTGATCGTCTGTTTTTCAGTCCGTGTCTCTTCACTGAAGAAGACAAACAAACTGTTTCCTGGTTTGTCTCAGGTGAGTCAGGTGAGGGGTGGAGCTTTGTCACACCTCCTCTGCTGAAGCTTCTCATATATCATAGAGGTCTGTCTCATTCCAAAGGACTGATTCATTGCTGATGATTCAGACTGATGTGCAGCAGATTGATGTGCATAACAGATATGTTCATTTTAAAACTAGTCTGAATGTCGACTGAATGCTGTGGAGGAGTTTAAACAGACTTATAAATGGGGCACCGTGGAACATCAAGGGAAAGGGGTAAAGTTTCAGGAAAATACACAAAATAAACATGCATTCATTTAACATAGACACTTTAGAGACTAAATAATGTGACAAAATAAACATAAATAGACATACCTCGCTGGCTGCACACTTAAACAAAATAAAGGCTTCAAAAAATCAAAAGTTGGAAATCCAAAATCACTTTAAAACACTTAAACGCAGCATAAAACTTTTTTTGCTTGAATGTTTTCTTGGAGGTAAATTCCCAAAATTAAATTTGTCTCTGCACAACAGGTAACAAATATTAGTTCCCACCTCGAGCACAAAACAAATCAATATTCATGAAAATAAACCACATCAAAAATACATGTAAACAAAACATTAAAATGATTGCAAATCATATTTACTGTAGTTATCCTCCCACCAAATCACAATGTCAAAGTGATTTCACGTCAGCTTTTCACTTAAGTTTCATTTCAACCTCACAAAATTAACTTAATACTTGTGAAAAGAACAACCATGACATTTATTCTGCTTCAAGCAGTAGAACGATCTCATGGACAGGCCTCTCAAGGTAGACCGGCCTTTGTCGTCTAAAGTTGAGTCACTAGTTTCACCTTTCGGACTCTTCAATCAGTGCTGGGGTACACTTCTGTTACTCTTGCTAACCTCCATTGATTTTGTGGAGAACTGCCCTCATGAAGTATGTCAATGTCATGGACTTTTGCTGCAGATTAAGGAGGTACTCCTTCTTCCATCTTGTCCAGAATTAATTTGCCAAGAACTGCTCCTGGCGCCATCTCTTGCATTGGTATACAGTTAGGCCCAGAAATATTTGGACAGTGACACAATCTTCATGATTTGGGCTCTGCATGCCACCACATTGGATTTGAAATGAAACAACTACAACGGAGTGCAGATTTTAAGGTTTAATTCAAGGGGTTCAACAAAAATATATGATTAAACATGTAGGAATTTTAGCTATTTTTATACAAACGTTCCTCATTTCAGGGGCTCAAAAGTAATTGGACAAATAAACATAACCCTAGGTAAAATGTTACTTTTCAATATTTTGTTGAGAATCCTTTGCAGGCAATGACTGCCTGAAGTCTGGAACCCATGGACATCACCAAACACTGGGTTTCCTCCTTTGTGATGCTTTGCCAGGCCTTTACTGCAGCTGTCTTCAGTTGTTGCTTGTTTGTGGGTCTTTCTGCCTTAAGTTTTGTCTTGAGCAAGTGAAATGCATGCTCCATTGGGTTGAGATCTGGTGATTGACTCAGCCATTGCAGAATATTCCACTTCTTTGCTTTAAAAAACTCCTGGGTTGCTCTTGCAGTATGTTTTGGATCATTGTCCATCTGTACTGTGAAGCGCCGTCCAATCAACTTTGCTGCATTTGGCTGAATCTGAGCAGAAAGTATATCCCTATACACTTCAGAATTCATCCAGCTGCTTCTGTCTTTTGTCACTTCATCAATAAACACGAGTGACCCAGTGCCATTGGAAGCCATGCATGCCCATGCCATCACACTGCCTCCACCATGTTTTACAGAAGATGTGGTGTGCTTTGGATCATGAGCTGTTTCAATTCTTCTCCAAACTTTCTTCTTCCCATCATTCTGGTACAGGTTGATCTTAGTCTCATCTGTCCAAAGAATGCTGTTCCAGAACTGGGCTGGCTTCTTCTGGTGTTTTTTGGCAAAGTCAATTCTGGCCTTTCTATTTTTGAGGCTGATTAATGGTTTGCACCTTGTGGTGAATCCTTTGTATTTACTCTCACGAAGTCTTCTCTTTATAGTAGACTTAGATACTGATACACCTACTTCCTGGAGAGTGTTCTTCACTTGAGTGGATGTTGTGAAGGGGTTTTTCTTCACCATGGAAAGGATTCTGCGATCATCCACCACTGTTGTCTTCCATGGACGTCCAGGCCTTTTTGAGTTCCCAAGCTCACCAGTGCACTCTTTTTTTTCTCAGAATATACCAAACTGTTGATTTGGCCACTCCTAACATTTCTGCTATCTCTCTGATGGATTTCTTCTTTTTTTTCAGCCTCAGGATGGTCTGTTTCACCTCCATTGAGAGCTCCTTTGACCGCATGTTGTGTGTTCACAGCAAGAGCTTCCAAATGCAAACGCCACACCTGGAATCAACTCCAGACCTTTTAACTGCTTAATTGATGACAGGTTAACGAGGGAAGAGCCCATGCAGCCTTGTTATTTTTTTTTTGCAGCCTTCTGAGTCAATTGTCCAATTACTTTTGGTCCCTTGAAAAAGAGGCGGCTACGTATTAAAGAGCTGTAATTCCTAAACCCTTGCTCCAATTTGGATGTGAATACTCTCAAATTACAGCTGAGAGTCTGCACTTTAAGCCCACATTGATTATATAATTGTATCCTGAATATGTTTTCGTAAACAGCTAAAATAACAAAACTTGTGTCACTGTCCAAATATTTCTGGGCCTAACTGTAGATGCTGACTGACAAACTGGCCAGGATGGGGCAGTACTATGTTAGACTTCATTGTGAGAATGTGGTTGGGCGTGAGAGGTTCAAGAGTTGTTGGATCATTGAAGCGCTCTGTTGTCAGAGGTCTGTTATTTTCAATCACTGAAAAGTTCTGAGTGAGGCACCGTCAAGTCTTCTGGTAGATTGATCACAGACTTTAATGAGAACACTTCTGATCGTCCTTATTTGTCTTCCCCATACGCCTCCCATGTGGCTTTTAAGATGGGATGTTCATTACAAAGTCACATCCATGATCTTTCATCTGCTCATGATCCAGGTCTTTCGTTGCATTCATGAACTTTCTTTTGCACCTCCAAAATTACTGCCTCGATCAGATCTGAGCTGTCTTATATTTCCACAAAGTGCGTTAATGAAAGCATCTGTAGTCAGATCAAGCATTTCAACATGGATGGCTACAAAGAAGACCAAACTTCTTCTGTTCCTTTCTCGCTTCCTTCACATGGAACGTTCCAAAGCAATCCATGCCACAATATGCAAATGGAGGTGTCACTTCCATTCTCCCTTCTGGCAAATCTGCCATCTTTGGATCTTGTGCATTTCTTCTGTACTTTCTGCACACTGTGAACTTGTAAATGTGAGAGTCAACTGTGCTGCTGCATCCTACGACCCATATTTCATTGGATCGCAGTTCATTTAGTTATTCCTCTTCCTTGATGATGCACCTTCTCATGATTGTGTTTGATAAGTAAAGACGACACATGACTTGCCTTTGGTATGATGGCAGGTTGCTTGACCGAGTATGCAAAATAAATCAATATTCATGAAAATAAATCACATAAATAACAGATGTAAACAAACATTATAATAACTGTAAATCATATTTATGGCAGTTATAGTTGGAGAGGGGTAATATGTACTGTAAGAGGAACCACTAAATGGATGACATGGCATAATGTGTGTAGAGGTACCACAGAACATTGCAGCTAAGAGTGGCCCTGGAATAAAGGGAAACACTGGAATGGGTACCATGGAATATCATGGAAAAGTGGGAACCATGGAATGATGTAGGTAGGCGGGTAACATAGAATATTATATGAAATTGTCCTGGGAATATTGGATCACAGGGTACAAGTTAATATTCTTGTTTTATTGATCAATGGGATGACTAGTAAATGTTTAACATGCTAACAAACTAAACTAAGATGCTGAACATGGTTTATATTATACCTGCTAAACAGTGCTTGGTCCTCTCCTCTTCATCCTCTACATGCTTTTTCTTTGCAACATCATTTGCTATGCCGACGACATCCCACTCTACATCACCAAATCCATCATCAATGTCTCTCTCCAGCTGCCTCACTGACATCAAATCCTGGATAAATACCATCTTCCTCAAACTGAACTGTGACAAATCAGACATGATCATCATCTGACCCAAATCCCTCACCAACACCACTCACAGTTTCTGCCTCACTGTTGACACCTCCACCCTGTCTCCATCTACTGCTTTGCTGATTTACAAGTTGTATTCAATAACCATAAATAAGTTCTTTATGCAGATGAAACTAAATTCATGTTGTTCAACAAAGCCAAAAAAATATTGATTATGATAATCTCACCGTCTCTAAGAATGGTTCAAATATTTAAAATCACAGAATACAGATATCATGGCTCCACACACAGAAGTCAAAATAATAAAAAATCAACAATTTAAAATGACACAGTATTGATAAAAAAGAAAAGTCTGAACAAACCAAACATAAAGATCAGAAACTAAGTGAAATCATTTTACACATTAAAAAGGTCGACGATAGAAACAAAAAGATTTTTGTCAAACTAAATAACAAGAAAAAATAAATAAAAACAATAAAAAAACAAGAACTGAAACAAAAATAAACTTCTTTGGAATAATGAGACAGCAGGAGCAGCTAATAAACAGAAATATAATCATCCTCTTTGTCTCTAACTGCTCTGTTACACTGTCACACTGACTTTATGTGCTAATATCTTCAGTTCATCCAAAGTGTTAATGTATGGAAACATCTTGTCAGTGAAAGTGTGTGTGAAGGTGTGTATGTGTGTGTTTGTATCAGGATCAGAGAACGACAGTTTTCCTCTGTTCATGTCCAGATTCACTCTGATCCTCTGGAGCTTCTTCTGGACTTGGAGAGCAGTGGGTGGATCTGATGATGATGATCGTGCTGAGTGTTTACCTTTATAGAACCCTATTCTCCAGAATCCAGACTGTATGCGTCCTTTCCTCTGGACAGACTCTGCTAACACACCCAGAAACCAGACTGTACTGTCTCCAACCTCGACATCCCAGCTGTGAGTCCCTGAGTTAAATCCTTCAGAGCCCAGAACAATGTGGTAATAATCAAACCTCTCTGGATTGTCAGGAAGCTGCTGTTTCTTTCCTCCTCTCACACTGGTCAGATCTTCAGACAGGATCAGTTTTGGATCAGCAGTGTTTGGATCCAGAATCACAGGAGTGTAGGAGACCATGTCCTTCATGTTGTTCCAGATGTTGAAGGTCAGGTTGCCCAGGTGTTTGGCCTCGTCTATCAGAGCTCCTGAGGGCAGCTGTGGATCATCCAGCAGGGGGCGCTGCTGGACTCTTTGCACTGCAGCCTTGTAGTTGTGCAGGAATGAGACGTCTTCAGCTCTCAGCTCGTCCTCTGTGGCTCTGACGGTGTCTGAAAGAGCTGCTATCTCTCTGCTCAGAGCCTCCATCTTCTCCTTCATCATCTGACTCTTCTGCTCCTCTTCCTCCCTCAGTGCAGCCATCCTGGCCTCCTCTTCCTCTTCTAGAAACTGGTGAAGCTTCTTAAACTGATCCTTAATCTGCCTCTCTGTGCGTCGGGCCTGGACCTTCATGTGTTCTGCTGTTTGATCAAACTTCACTTTAACTTCTTCAAAAACCTTTAACTTCTCCTTTAAGGGCTGCAGAGTTTCCTGAAGGTTCTTCTTGTGTTGTCGTGCAGCTTCATCGATGGGTCTGAATCTGTGGTCGGTGTGTTTTTCTGAATCTCTGCAGACGAGACACACCGGCTGTTGATGGTCCAGACAGAAGAGTTTGAGTTTCTCAGAGTGCAGACTGCAGAGAGCCTCTGAAGATCTCTGATCTCTGTCCAACAAGAAGGCCTCACAAAGGTTCTTTAACACCAGGTTACAAGGTGGCTTATCCTTTGAAGATTTTCTGTTACAAACTGGACACTCTTGTGTTGGTTTCTTTCTCCACCAGCTCTTCAGACAGTCTTTACAGAAGCTGTGGCTACATGACAGAAGAACAGGATCTCTAAAGACCTCCTGACAGACCGGACAGCAGAGATCCTCCTCTGATCTGGAAGCCATTTAGTCTCTGAGTGAAGCTGAAAACACAACAGACAGAAAGTACAGTCAGTCATGGCTCCCCTCCCTCCTCTACGAACTTCACTGAGATTTACTTTGAGTTCAGTTTTTAGTCAAACTCACATTCAGTGTGTGGAGCGTCAGCAGCTTGAAGCAGCAGTGTTGTAGTTTCCCACTTTTCTCTCCTGTAGCTGAACTCACTCAGAGGAAGTTGTTAGTTTGGTCTGAAGGTGAATCTGATCGTCTGTTTTTCAGTCCGTGTCTCTTCACTGAAGAAGAAAAACTAACTGTTCCCTGGTTTGTCTCAGGTGAGTCAGGTGAGGGGTGGAGCTTTGTCAGACCTCGTCTGCTGAAGCTTCTCATATATCACAGAGGTCTGTCTCATTCCAAAGGACTGATTCATTGCTGATGATGCAGACTGATGTGCAGCAGACTGATGTGCATAACAGATATGTTCATTTTAAAACTAGTTTGAATGTCGACTGAATGCTGTGGAGGAGTTTAAACAGACTTATAAATGGGCACCGTGGAGCATCAAGGGAAAGGGGTAAAGTTTCAGGAAAATACACAAAATAAATATGCATTCATTTAACATAGACACTTTAGAGACTAATTAATGTGACAAAACAAACATAAATAGACATACCTCACTGGCTGCACTCATCTTAGAGGGAATGTGTCTTCTTAAACAATTAAAGGCTTCAAAAAAGTTGGAAATCCAAAATCACTTTAAAACACTTAAACGCAGCATAAAACTTCTTTTGCTTGCATGTTTTCTTGGAGGTAAATTCCCAAAATTAAATTTGTCTCTGCATAACAGGTAACAAATATTAGTTCCCACCTCGAGCACAAAACAAATCAATATTCATGAAAATAAACCACATCAAAAATACATGTAAACAAAACATTAAAATGATTGCAAATCATATTTATTGTAGTTATCCTCCCACCAAATCACAATGTCAAAGTGATTTCACGTCAGCAGAACTGCCCTCATGAAGTATGTCAATGTCATGGACCTGTGCTGGAGATTAAGGAGGTACTCCTTCTTCCATCTTGTCCAGAATTAATTTGCCAAGAACTGCTCCTGGCGGTAGAGATGCTGACTGACAAACTGACCAGGATGGGGCAGTACTATGTTAGACTTCATTGTGAGAATGTGGTTGGGTGTGAGAGGTTCAAGACTTGTTGGATCATTGAAGCGCTCTGTTGTCAGAGGTCTGTTATTTTCAATCACTGAAAAGTTCTGAGTGAGGCACCGTCAAGTCTTCTGGTAGATTGATCACAGACTTTAATGAGAACACTTCTGATCGTCCTTATTTGTCTTCCCCATACGCCTCCCATGTAGCTTTTAAGATGGGATGTTCATTACAAAGTCACGTCCATGATCTTTCATCTGCTCATGATCCAGGTCTTTCGTTGCATTCATGAACTTTCTTTTTGCACCTCCAAAATTACTGCCTTGATCAGATCTGAGCTGTCTTATATTTCCACAAAGTGCGTTAATGAAAGCATCTGTAGTCAGATCATCAAGCATTTCAACATGGATGGCTACAAAGAAGACCAAACTTCTCCTGTTCCTTTCTCGCTTCCTTCACATGGAACGTTCCAAAGCAATCCATGCCACAATATGCAAATGGAGGTGTCACTTCCATTCTCTCTTCTGGCAAATCTGCCATCTTTGGATCTTGTGCATTTCTTCTGTACTTTCTGCACACTGTGAACTTGTAAATGTGAGAGTCAACTGTGCTGCTGCATCCTACGACCCATATTTCATTGGATCGCAGTTCATTTAGTTATTCCTCTTCCTTGATGATGCACCTTCTCATGATTGTGTTTGATAAGTAAAGACGACACATGACTTGCCTTTGGTATGATGGCAGGTTGCTTGACCGAGTATGCAAAATAAATCAATATTCATGAAAATAAATCACATAAATAACAGATGTAAACAAACATTATAATAACTGTAAATCATATTTATGGCAGTTATAGTTAGAGAGGGGTAATATGTACTGTAAGAGGAAGCACTAAATGGATGACATGGCATAATGTGTGTAGAGGTACCACAGAACATTGCAGCTAAGAGTTGCCCTGGAATAAAGGGAAACACTGGAATGGGTACCATGGAATATCATGGAAAAGTGGGAACCATGGAATAATGTAGGTAGGCGGGTAACATAGAATATTATATGAAATTGTCCTGGGAATATTGGATCAAAGGGTACAAGTTAATATTCTTGTTTTATTGATCAATGGGATGACTAGTAAATGTTTAACATGCTAACAAACTAAACTAAGATGTTGAACATGGTTTATATTATACCTGCTAAACAGTGCTTGGTCCTCTCCTCTTCATCCTCTACATGCTTTTTCTTTGCAACATCATTTGCTATGCCGACGACATCCCGCTCTACATCACCAAATCCATCATCGATGTCTCTCTCCAGCTACCTCACTGACATCAAATCCTGGATGAATACCATCTTCCTCAAACTGAACTGTGACAAATGAGACATGATCATCATCGGCCCCAAATCCCTCACCAACACCACTCACAGTTTCTGCCTCACCGTTGACACCTCCACCCTGTCTCCATCTCCACACAGCCACAACCTCAGAGTCATCTTTGACGATAACCTTTGAACAACACATGAATCAAATCACCAGAACTGCCTTCTTCCACCTCAAAAACATAGCCCGTGATGTGTGTGTATGTCTGTGTGGATGTGTTTCTGAGGGATGATACAAATTTCAAACAGGTGAATATGTTCTTCTTTTATGTGCGAGTAGATGGTTTTTACAGGCTGTATTACATGTGAGAGGATGTTGATGGTGGGGGATTGTACTGTGCTATCAATAGGCCTACCTGTTTATATATGTCACTGTATTCTTATTACTAACTTATGAACTGTACAGGCAGCATAGGGCTGTTCAAGAAAAAAGAAAACATCATTCAAAATCACATTTATATTTGTAACAATGCTAATAACTATAAATCCAGCCTTGGAACAGAGCCTTTCTCAACTGTACATCATGTGAATGTCTGTAATCAGTGGTGGCCAGTATTTACAAGGTACAAGGTTTATTTGTTTCTTATTTTACAACAGGGTTGTTTGATGAAATGCTGAAATGACCAACATCACATAAAGTATTAAACATGAGACGTCCACCTTAAATTTTAATTCAGTTTTATTTCTATAACACCAAATCATGACAGAAGTTATCTCATGACACTTTCCACATAGAGTCAGGATCAACATTAACTTTTATAAAACAGCCAAATTCATTCAAGTTCTAGAGACTATTTCACAATAAAAGCCTTCAAAAGTCTTAACAGACCACTGAGTTTTGATCTCAGCTTTAGAAAGAAACAGCTCTTTTTATTGATCTTTCAAAGACATTCGATACAGTTTATCATGCACTGTTTTTAAAAAGACTTTGGACTTGATGGAATTATTCATAAATGATTACATAAAATAAAACTCATGGACAGAGAGCAGTATGTGGCTACTGGAAATCTTAAATTAATCATCTGAATCTGTTCAGATTGTAAAAGGCGTCCCACAAGGCTCAATACTGGGGCCTGTTCCGTTTACTCTTTATATAAGCCTAGATGATACAGTCTCTTCTCAAAGTTGGTGTAATATACATCTTTATGCTGATGACACCATTTTGTACTGATATGTGGATGTTAAACATTATTCTGTTAAAGTCTTTAAGCACTGCTTTGCTGATTTACAAGTTGTATTCAGTAACCATAAACAAGTTCTTTATGCAGAGAAAACTAAACTCATGTTGTTCAACAGAGCCAAAAAATATTGATTATGATAATCTCATTGTCTCTAAGAATGGTGCAAATATTTAAAATCACAGAATACAGATATCATGGCTCCACACACAGAAGTCAGAATAATAAAAAATCAACAATTTAAAATGACACAGTATTGATAAAAAAGAAAAGTCTGAACAAACCAAACATAAAGATCAGAAACTAAGTGAAATCATTTTACACATTAAAAAGGTCGACGATAGAAACAAAAAGATTTTTGTCAAACTAAATAACAAGAAAAAGAAAATAAAAACAATAAAAAAACAAGAACTGAAACAAAAATAAACTTCTTTGGAATAATGAGACAGCAGGAGCAGCTAATAAACAGAAATATAATCATCCTCTTTGTCTCTAACTGCTCTGTTACACTGTCACACTGACTTTATGTGGTAATATCTTCAGTTGATTGTCAGTGCCAATGCATGGAAACATCTTGTCAGTGAAAGTGTGTGTGAAGGTGTGTATGTGTGTGTTTGTATCAGGATCAGAGAACGACAGTTTTCCTCTGTTCATGTCCAGATTCACTCTGATCCTCTGGAGCTTCTTCTGGACTTGGAGAGCAGTGAGTGGAACTGATGGTGATCGTGCTGAGTGTTTACCTTTAGAGAAAACATTCTCCATAATCCAGACTGTATGCGTCCTTTCCTCTGGACAGACTCTGCTAACACACCCAGTGACCAGCCTGTACTGTCTCCAACCTCGACATCCCAGCTGTGAGTCCCTGAGTTAAATCCTTCAGAGCCCAGAACAGAGACCCAACGATTAAACCTCTCTGGATTGTCAGGAAGCTGCTGTTTCTCTCCTCGTCTCACACTGGTCAGATCTTCAGACAGGATCAGGTCTGGATGAGCAGTGTTTGGATCCAGAACCACAGGAGTGTAGGAGACCATGTCCTTCATGTTGTTCCAGATGTTGAAGGTCAGGTTGCCCAGGTGTTTGGCCTCGTCTATCAGAGCTCCTGAGGGCAGCTGTGGATCATCCAGCAGGGGGCGCTGCTGGACTCTTTGCACTGCAGCCTTGTAGTTGTGCAGGAATGAGACGTCTTCAGCTCTCAGCTCGTCCTCTGTGGCTCTGACGGTGTCTGAAAGAGCTGCTATCTCTCTGCTCAGAGCCTCCATCTTCTCCTTCATCATCTGACTCTTCTGCTCCTCTTCCTCCTCAGTGCAGCCATCCTGGCCTCCTCTTCCTCTTCTAGAAACTGGTGAAGCTTCTTAAACTGATCCTTAATCTGCCTCTCTGTGCGTCGGGCCTGGACCTTCATGTGTTCTGCTGTTTGATCAAACTTCACTTTAACTTCTTCAAAAACCTTTAACTTCTCCTTTAAGGGCTCCAGAGTTTCCTGAAGGTTCTTCTTGTGTTGTCGTGCAGCTTCATCGATGGGTCTGAATCTGTGGTCGGTGTGTTTTTCTGAATCTCTGCAGACGAGACACACCGGCTGTTGATGGTCCAGACAGAAGAGTTTGAGTTTCTCAGAGTGCAGACTGCAGAGAGCCTCTGAAGATCTCTGATCTCTGTCCAACAAGAAGGCCTCACAAAGGTTCTTTAACACCAGGTTACAAGGTGGCTTATCCTTTGAAGATTTTCTGTTACAAACTGGACACTCTTGTGTTGGTTTCTTTCTCCACCAGCTCTTCAGACAGTCTTTACAGAAGCTGTGGCTACATGACAGAAGAACAGGATCTCTAAAGACCTCCTGACAGACCGGACAGCAGAGATCCTCCTCTGATCTGGAAGCCATTTAGTCTCTGAGTGAAGCTGAAAACACAACAGACAGAAAGTACAGTCAGTCATGGGTCCCCTCCCTCCTCTACGAACTTCACTGAGATTTACTTTGAGTTCAGTTTTTAGTCAAACTCACATTCAGTGTGTGGAGCGTCAGCAGCTTGAAGCAGCAGTGTTGTAGTTTCCCACTTTTCTCTCCTGTAGCTGAACTCACTCAGAGGAAGTTGTTAGTTTGGTCTGAAGGTGAATCTGATCGTCTGTTTTTCAGTCCGTGTCTCTTCACTGAAGAAGAAAAACTAACTGTTCCCTGGTTTGTCTCAGGTGAGTCAGGTGAGGGGTGGAGCTTTGTCAGACCTCGTCTGCTGAAGCTTCTCATATATCATAGAGGTCTGTCTCATTCCAAAGGACTGATTCATTGCTGATGATGCAGACTGATGTGCAGCAGACTGATGTGCATAACAGATATGTTCATTTTAAAACTAGTTTGAATGTCGACTGAATGCTGTGGAGGAGTTTAAACAGACTTATAAATGGGGCACCGTGGAACATCAAGGGAAAGGGGTAAAGTTTCAGGAAAATACACAAAATAAATATGCATTCATTTAACATAGACACTTTAGAGACTAATTAATGTGACAAAACAAACATAAATAGACATACCTCGCTGGCTGCACTCATCTTAGAGGGAATGTGTCTTCTTAAACAATTAAAGGCTTCAAAAAAAGGTGGAAATACAAAATCACTTTAAAACACAAACTAAATTTAAACGCAGCATAAAACTTCTTTTGCTTGCATGTTTTCTTGGAGGTAAATTCCCAAAATTAAATTTGTCTCTGCATAACAGGTAACAAATATTAGTTCCCACCTCGAGCACAAAACAAATCAATATTCATAAAAATAAACCACATCAAAAATACATGTAAACAAAACATTAAAATGATTGCAAATCATATTTATTGTAGTTATCCTCCCACCAAATCACAATGTCAAAGTGATTTCACGTCAGCAGAACTGCCCTCATGAAGTATGTCAATGTCATGGACCTGTGCTGGAGATTAAGGAGGTACTCCTTCTTCCATCTTGTCCAGAATTAATTTGCCAAGAACTGCTCCTGGCGGTAGAGATGCTGACTGACAAACTGACCAGGATGGGGCAGTACTATGTTAGACTTCATTGTGAGAATGTGGTTGGGTGTGAGAGGTTCAAGACTTGTTGGATCATTGAAGCGCTCTGTTGTCAGAGGTCTGTTATTTTCAATCACTGAAAAGTTCTGAGTGAGGCACCGTCAAGTCTTCTGGTAGATTGATCACAGACTTTAATGAGAACACTTCTGATCGTCCTTATTTGTCTTCCCCATACGCCTCCCATGTAGCTTTTAAGATGGGATGTTCATTACAAAGTCACGTCCATGATCTTTCATCTGCTCATGATCCAGGTCTTTCGTTGCATTCATGAACTTTCTTTTTGCACCTCCAAAATTACTGCCTTGATCAGATCTGAGCTGTCTTATATTTCCACAAAGTGCGTTAATGAAAGCATCTGTAGTCAGATCATCAAGCATTTCAACATGGATGGCTACAAAGAAGACCAAACTTCTCCTGTTCCTTTCTCGCTTCCTTCACATGGAACGTTCCAAAGCAATCCATGCCACAATATGCAAATGGGGGTGTCACTTCCATTCTCTCTTCTGGCAAATCTGCCATCTTTGGATCTTGTGCATTTCTTCTGTACTTTCTGCACACTGTGAACTTGTAAATGTGAGAGTCAACTGTGCTGCTGCATCCTACGACCCATATTTCATTGGATCGCAGTTCATTTAGTTATTCCTCTTCCTTGATGATGCACCTTCTCATGATTGTGTTTGATAAGTAAAGACGACACATGACTTGCCTTTGGTATGATGGCAGGTTGCTTGACCGAGTATGCAAAATAAATCAATATTCATGAAAATAAATCACATAAATAACAGATGTAAACAAACATTATAATAACTGTAAATCATATTTATGGCAGTTATAGTTGGAGAGGGGTAATATGTACTGTAAGAGGAAGCACTAAATGGATGACATGGCATAATGTGTGTAGAGGTACCACAGAACATTGCAGCTAAGAGTGGCCCTGGAATAAAGGGAAACACTGGAATGGGTACCATGGAATATCATGGAAAAGTGGGAACCATGGAATAATGTAGGTAGGCGGGTAACATAGAATATTATATGAAATTGTCCTGGGAATATTGGATCAAAGGGTACAAGTTAATATTCTTGTTTTATTGATCAATGGGATGACTAGTAAATGTTTAACATGCTAACAAACTAAACTAAGATGTTGAACATGGTTTATATTATACCTGCTAAACAGTGCTTGGTCCTCTCCTCTTCATCCTCTACATGCTTTTTCTTTGCAACATCATTTGCTATGCCGACGACATCCCGCTCTACATCACCAAATCCATCATCGATGTCTCTCTCCAGCTGCCTCACTGACATCAAATCCTGGATGAATACCATCTTCCTCAAACTGAACTGTGACAAATGAGACATGATCATCATCGGCCCCAAATCCCCTCACCAACACCACTCACAGTTTCTGCCTCACCGTTGACACCTCCACCCTGTCTCCATCTCCACACAGCCACAACCTCAGAGTCATCTTTGACGATAACCTTTGAACAACACATGAATCAAATCACCAGAACTGCCTTCTTCCACCTCAAAAACATAGCCCGTGATGTGTGTGTATGTCTGTGTGGATGTGTTTCTGAGGGATGATACATATTTCAAACAGGTGAATATGTTCTTCTTTTATGTGCGGGTAGATGGTTTTTACAGGCTGTATTACATGTGAGAGGATGTTGATGGTGGGGAATTGTACTGTGCTATCAATAGGCCTACCTGTTTATATATGTCACTGTATTTTTATTACTAACTTATAAACTGTACAGGCAGCATAGGGCTGTTCCAGAAATAAGAAAACATCATTCAAAATCACATTTATATTTGTAACAATGCTAATAACTATAAATCCAGCCTTGGAACAGAGCCTTTCTCAACTGTACATCATGTGAATGTCTGTAATCAGTGGTGGCCAGTATTTACAAGGTACAAGGTTTATTTGTTTCTTATTTTACAACAGGGTTGTTTGATGAAATGCTGAAATGACCAACATCACATAAAGTCTTAAACATGAGACGTCCACCTTAAATTTTAATTCAGTTTTATTTCTATAACACCAAATCATGACAGAAGTTATCTCATGACACTTTCCACATAGAGTCAGGATCAACATTAACTTTTATAAAACAGCCAAATTCATTCAAGTTCTAGAGACTATTTCACAATAAAAGCATTCAAAAGTCTTAACAGACCACTGAGTTTTGATCTCAGCTTTAGAAAGAAACAGCTCTTTTTATTGATCTTTCAAAGACATTCGATACAGTTTATCATGCACTGTTTTTGAAAAAGCCTTTGGACTTGATGAAATTGTTCATAAATGATTTCATAAAATAAAACTCATGGACAGAGAGCAGTATGTGGCTACTGGAAATCTTAAATTAATCATCTGAATCTGTTCAGATTGTAAAAAGGCGTCCCACAAGGCTCAATACTGGGGCCTGTTCTGTT
>CAMPSB010000083.1:0-110000 GCA_946959425.1 Argyrosomus regius
GACTGTCATAAAACATGAAGCATCTTTCTGTTTTGTTCTGTTTCAGTAGAAATAATCGAGACTAACCGACAACCAAAATAATCGTTAGTAGCAGTCCTAATCATGACCCCTAAGTTTTTCACCACCCCGGTGGGGGCAAGACATGTAGGTCAATGTAGATGTTGATGTCGTGGTGTACAGTAAGTCTGGCTGGCACTAGCAGCAGTCCAGTTTTAGAGTGTTGTTGTTGTTGTTGTTGTTAGCCCCTCCATGCTAACGGGCGTCATCAGGTATGGAGGAGTGTAGCCGTGTCTCGGTCAGAATTGTGGCACAGCAGTGTCTCATTTCACGATTTGTTGTTAAATCAGCTTCAAGTAATCCTCTTTGTTCTCCGGAGAGAGGACGTTAGCGAGCAAGGAGGATGAAGAGGTGACCTGAGGGTTAGCCGTTAGCCCTCCTCCTCGGCCTGTTCGTGTGTCTGCCGTCGTTGATTTGCAGGATGCGTAATTCTAGCACGAACTGACTGAGATCGTTTGTTAGTTTGATATTATTGTTTGTTTCTTACCGTGTTTGTGTCCAAGTGTTGATCCGGACAGTAGACAGAGGAGGAGAGACAGAGCTGTCAGCTTCATGGTCATATACATGCTACACTTCCTTCGGAGTCTACACTGAGCTTTTTAACTTCGTTAAAGTCCGTCAGCTGAGATATTTGAAGTTAATGTCTGAATAAACTGACAGTGAACGCTTGTACAAGACAATAAATGATAAAGTATTCAGTATTTAACACTAATAACTGAGTTGAAAGCAGGAAGTAGAGTGCATCAGAAATGTCCTTCTTCTTCTTCTTCTGGTGTTTCACGGCAGTTGGATCTGAACTGTTGATTTGCTGCCACCCTCTGGTCTCCCGTCGCTGTTTTCCATTATATTCTTTTTTATGAATCCAGTTTTAATCAAACAGTTAAAAGTCTTCATCTCCTCCTCTCTCTAGATCTCTCAGCTTCCACTCCTCCTAACCTCCACAGCCCTGAACGCATCACCCTCCTCTGTCTGCCATCCCTCCTGCATGATATTAATACATCATCTACTTGCCCCACAGTCACAGTGCCCTGTTTGATGTTTGCATAATTAAGAGTGAACTGTTCAGATTGATGTCTCGTTCCTCTCTGTAAATGTTTTCCTTTGTCTCATTCTCTCAGAGTTTATTACTTTTAACATTTTATTTTTTATTATTGCAGTTTTGGTTTTAATTTTTAATTTGTACGCAGCTGTTCTGTTGCTTAAAAACGGTTCAGTTTGGTTTATTACTGTCTATTTTTCTCTGTGAAGCACTTTGGGCTGCATCTCTGCATAAAGGTGCTATATAAATAAATAAAGTTGAGTGGAGTATTCATTTCCCTCCAAACTCTGATTTTGATACTTTAATATTCATTTCCACCTCATCTTTTCACCATCTTCTCCACCTGGATTCCTAAATGTGTCTGTGCCTCCACCCACTCTAATGCCAACAATATTCAGTCGTTGGTCGTTCAGGAGGCTGTAGATTGTAATGTTGATGAGCTGTCTGATGTTGAAATGTGGATTTGTCAGAATCAGCTGTCAGTCTAAACAACAACTGATCAAGTTTCACACACATCTCCTGTAAGGAGACACTGGAGAGAGAGAGGGAGAATTTTCTTTGCACTTCACTGTCTCACATGACATGTTGTCTGTTTCTTCATACCTGAACATGCATATGACTTTAAATTCAGAAAAACACACAAACCACATCCAAAATATACTGACTCATCTTTACTGCATGATATATACAGACATGTTACATTACTGTCCACAGAGCAGAGTGTAACATAAAACAAGTGCATGCTCATTATCAGTGCAAAGAGTCATTATATATTATTATGATATGAAAATGCAAAACTATTTCTTCCATGTGAATAAAAACAGGAGAAACATGAAAAGAAAAGGACGTTCACTGTGTCTGTTTACAAATGTACAAATATACAAGAACCAAGCTGCATCTTCAGCATCTTCAGCTATAGACACAAACAGCTGACTGGAACATGAATACCAGCATCAATAAGATTTAAAGTTCTGTCATGATTGTTATTCAATGATAAATACAAAGGAAGTTTTTAAAAAACTCAAATGAACAAAAATTTAAAAATATACATTTCATTTAAAGTCAAAAAGATATTTACACACTGATGCAGTAC
Source organism: Argyrosomus regius (assembly GCA_946959425.1). Classification (NCBI taxonomy): domain Eukaryota; kingdom Metazoa; phylum Chordata; class Actinopteri; family Sciaenidae; genus Argyrosomus; species Argyrosomus regius. The sequence goes on from CAMPSB010000083.1 coordinate 2,190, forward strand.
AATACTGTCAGCAGAGTAACAGAGTCAGAATCAGAGCTTCATTCATGATGATAACAGATCAACAGAAACATGTACGCTGAATTCTCCTGTCACTAACATTCACAAAGGCACTGCCTTAAAAGTGGAGTTGGTCCCTGATAGCTGCACAGAGGACAAATTAGAGAATTTCACTATCCTATGATGGTGTAACTATGAGGCAGAGGCAGTCTGTATTTATATGTTCATCCTTTATATCTAAGACACATTTATTATTTGTCATACTTAAAGTTATCTTCAGTATTTTAGTTTTTGCACTAGATTTAAGGCTGGCTCAGTCTTTACTGTGCAGTAAAGCTGTAAATCTCTGAACTTTTTATGTGCTGATGTTGTCAATGTTGCTGCTTATCAGGTGACCAATCACAGCAGGTGAGACAGAAGAGTCACCCTGAAGCCTCACCAGACACGTCTCTGTCACTCATGAACTAACAGTGAGCCTATCCCAGCCGACTTCAGCAGAGACACCCTGGACAAGTCGTCCATAGAGACAAACAACCATTCACACTCACATTCACACCTTTAGGCTACTTAAAGTATTCAGAGTATTTAGTGCATGTCTTTGGACTGTGAGGAAGCTGGACTCAGACACAGACATGGGGAGAACATGCAAACTGTTCACAGAAAGGTCCAGCAGAGGACACCAGGACACTTCTTACTGTGAGGCAACAAGAGCTAATCACTGCACCACCGTGCTGCCCTCCTTAACGAACGAGGCAACACGGTGAGAGAGTGAAAGATACAAATGAAACAAAGAAAAACATTCAAAGTAACACACAGAGTTCATCCATACAAAAACCCTGAGGATTGTGAAACCTGTTGAATCTTGAATCTGTTGAGTGTCAGATGTTTCTCATTCAGCAGGCTGCAGATTGTAACGTTAATGATGAAGCTGCAGCATCAAACAGGTGATCTAAGTGCTGTATGACTTTCAGGAGGATCTGTCAGAGGATTGTTTTTAGAACTCTTTGTCTGCTGACAGGGACCTGCAGAAACAAAAGAAAAGTTTAGATTAGATAAAGTCACTTTTCTATGACACAGAAATGATTTTGGTGGCTCAGACAAATAGATTTGAATGTTTGTATCATCTTTCAAAAGTCTGTTTTCAAAGTGGAGATGAACTGAAAGTTGCTCTGAATGGTTTCAGTCTGACTCTTCTTTTAAGAAGCTACAAACCAGATGATGACAGCCAAAAAGAAATCATGTTCTGCTGTTTGGTTCAATGATAAACTGGGATTAGATTTTGTAATCATTAGCTCATATTAGTTATTTATTCATTTATTTTAGATTTTTGGGGCTTTCTAAAGCTTCATTTGACATTTTAGGAAATTAAAACGATCAGTGATGGTGATGTATTTATAACTTGATGTATTTATCTGAACCATATAAAATTAAAAAATTATAATATAATTTGGCCTCATAAATAAATGAAGTCTCAGTGGATTTTTATGAATGAAATACAAACATAATGAATCTTTGATCTGAGAAGATGAGAAATGAAATGATCTGTTCTGTTGATGTTGATTATGTATACATGACATAAGCTTACCTTTATGTATTCTGATGCACTTTGTAAGTACAAGCAAAGCTAGAACTACAATGACAATTAAACCTCCCAAAAATATTCCACCGAACAACCATCCTGTGACGTCCACTTTGCTGCACGTGTCCTCAATCTGTTTCTCTGAAACACAAAACAAAACCTGAGTGTGAAACTCTGAATGTACTCAAATATAAGCTCATGTTTAAAGTGATGATATTTCACTAATGAAGTGCTATCAGTGTTCATGTACCTGTTTTTATAATATGTGACTGTCCAACTCAAGAAAAATAACAAAGTTTAAATCTGGTTTTATGTTTTTTGTTAAAGTCCATGTAAAGGTAATTCAGAGATTTATTTCCAAACACATTAAATATGTTGGACAATAGTTGCTGAAAACACGTATTTATTCTGACTTTACAGACTTTTTGTCTTCCTGCTTCTTTTTCAGTCAAGTTGAGGTTGTTTAGTGTCACAGTGTTTTTTATAAAATTGGTTTTGAAATGAGTGAAATAAACTAAACTGTGATTCTGACTACAGCACACTGACCACAGACAGACACTAAACAAGTAAAGGTGTCTAACAAAGAAAGAAGTCTCACCATAGACAGACACGTAGGTCTCAGTAGAAGTCTCATGGTGGATTTCCTTCTGCTTGGCGACACAGCGGAAGTGGTTGGTCTTGGTCACGGTGGTGGCGAGGATCACGGTGTAACGGTGTCCACTTTGAGAGACCTGAGGCTTCTCAGCAGGAACGATGTTTCCAGCACTGTCCTGGAACTCTACTTCAGGTTTTGGAGAAGCACCTTGAACAACACACTGCAGCTGGACCCCGTCCTCTGTGACATTGAGTATCATGCTTGGCTTTGGAGAAGCTCCTGTTAACATAACAAATATAAAAGCTTGTTAAGGACAGCTACAGCAGTACATGTGTAATAATGGCACAGGTCACCTGACTCAAGTTAAGTTGTTAGCTACAAGTTTGTCACCCAGACACAAGAGGCTGCATCAGCTTCCAGTGATCAGTCAAATGTTACTGTTGGAAGTTTCAATGCTACAGCCTCAAAGGAAACTAATGTGGTGGACTGGCTGCATGTAGGCTGCCATCAAGTCTGCTGACTTATAAATAAATAAAAGCTGTGAGTAAATTTCTGTTTGTGACATTTCATTTTTTGTAATATTTTCTAGAGATAAGATATGTAGATGTGTGTTCACACACATAGATATATGGATATGGTGTGTATGTATATATGTATGTGTATATATATGTGTATATTTATGTACACATGCACACACACACACACACACACATATATACATACATACCTTCTATTTCTCCATATCTGTCTTTAAGAACAGGTTCTGAAAGAAAGATAAAGCACATAACACAGGTCAAAGACAAAGACAGGTTAAAGACAGGTCAAAGACAGGTCAAAGACAGGGACAGGTTAAAGACAGGTCAAAGACAGGTCAAAGACAGGTCAAAGACAAAGACAGGTCAAAGACAGGTCAAAGACAGGTTAAAGACAGGGACAGGTTAAAGACAGGTCAAAGACAGGTCAAAGACAGGTCAAAGACAAAGACAGGTCAAAGACAGGTTAAAGACAGGTCAAAGACAGGGACAGGTTAAAGACAGGTCAAAGACAAAGACAGGTCAAAGACAGGTTAAAGACAGGTCAAAGACAAAGACAGGTCAAAGACAGGTCAAAGACAGGTTAAAGACAGGTTAAAGACAGACAGGTCAAAGACAGGTCAAAGACAAAGACAGGTCAAAGACAGGTTAAAGACAAAGACAGGTCAAAGACAGGTTAAAGACAAAGACAGGTCAAAGACAGGTTAAAGACAAAGACAGGTTAAAGACAGGTCAAAGACAGGTTAAAGACAAAGACAGGTCAAAGACAGGTTAAAGACAAAGACAGGTTAAAGACAAAGACAGGTTAAAGACAAAGACAGGTGCTTTGTTGCAAAGATCGAGACAAGCGAGAAAGAAGAAGACCCAAAGTCAGCAAACATTTATTTGTTAGAGCATGATCAGTTAGCAGCAGCAACTTCAGTCACCTCAGTTATTTAGATTAGAGCTTGATCAGTTAGCAGAAGCTCAGTGCTCACATGATGCAGAGACACTGAAGATCATTCAACAGAGCAGACAGAAGAAGAACATGTCTGTTGATTAAAGCTCGTTATGTGAAAAGAAAAGACCGAGAGAGGTAAAGGAGGAAGAGCACTCACCAACAACAAGCTCAACGAAGAATCTTTGAGCTGGTTCAAGACGTGGAAAAACACAGCTGTAGTTTCCACTCTCCTCTATCTTTGTATTTCTGATGATGATGGAGGCGTTGCCGTTCTTCACTTCATCCGTAAAATATGAGACTCGACCTTTGAACTCCTCGGCTCCAATGTGAATAATGCCTGACTCGTAGAAGAACACATTCCTCTGATTGTCGATCTTTATCCAGTCGAACAGTTTTCCTAACAGGTTCTCCTTGGTGCTGGGGGAACAGGGCAAGATGGCATCACTGCCTTCTTGCACGACCACTTTGACGACACCTGACCCAGAGAGACAAAATATATTTGAATCATCATTATGTTTAACACATAACTGTGACTGTTGAGCAGCGTCAGATCACATCCAATAGAGTCAGGTTGTTAATGTGAGCTGTACGGGCAATTCATAAACTGACGTGTCTATCATGAAAACATCAGACTCATGAATCATTGCAGTATAAATCACAGCGTCATGGCGGAAATGTTTGACAAGTCATTGCAGGAAACAGGTTGTTATGAACTGTCACTCCACTGCTAAGAGCTCGCAACAGTCCCGTTCTTCAGGCTCCAAAGGAGGCTGTCCTACCCGTCTCTGAGCTACAGAAAGACGCTTCTCCGAAGACCCCAAACTATCTGTTAGATACTAACATGAACTGAATAAGCCTGACATCAGACAATGGGCTAGTAATGATCCAGCTGTGATGCACCATCTCGCATCAGAAGCAAAGTCCAAAATCAATGGCCCATGGCAAGCATCCCCAACAACACTCACACCCTCACTGGTAAGATGGTGGCAGTCTTGAAACAGGACGGGACGACAGCATGGGTCAGCGAGGTCCGTGAGGACTTGAGCTAGCTGGTCAGCACAGTCTCTGAGCAGCCATCCTGGTATATCATCGGGGCCTGCTGCTTTTCGTGTGCTGACTCTTCTCAGAGTCCTCCGGACATCAGCTGTCTCAAGACTGAGTGCCTGTTCATTTGGGTGAGGTGTGGATTTCCTCACAGGAGTGTTGTTGAGTGCTTCAAACCGACCAAAGTAGTTATTGAGTTCATTGAAGAAGTCTGTGTTGCCCTCACAGGGTAAAGCAGCAGCCTTGTAGTCTGTGATGGTCTGGATGCGTTGCCACATGCGTCTGATTCACAACAACACAAGCTTAAACTTTCAACTACTTGTAAAAAACTGTCTGCAACATTAAAACCTGTCAGTTTACGCCACTACGACTGGACGAGACGGTGTATCGTAACCTATGATCGTAACTCTTCTTCTCCTCAGTGTTTCTGTCAGCTTCTTTTTGTGCAGCTTCATGCTGCCTTCATGGAAACGGGACGTCAGAGTATCATCTATAAAATTTCACCCACATGGTGTAACAAAATTAAAGTCCATGCCCTGAATGACACACTGTCCCAACAGCTGTGCCAAAGAAACGACGACACGTTTGAGCGTCTTCTTCTCCACACTGATGTCTGCTGGCTCTCAATGGGAAACTGACTGTTTTTGTGGGCTGTTTGACACCATCATGGAGTTTGACCAGTTTGTCCCACAGCTGACAAAGGTGATTATTAGGATTCATATATTTTATACATTATTATTATTGTTGTTATCATCATCATTATTATTATTATTATTATTATTATTTTTATTATCATTATTATTATTATTATTATTATTATTATTGGCAGCAGCAGTAGTAGCAGAGTAATGCCATTATTATTTTTATTTTATATCCCTAGGTCTATATGCTTATTTTATTCTATTTGCTTATCTTATATTGCTGGTACTCATTACAGTGTCTGAGGTTCTTACTGATGACCGTCTCCTCATTTACGTTGACCACCTGAACATGGTTAAGGTCGAATTGGAGAGTTTAGTCCTTTCAGGTGGACGTGGCTGACTGTGAGCTTGCCATCCAGGAGCACCTTGTAGACATCCAGTGCAACGCTGAGGCCCAGGCTACTTTTCACACCTCTGGCTGCTGGGGCAGCATGTGGGCCAAACATGCCACTCCACATGCAGTCCAAGTACTGCAACCGCTTGGACTTGATGGCTTCAGGTGCACGTGCAGTGAAGAAACTGGCAGAGAAACACCAGGCGCAGGGCTCTCACTAAGTGAATTATTATTGCTTGTTTAATTAAGATTTGAATGTTAAATTGCTACCTGTTTCTGTTTGGCTGTTTGAAGAAGAAGATTGTTTCTTCACTCAGTTTTACATGCACTTTAACCCGAAACACACACACACACATATGTTTATGTACACATGGTTCACATGCAAAGGTGGAGAGAGATGGTGGAGTGATGGGCAGCCACCCAGAGGAGCGCCCTGCGAGCAGTTGTGTTGTTCTGTGTCTTGCTCAAGGGCACCTCGGCAGTGCCCAGGAGGTGGACTGGCCACCTTCCATAGTTTGTTCCATGCTGGACTTGAACCGGCCACCCTCCTGTTCCCAAGCCAAGTCTCTCTATGGACTGAGATAATGCTCTCTTTGCTTTTTAAACACCTGTAAATATCATTTATCTTTTGTTCACTGGGAAATGGATAGATCTGTTGTTTGTCATCTTCATTTTTTGATGACTTCTGATGATAAAAACAACAACAACAACAATAATCATCAATATTCAGGCCAATTAGCTTATTTGATTGGGGGTGGTAAGGGACCTGGATTATGGATGGGCCACCCCAGGTTTTACCACTGAGAGCACAGCTCCTACATTTACATTTAGTCATTCAGCTGAAAAGGCAATTTGTTGTCTTGGTTGTGTGTGGTTTTATATTTGAGTGCTGTTTTTCTTAACAGAGACGGGGTCTATTTTATTGTTTTTGGTGATTTTTATTCAAGTGCAATTTTTGCTAACAGAGACTGAGAGTCCATTTTGTTTTTTGTTTATTGTTTTTTGTTTGTTTTATTCATTTAGGATATTTAAACGTTCTTGAAATTACAATGGTAAAAAACACTGAGAAATAAAAGTTTATTGTATTTGAAAGGGTGTGCATTATTATGATATATTATCATGTTGACAATAATATCGTTTATCGGAAAATTTGTTATCGTCCCAGGCCTAGTCAAGCTAAGCTGTCATATCATGGCAGCACTACAGCGATGCATGAGCACCTCACACCTAAGACAAGTTTTTATTTTCAACTAAAATAAAATACAAGTTATTTCAGTGAGTTATCGCACATAAAGACAAATTTGTCCTGATTTGTAACATATCATCGCTGTCAGGCGCAGACCTCTTGTCTCCCACCGATAGTTTTATCAAATCAATCAAACCTGGTCAGAAATGTACGTGTGTCTTTATATTAGCTTACCAACCTACAAGCAAATCAAACCCAAATGGAGTTTTTTTTAATACATATTCATCCATTAGTGTGCAACCAAAACTGATTTATTAAAACACAAAATGTGAAGCTCTGTGGTTGTTGAGAGGTGTCATCAGACGAGAGGTGCAGTGCAGATATACAGGTCAGGTGACGCTCTTTGAATTTGTTCATTATGTGCACAGACTTGAAGGGTGGCAGGAGAATCATTTATAAAAATAAGAGGTTTCTGCCCAACAGTGACAATATCAATAATAATTCATGTGTAGGATATTAAATCAGTACAAATCAGTGACGTCATGAATTGGATAAGACACTGACTAGTAAACTGCCCCTTCATGTCAGTGATAATCTGTGATTTGGAGCATCTTAATAATTAATTTGTAAGATATTTAATCAATTAAAAAATCAGTAATAATTTGTATTATATGTTAGACTGTTTTGTTCTATTTCAGTAGAAATAATCGAGACTAATCCACAAAATAATTGACAACCAAAATAATCGTTAGTAGCAGTCCTAATCATGACCCCTAAGTTTTTCACCACCCTGGTGGGGGCAAGACATGTAGGTCAATGTAGATGTTGATGTCGTGGTGTACAGTAAGTCTGGATGGCACAGTCCAGTTTGTTGTTAGCCCCTCCGTGCTAACGGGCGTCCTTATGAATGAATGAATGAATGAGTTTAGCCGTGTCTCGGTCAGAATTGTGGCACAGCAGTGTCTCATTTCACGATTTGTTGTTAAATCAGCTTCAAGTAATCCACGTTGTTCTCCGGGGAGAGGACGTTAGCGAGCAAGAAGGATGAGGTGATCTGCAGGGTTAGCCGTTAGCTTAGCCGCTAGCAGCCTTGCAGCCTTCAGCTTGGCCGTCAGCTAAGCTAGCCGTTAGCCTCCCCGGCTACCTGTTCTGGCTGTTCAGAGTCCACCGTCGTTAATTTACCGATAATTATTTACCGTAATTTTAGCACGAACTGACTGAGGTCGAATGCTAGTTTGACTTTATTATTTTTTCTTACCGTGTTTGTGTCCAAGTGTTGATCCGGACAGCAGACAGAGGAGAGAGAAGAACAGGAGAGCTGTTAGCATCATCTTGGTACTGATCTGTGCTAACTACGCTGAGAAGATAAACTCCGTTAAACTTCGTTAAAGTTCGTTAAAGTTCGTCAGCTGAGATATTGGAAGTTAAATGTTCGAATAAACTGACAGTGAAGCTCAATAAATGATAAAGTCGTCAGTATTTAACGCTAATAAATGAGATAAACGGAGAGCTAACTCTGCTGAGAAACCAAAACAGTTTCACAGCAGTATGATCCGTGTTGTTGTTGTTTGCTGCCACCTTCAGGTCTGAAAGTCTTCATCTCCTCTCTAGATCTCTCACATCTATCTAAAAAGATATAAACAGTCTAAATATGGCAAATATAGCAGTGTAACTGTCACAGCTTTCATAGGATTGTTTATATTATTCCATGGTATACAATTCATAGTTGATAAAGACATTAAAAAATGTAATACATAAGTTTGTTAAAAGGGTAATATTAAACATTAAACTGTTATGTTAGATATTTAGAGCCTCATTCGTAAGGTTATATTGTTAATACAGAGTAACTGGTCACATGATCAGAGTTTGTGGCATTGTGTGTAGAGAGAGAGCAGAGATACAGAGAGAAGACCTGCAGCCCATTGTGACGTTTATTCTGCATGTGGGCCAAGAGGAGCACACGGTAGATATATTTCAGTGAGCTATGTTGTGTATGATATGAAGGTTTGTGTGTTTTAATATGAACCATGTTTCAGTGATTTCATCTGAGTTCAGCATCCTGACGGCCTGGTGGATGAAGCTGTCTCTCAGTCTGCTGGTTCTCGCCTGGAGGCTCCTCATCCTCCTCAGGGCAGAGCAGGAGGCTGAAGGAACAGTGGTTGGGATGGGTGGAGTCACCTGCACTGCTGAGTGCTTTGCGGGCCAGGCGTGTGTTGTAGATGTCCTGGAGGGAGGGGAGGGGGTCACCGATGATCCTCTCAGCTGCTCTCACTATGTGCTGCAGGGTCTTCCAGCAGGATGCAGTGCAGCCTCTGTACCACACAGTGATGCAGCTGGTCAGGATGCTCTCGGTGGTTCCACAGTAGATGGTGCACATGGTGGACACTGGTGCTCTGGCTCTTCTCAGTCTGCGGAGGAAGTAGAGGCGCTGCTGAGCTTTCCTGGCAGTGATGCGGTGTTGCTTCTCCAGGAGAGGTCCTCAGTGAGGTGCACACAGGAACTTGTTGCTGCTCACTCTCTCTGCAGCAGCACCGTTGATGGTCAGTGGAAGGTGTTGTGTGGAGGCTCTCCGGAAGTCGACAACAATCTCCTTCGTCTGTGTGTGTCTGTACCTCCACCCACTCTAATGCCAACAATATTGCACATAATTCAGCTGCATATTCATTTAAATGATCAGATGTTCTCCTGGAAACTTTAATCTGATGATGGGAATCATCACTGCTGCCTCAGTTAGTGGATCTTTTGACCCGTCTGTATAAATGTGAATGTACTCCTCATCATTCCTGTCTCTACAGCTGTAAAACTTTTGGACTAGATCAGCTGTTTGTATCTTTTTCAGTATCTCCAGATCCACACAAGCTTCTTGTAGCGTCCACTCTGGTCTCACAGGCCACAGAACAGTTGGACAAAATTCTGTTTGATGGACTTTCAGTTGTTCTGTTACCTCCTTGTCGACCCACCCAAAACTGTTTGTCTATATATAAACCTGTGGAGGTTTGACCGATCTGAGTGTCTGATTGGCTTGCAGAGCGTGACGAAGGATGAAATCCGAGGTTTGGGTGTATTTTGGGTTTCTTAAGAAACTTTCATTTCTTTCATTTTGATAAGAGTTTGGCTTCTAATGTTTTAGTATGATAAGAAAATCACAAGATTTCAATTCAATATTGTGATAATATCGTTAACTGTGATAATTTGGTCACTATAATTGAGATATCAAATTTTCCATATCATTACATCCCTAATATATATACATATATACGTTTCGTGTAAGTCGTACACACGACAGGCAGTGCCGGCCCTAAACAATCTGGCGTAAATTCCACTGCCAGTTTCCATACACTCACACGAGAAACTGAATAACTTTGTCTTTGACATTTTATTTTATTTTTAGAAAACAAGTTGCCCAATCAAAACAGTAAACAAGAAGATAATAAATTAGAAATAAATACAACAAAATGAATGTAATATAAATAGCCTACACAGAGTATAAGATTTAATTACCCACTAAATAAAAACTGTAGACAAGTGACATAAAATAAATTATAAATACAATATAAATAAGGCACTGCACGGCACAGCAGCCATTTTGTGAACCATTTAGAACTTAAATTTAGAACCTTAAGCAGCCATTTTGTGGCACAGGTGTTACCAAGGATACAGATTAAGGTTCCACAAAAGGTTGAACAAAAGTATCTGAACTGAGACACACAAGAAAAACAGAGACGACATGACGACTGCTGGTTAAACCTTCAGCTCATGTGTGTTTACACCGAAGAGTCAGTAAAGGAGCCGATAAACTGAACAATGCACAAACATTAAACGCAGTAACTGCAGAAGTTTGTATCAAATGAGTGATCTGGAGCTGTGAATATTTTTATCTGATAATTTTAGGAAGAATTCTCTGACTGTATTATGTTTTTATTTTTATTTTGAACAATCACACAAACTTAATGTTCTTTTTTAACTCGTTCAGTGTTTTCTTCTTCTTGTTCTTTGAACATTTAATGATATAACAATTATATTCCAGATGATACACCTAGTTTGGGAACCGGTGGTTTAAAGCTTGTTTTGTTACATGTACAACTGGTGTTACACAACCTCCCTCTAGTGGTTTATGGAGGAATGTCTGACCCTGTAACTCTGTTCGTACCTCATCAGTTAGAGGAGATGACCAGTCAGCGGGGTCTATTGGTGCAGCCTTCAGTACTGATGCTGCATCACTGGGTTCTTCTGAGGTGGAGGAGGCGACAGGAGGATCGCTTGATGTTGCTGAAGTGGAGATGAAGAGGAGGTCACTGATGATGGCCCAAGATTTGCAGGGATCGGATTCAGATATCTCAACGGTGCATCTGAAGAGAGTGACTGACATTAGGAGAGTATTATTGTTATTATTATTATTAAATAGGCTTTTCTATGCAGTTAAATTAATGTGGGCTTATTATTTTAATAATAAATAATAGTACCAACTAGTTTTAGTATAAGAATAGTGAAAGTTACATTTTATTTTTTGTCTTCCCGTTTGTGGCATTTCCCTTTACCGCCTACTGTACCACTGGCCGGCTCTAAGCACGCGCATACATCATGAATAGTTACAAGCTAAACTGTGATGGAGGTCAAATAAATGATTCAAAAACACTGAGATCATGGTGGCAGTCGTGATCAGGGGTACACCTTTTCCACCGAATGATCCCTGAATACAGTCAGCCTACGCTGATGTGTTTTAAAGTCTGTAATGGTGACACTTAGAGTGAAAAGTGATACACACTAACATGTTTTCACACTATGACACTGACCTGCAGGTGCACAGCAATGCAGTACCTGCAAAGGTGGCAAAAGAATACCCCAAAATCTTATAGAAAAAGCAACTTTTTAAATATCATGAGTAAGAAATGCAGTCTGTATTTTCTGAATAAAAAAGTGCACACCCACACATTTATATGTTTTCAGTTATTCCAGCTGACAGTCCAGAGGAGAGGTCTAATTAAACAAATAAGTGTTTGATGATGTTCAGACTTAGTCAGTGAGTCCATGAGGTGTTTAATGACTCTGTGCCAGGAGATGGCGGTGTTAGCTCATAAGATGGTTGCAGGTTGGAGATGATTTGTAGGTAAAGACCGTTTAGAGCCCAAAAGGACCCAGACTGCATGTTTGTTTGTGTTTTTTTTCAGTGAGTTTCTATAAAATATATCTCCACCATCATCGTCCCTGTGTTTGTACTCTCATGGATGCTGTGTGATTGTGTCGTGACAGACATCCTGACCCGCAGTGCATCGTGGAAAGTGACAAAGTCATTGTAAAAGTTTAAGTTACCGACCTACCCAGGTGAAGGTTGTTTTCCGGGACACCGAGTTCACCGTAGTGTCGGTATGGAGGACTGGGCAGATTTTAAACTCACAAAGCAGTGAAGCTCATGTTCGCTGTCATTCAGTGGCTCATCTCCGCCATAACATTTACTCTGAGCCAGAGCCGGCCTGTGACACAGGCGGTGAGGGGAAATGCTAAAGACGCCGTCCATCCAGGGGGCGCCACAAACGGGGGAAGACAAAAAAAATGTAACTTTCACTATTCTTACACTACAACTAGTTGGTACTTTTATTTATTAATATGAAAATAATAAGCCCACATTAATTTAACTGCATAGAAAAGCCTATTTAATAATAATAACAATTAAAGCTGCAAGCAGCGTTGAGGCGGACCTCGCTCTGACGTAACTCGGGGTGTGTCGCAACCGCGTCCCGGGCCGTCGTAACATGTGCCGTCGTGATATGTGCCGTCGCTACATGTCACGTCGTGACAGGTGCTGTCGTGACATGTGTGGATCATGTAAGTAAAGTGTGACGTCACTGCCTACCCAAGCCCTCGTCAGTGCAGTCCCAAGCTGTCATGTATAGAAGGTGTGTGACAGCAGTGTATGTTGTGACATGTCGTGATATGTGCCGTCGCTACATGTCCCGTCGTGACAGGTGCTGTCGTGACATGTGTGGATCATGTAAGTAAAGTGTGACGTCACTGCCCACCCAAGCCCTCGTCAGTGCAGTCCCAAGCTGTCATGTATAGAAGGTGTGTGACAGCAGTGTATGTTGTGACATGTGTCAGATATCGCAAAAGACTGAGTTTTCAGTCAGATGTTGAAGTGTTATGAAATGGCGCCATCTGCTGGGTTGTAATGAGAGCAGCGTGTGATTGGCAGCATTGGGGGAGTATATGGAAGTAGTCTAAAAATTGTCAGACTTGGGCAGTATATGGAACCAGCATAAAATTCGGTTAAAACGGTGAACTTTGAGGCGATGGTATGGCCACGCCCTTCGACGTATAGTTACACAGAGCACAATTTAGATTCAGCACCTCCCTATCAGTGCACTGAGCAAGTTTGAAGGCGATCCGAGAAATCGTCCAGGAGGAGTTAAAGCTCAAAAGTGCAAGGACCTTGCAGGTTCCTGCTCGGTCCTTAATTAAAGCTGCAAGCAGCGTTGAGGCGGACCTCGCTCTGACGTAACTCGGGGTGTGTCGCAACCGCGTCCCGGGCCGTCGTAATATGTCCCGTCGTGATATGTGCCGTCGTTACATGTGCTGTCGTAATATGTGCCGTCGTTATACGTGCCGTCGTGATATGTGGTGTCGTGATATGTGTGGATCATGTAAGGAAAGTGTGACGTCACTGCACAGGTAAGCTCACGTCAGTGAAGTCCAAAGTTGTCATGTCCAGAAGGTGTGTGATAGCAGTGTATGTTGTGACACGTTTCAGACAGTGGAAAAGACTGAGCTTTAATCCAGATGCTGAATTGTTATGTAATGGCGCCATCTGCTGGGCTGTAATGAGAGCAGGTCGTGATTGGCAGCATTGGGGGAGCATATGGAAGCAGTGTAAAAATTGCCAGTGTTGGGCAGCATATGGAAGCAGTATAAAATTCGGTTAAATCGGTGAAGTTTGAGGCGATGGTATGGCCACGCCCTTCGACGTACAATTACGCAGAGCACAATTTAGATTAAACACCTCCTCATGAGTGTACTGACCAAGTTTGAAGCCGATATGAGAAATGGCCTTGGAGGAGTTAAAGCTCAAAAGTGCTAAAAATCCAAAATTTGAAATGGAAATATGCGACTCGACCAAGTTTGAGGTCATGGTACGGCCACACCTTTCGATGTACAGTTACACAGAGCACAATTTAGATAGAGGACCTCCGTATGAGTGTACTGACCAAGTTTGAAGCCGAACCGAGAAATCGTTCAGGAGGAGTTAAAGCTCAAAAGTGCTAAAAATGAAAAATTAAATTGACAATATCTGACTTCCTGTGGGACTTGGGACATGGGTACAAGAGGCTTTTTGGTGCGTCTTGGCACGTATTATGGGCCCACCAAGTTTCGTAAAAATCGGTGAAACGTTGCTCCGGGGCTGTTCCTTAAAGTTCCTGTAGGGGGCGCTATACGCGGTAGAAACGCGAGTTTTGGTACGTGAGCTCCAGGCAGCAGTCTACACGTGTCCTGTGAATTTAATATTCATAACTATTACGGTGTGTCCAGAATCAGTTTTTGAGCACTAGAGCGCCACCTAGGGGCGGAATTTTGTCCCCCTTTTTAGGGGAGGCTAAGGGCGCCATGGGCAATCAGCGTGCCAAGTTACGTTTGAATCGCAATTCCCGATGCTGAGATATGAGGCGTTAACTTTGGAAGAGCGCCACCGTGTGGCGGTTGGTTGAAATTGTGCAAAATTGTGCAGGATGCGCAATGAAGACATGATAAATCAGTGGTCCGAATTTGGCGTGAATCGGGCATACCATTGTGACGAAACAAGCCACTTCCTGTTTTCATGCGAAATCGGCAGGAAGTGCTAACCTCATAACGCGGCCATCTTTGAAAATTTCGACAGACTGTATATTAGTGAGTTTGTCAGTAGGGTCTCCAGAGTGTGCGTGCAAAGTTTCGTGCAAATCGGACAAACGTGCATGGGCGAGTGGGAAAACGGTGTTCTTCGCATATATCGCCCCCTAGCGGAGAAAAAGTTTAGGCGGAAGTGGGCGTGGCCTACCTAGTGAGACTCAGCTACATCCCCCGAACGCGTGGATATGTGTTTTATGAATGTGCGACAAACGGGGCGGGAGTTATTCGTCCCTGAAAATTTGAGTACATATAGCGCCATCTAGTGGTGTTCCCAGTTGCTGACGTGAATGTGAGGGGTAGAATATTGCAATTTTCACCAGACACGTCGAATGTGCCAAGTCAAAATCACATAATGTCCATGCTGAGGCAGTCGAAATATGGCGTAAAGTTTCTATGAGAAATAATAATAAAGAAACGGACCACGGACCAATTTCAATAAGGACCTTACCAGGTTCCCTGGCTCGGTCCTTAATTACCAGGTTCCCTGGCTCGGTCCTTAATTACCAGGTTCCCTGGCTCGGTCCTTAATTACCAGGTTCCCTGGCTCGGTCCTTAATTACCAGGTTCCCTGGCTCGGTCCTTAATAAGGACCTTACCAGGTTCCCTGGCTCGGTCCTTAATAATAATAATACTTTCCTAACCCCCCCTCCTCTGACTAGTTAGACTGTACCTGCTCTCTGGCGGGAAGGTCAGTTAACGGTTTATGGATGTATGCGCGTGCTCAGAGCCGGCCCGTGGTATAGGCAAGTAAAGGGAAATGCTAATGCTAATGGTAATGCTAATAAATCGTCCATCCAGGGGGCGCCACAAACGGGGGAAGACAAAACAAATGTAACTTTCACTATTCTTACACTAAAACTAGTTGGTACTATTATTTATTAATATGAAAATAATGCGCCCACATTAATTTAACTGCATATTTAATTATAACAATAATAATACTAACAATAATACTTTCCTAAGCCCCCCCCCTCCTCTGACTGATTAGACTGGACCTGCTCTCTGGCGGGAAGGTCAGTTATTTTTGACAATAATAATGTGAAAAATGACCAAAACTCTGCGGTCAGTGTCCAGAGAAGGAAGAAAAGAGAAGAAGAGGAGAAAAACACGACAAAGACAGAGGTACAGTAAAGATAATGTCATTAAAAATTATTTGTCTGTTGCTGAAGGATAGTAACTTTGAGCCTAACATAGTCTGCTAATGATAAATAGCGTTAGCTTGTTTTAACGTCAGTTAGTGTGATGGAGTAATGACTGTTATGGAAAATAATAATGTAGGTAACTACTCCCACCTTACATTTCTCAGGGTAATTTATAAAGATTAGATCTGTTCAGCTGGTGTTATACATTTATATACATTTTTACTGCCATGTTGAAATGTCCTTCCTTTCCCACCCCTTCATATATCAGAGTTGTAAGCCGAGTTGTTTGTTGTGTTACAGTTCATGTTGTCTGAAGTGTGTTTATAGTGTTAAACTTCACATCAGTGCGCATCATTAATGTCAATACTTCATAACTTAGCATTCCCATATGATATATTATACTGCGATCAGCATTTCGCTGCTTTCTTTACGGGACAGGAACTTTCAAATGCGCTGAAAGCTTTGCAGTCATTGCTCTGTGTGTGAGAAGGAAAGATTATTTCATGCTAATTTGCTGAATATTACGTTTTCTTTCAGAAATGTTGGATGTTAAACCCTGAAGCTGGTGTGTGTGCAAATCGACCACTACAGGGCTACTACAGGGTTTGTTTTTAGCCTTTACTTCTTTACCAACCAGCAAAACAGAAAAATGCGCGAAAAAACCATCGCGCTGTACTTTCAAAATAAAAGCTGGAGTTTCAAAATAAAAGTCTGTAAACATGAATTCACAACAACAAAGATCAAAGAAAGATCAAGGAAAGATCAAAGAAAGATCAAAGAAAGATCAAAGCCATTTGAGAATTCCAGTTGAGTTCCATTTGGAATGAGATATTTGCATATAAGAGAGAGACAGAGAGATCAGCACTCATTCCCGGATGACCTTTGAAGAGGAAGGACTGGACCTGTAGCTGGTTTAACAAATTGATTCTTCAATCTACTTTTTCTGAACGGCATCGTCTTGGAGAAGGAGCACACGTGTTTTTCCTGCATCGGTCTTTTAGGCAAGTCACTTTCACAGATTACATTTTAAATAAGATGATGTCTTTAAACTTTGCCTCACTTGCTGCACATGTGCAAAATGGACTGCGTTCAACATCTTTCTTTACAGGACAGGAACTTTCACATGAGGTGAAAGCTTTGCAGTCATTGCTCTGTGTTTTCTCAGCTCTTTCACAGAAACAGTGAGAAGGAAAGATTATTTCATGTTAATCTGTTGAATATTACTCTGAAACAACTTAACTTGAAACTTATTCCCAAATCACCTTTGGAGAGTTAAATCTGCCTGCAGCTGCTTTAAAATCTGTTACTTTTACTGAACTGATCTGTTTCTCAGCTAAATAACTCTCACAGATTACATTTCCAATAAGCAGGAGACTCATCTGCAACTGCACTCTCACCATGATATCTTTAAACTTTGCCTCACTTGCTGCACATGTGCAAAATGGACTGCATTCAACATCTTTCTTTACAGGACAGGAACTTTCATGTGAGGTGAAAGCTTTGCAGACATTGCTCTGTGTTTTCTCAGTTCTTTCACAGAGACAGTGAGAAGGAAAGATTATTTCATGTTAATTTGCTGAATATGACTGAAACTTAGCACTTATTCTGTACTGTATCGTGTTGGAGGAGTACACATGCTCTCTTAGCTAAATAACTTGCAGGTTACATTTCCAATAAGCAGGAAGTAGATCTTTTGAGTTGCAACTGCACTCACACAATGATATCCAAACCAAGGACTGACACACCTGCAAGGTGCACAACCCAGGTAATGAGGAGGAAGAAAAGGACCTGGAAGAGACAATGAAGATGGTCGTGTCCATTGTCCAGAACTACAAAGAGAAGGCAGAGTACTTTGCAGGAGTGGGCCAGGATGAAGGAGGAACAGCAAAGAATGAGGAATGAAGAGAACATGATGAAGACGAAGGATTACCGGCCTGTCATACAGGACTGGACCAGCAGAAAGTAGCAATTCCTCTTGCTACTTTCTGCTGGCCCACTCCTGTACGACAGACCGGTAAGGGAAGGTGGATGATCAGGAGGAAAAACGGTCTGCTGTCCAGGAGTAAAACAAGAGACAAGTGGAGAGAGGCAAAGGCAGAAGAGAGACGCAAGAGACAAATGAGTCAGAAAGCTAGCAGAGGGAGGAGAAGAATGAACGAGAGACCCAGAAGAGTTAAAAGAAAGAGGGAAAGGGGAGAGGAAGGACAGAGCAAAACAGGAGAAAGAAGCTCCAAATGTCAGCCGGCTTTCAAAGCTCAACACATGGTGGAGCAGAGGTTGCTGTAAGGTGGAGACATTCAGCGAGGACGAGGACAGAGGTAAAGAGGTAGGCTGCAACTTATCCACTGTCATGCTGTCAATATTCTGATGCGCACAAAATGCAGTTGAGTACATGTCATGTTAAAGAGGGAGCAGCTAGAAACATATGGAGAGGGATAACTGAGACTGCATGTAAGATGTTAATTAGAGCAGAATATTTTTGCAACCACCGAAGTAACTGAACGACTGGATAGTCAAACAGCTTTTGCATTAACTTAACCAAACCCTGACTTAGTAAATACAAGGCTAACCTAACCTTTGCCAACCTCGTGTAAAATGACCGAACTGATGCAAAACAAAATAGAGTGATATGCCTCATAAGAAAGGGTCAAGTATGGAAGGCTGCTTCACCAATGACGGGTAAGATCCCCCTGAAAACTCTGGGACAACCTAAGACAGGGACAGCCACGATTACTTGACCTTGTCGACACTGTGAGCAGGCACAGTGTGCGACAACTCCGTCACTGTGCAGTAACACAGCACAGGGTGTGACAAGAGATAGAAAGACAGAGAAACAAGTAGATATTAATAAACAAAACAAAGAATGAAAATAGAGAAATTAAGAAAAAGATTTAAAGATTAAACTGAGGATTATTGAGGTTAGGCAAAAGGTTAGGGAAGAAAAAACTAGTGAAAATCAGGGAAAGGTCTTGTTAACAAACTGTTGAGATGTGACCACGATCACTGTGGGATCAAGATATGTATACCACTCAAGACCTAAACGTAGGTTAAGATAAAGCAAACAGGTTTGCTCCAGTGGTTTCTAAGTCAGGTGGTTGTTACATGGGGTTGGATGAAAGGCACTGATGACACTTTGTCTGCAGTGTTCAATTGAAAACAAGTACATTACATTTCATTTAATGCATGAACATTTAATTGTGCTGAAAACCAGGACAATGTGAAGTAAATGTGGGAAACGGAAGAAATGTAGTACTTGGTATCTTAGTGATTTAGTAAGTGAAGATTTCCTCTGCCACTGCAGTCCAGCAGTAGAATTGTAATGTCCTCAACCTCCTTCAGCAACTGAATATGTCTCTGCTGCACATGAAGCGCACATCTGATTATTGACAGCAAGACAAAGAAAAACTCTGCAGTCTCCTTCAGCAGTTGTATGTATACAACTATATATATATATCCACTGCACCTGAAACATGCACCTGATTATGGACAGCAGCGTATAATTAATGTCCTCAGCCTCTGTCCACACCTGAAGGTCTGCACTGCAACTAATTACTGAAAACAGCAGTAAATGTATGTTCTCAACCTCAACCCCTAACCCTTCAGCACCTGAAATCTCTCCTCTGCACCTGTTAATAGACAGCAGGAGCAAATTAATGTCCTCAGCCTCCTTCAGCACTTGAAATGTCTCCTCTGCACCTGATAATAGACAGCAGGAGCAAATTAATGTCCTCAGCCTCCTTCGGCACCTGAAATGACTCCTCTGCATCTGATTCTTGACAGCAGGAGCAAATTAATGTCCTCAGCCTCCTTCGGCACCTGAAATGTCTCCTCTGCACCTGATCATAGACAGCAGGAGCAAATTAATGTCCTCAGCCTCCTTCGGCACCTGAAATGTCTCCTCTGCACCTGACAATAGACAGCAGGAGCAAATTAATGTCCTCAGCCTCCTTAAGCACCTGAAATGTCTCCTCTGCACCTGATAATAGACAGCAGGAGCAAATTAATGTCCTCAGCCTCCTTCGGCATCTGAAATGTCTCCTCTGCACGTGATTCTTGACAGCAGGAGCAAATTAATGTCCTCAGCCTCCTTCGGCACCTGAAATGTCTCCTCTGCACCTGATAATCAACAGCAGGAGCAAAGTAATGTCCTCAGTCTCCTTCGGCACTTGAAATGTCTCCTCTGCACCTGATAATAGACAGCAGGAGCAAATTGATGTCCTCAGCCTCCTTCGGCACTTGAAATGTCTCCTCTGCACCTGATAATAGACAGCAGGAGCAAATTAATGTCCTCAACCTCCTTCGGCACCTGAAATGTCTCCTCTGCACCTGATAATAGACAGCAGGAGCAAAGTAATGTCCTCAGCCTCCTTCGGCACTTGAAATGTCTCCTCTGCACCTGATAATAGACAGCAGGAGCAAATTAATGTCCTCAGCCTCCTTCGGCACCTGAAATGTCTCCTCTGCACCTGATAATAGACAGCAGGAGCAAATTAATGTCCTCAGCCTCCTTCGGCACTTGAAATGTCTCCTCTGCACCTGATAATAGACAGCAGGAGCAAATTAATGTCCTCAGCCTCCTTCGGCACTTGAAATGTCTCCTCTGCACCTGATAATAGACAGCAGGAGCAAATTAATGTCCTCAGCCTCCTTCGGCACCTGAAATGTCTCCTCTGCACCTGATAATAGACAGCAGGAGCAAATTAATGTCCTCAGCCTCCTTCGGCACCTGAAATGTCTCCTCTGCACCTGATTCTTGACAGCAGGAGCAAATTAATGTCCTCAGTCTCCTTCGGCACCTGAAATGTCTCCTCTGCACCTGATAATAGACAGCAGGAGCAAATTAATGTCCTCAGTCTCCTTCGGCACTTGAAATGTCTCCTCTGCACCTGATAATAGACAGCAGGAGCAAATTAATGTCCTCAGTCTCCTTCAGCACCTGAAATGTCTCTTCTGCACCTGATAATAGACAGCAGGAGCAAATTAATGTCCTCAGCCTCCTTCGGCACCTGAAATGTCTCCTCTGCACCTGATAATCAACAGCAGGAGCAAAGTAATGTCCTCAGCCTCCTTCGGCACCTGAAATGTCTCCTCTGCACCTGATAATAGACAGCAGGAGCAAAGTAATGTCCTCAGCCTCCTTCGGCACTTGAAATGTCTCCTCTGCACCTGATAATAGACAGCAGGAGCAAAGTAATGTCCTCAGCCTCCTTCGGCACTTGAAATGTCTCCTCTGCACCTGATAATAGACAGCAGGAGCAAAGTAATGTCCTCAGCCTCCTTCGGCACTTGAAATGTCTCCTCTGCACCTGATAATAGACAGCAGGAGCAAATTAATGACCTCAGCCTCCTTCGGCACTTGAAATGTCTCCTCTGCACCTGATAATAGACAGCAGGAGCAAATTAATGACCTCAGCCTCCTTCGGCACTTGAAATGTCTCCTCTGCACCTGATAATAGACAGCAGGAGCAAATTAATGTCCTCAGCCTCCTTCGGCGCTTGAAATGTCTCCTCTGCACCTGATAATAGACAGCAGGAGCAAATTAATGACCTCAGCCTCCTTCGGCACTTGAAATGTCTCCTCTGCACCTGATAATAGACAGCAGGAGCAAATGAATGTCCTCAGCCTCCTTCGGCACCTGAAATGTCTCCTCTGCACCTGATAATCAACAGCAGGAGCAAATTAATGTCCTCAGCCTCCTTCGGCACTTGAAATGTCTCCTCTGCACCTGATAATAGACAGCAGGAGCAAATTAATGTCCTCAGCCTCCTTCGGCACCTGAAATGTCTCCTCTGCACCTGATAATAGACAGCAGGAGCAAATTAATGTCCTCAGCCTCCTTCGGCACCTGAAATGTCTCCTCTGCACCTGATAATAGACAGCAGGAGCAAATTAATGTCCTCAGCCTCCTTCGGCACCTGAAATGTCTCCTCTGCACCTGATAATTAACAGCAGGAGCAAATTAATGTCCTCAGCCTCCTTCGGCACCTGAAATGTCTCCTCTGCACCTGATAATAGACAGCAGGAGCAAATTAATGTCCTCAGCCTCCTTCAGCACCTGAAATATCTCCTCTGCACCTGATAATAGACAGCAGGAGCAAATTAATGTCCTCAGTCTCCTTCAGCACCTGAAATATCTCCTCTGCACCTGATTCTTGACAGCAGGAGCAAATTAATGTCCTCATCCTACGTCAGCACCTTTTATGTCTCCTCTGCACCTGATAATAGACAGCAGGAGCAAATTAATGTCCTCAGCCTCCTTCGGCACCTGAAATGTCTCCTCTGCACCTGATAATCAACAGCAGGAGCAAATTAATGTCCTCATCCTACTTCAGCACCTTCTATGTCTCCTCTGCACCTGATAATAGACAGCAGGAGCAAATTAATGTCCTCAGCCTCCTTCGGCACCTGAAATGTCTCCTCTGCACCTGATAATAGACAGCAGGAGCAAATTAATGTCCTCAGCCTCCTTCGGCACCTGAAATGTCTCCTCTGCACCTGATAATAGACAGCAGGAGCAAATTAATGTCCTCAGCCTCCTTCGGCACTTGAAATGTCTCCTCTGCACCTGATAATAGACAGCAGGAGCAAATTAATGTCCTCAGCCTCCTTCGGCACCTGAAATGTCTCCTCTGCACCTGATAATAGACAGCAGGAGCAAATTAATGTCCTCAGCCTCCTTCGGCACCTGAAATGTCTCCTCTGCACCTGATAATAGACAGCATAGTGCTGGGCGGTATACCGGTTCATACCGAATACCGGTGTTTTTTTTTTTATGATATGAATTTTTCATATACCCCAATACCGGTCAGCGTGTAGCGTAGGAACGTTTGGGAACACAGAGCGGCGGAACGTCGCGCCGCCGGACATTGTTTTAGAGGGGGGCTGTTTAGCAGCTGCACCAAACAAGCAGCATGTGAGAGAGCACAGCCTGTGTTGAGCGTACGGACGTCATTGAGCGGTGAAAAAATGGATAAACACGGCGAAAGTTCTGAAACTGAAATTTCAGAACAAGCAAGCAATGAAACAGAAGAACTTGTGCCGAAAAGAGGAGCCGTGTCTGTTGTTTGGAGATTCTTCGCCTTTAAAAAAATCCGACGTCGAACAGACAACAATTTTCTGCAAATGCTGTCGGGCTAAAGTTGTAGCCGCAGGAGGCAACACAAGCAATTTGCTTCATCACCTCAGCCACAAGCATGTCCTGGAATATCAAGAATGCATTCTGATTCCTTCACATCATTAATACTAGTGTGGACATTAATGTTTTTCTACAATATTCACTCCTCATGACAGTAAAAAATGTCATTCCAAGCCAATTTACTGCAGTAATTATTCTCTAAATTATTAGAAAATGAGGTTAACACCCAGTCTGCTTGAAAAAAAAATACCGTCACGTACCGTGTAACCGATATAATTTTGAAAAATACCGTGATATAAATTTTTGGTCATACCGCCCAGCACTAAGACAGCAGGAGCAAATTAATGTCCTCAGCCTCCTTCGGCACCTGAAATGTCTCCTCTGCACCTCATTCTTGACAGCAGGAGCAAATTAATGTCCTCAGTCTCCTTCGGCACCTGAAATGTCTCCTCTGCACCTGATAATAGACAGCAGGAGCAAATTAATGTCCTCAGTCTCCTTCGGCACTTGAAATGTCTCCTCTGCACCTGATAATAGACAGCAGGAGCAAATTAATGTCCTCAGTCTCCTTCGGCACCTGAAATGTCTCTTCTGCACCTGATAATAGACAGCAGGAGCAAATTAATGTCCTCAGCCTCCTTCGGCACCTGAAATGTCTCCTCTGCACGTGATTCTTAACAGCAGGAGCAAATTAATGCCCTCAGCCTCCTTCAGCACCTGAAATGTCTCCTCTGCACCTGATAATAGACAGCAGGAGCAAATTAATGTCCTCAGCCTCCTTCGGCACTTGAAATGTCTCCTCTGCACCTGATAATAGACAGCAGGAGCAAATTAATGTCCTCAGCCTCCTTCGGCACTTGAAATGTCTCCTCTGCACCTGATAATAGACAGCAGGAGCAAATTAATGTCCTCAGCCTCCTTCGGCACTTGAAATGTCTCCTCTGCACCTGATTCTTGAAGGCAGGAGCAAATCAATGTCCTCAGCCTCCTTCAGTACCTGAAATGTCTCCTCTGCACGTGATTCTTGACAGCAGGAGCAAATTAATGTTCTCAGCCTCCTTCGGCACCTGAAATGTCTCCTCTGCACCTGATAATAGACAGCAGGAGCAAATTAATGTCCTCAGCCTCCTTCGGCACCTGAAATGTCTCCTCTGCACCTGATAATAGACAGCAGGAGCAAAGTAATGTCCTCAGCCTCCTTCGGCACCTGAAATATCTCCTCTGCACCTGATTCTTGACAGCAGGAGCAAATTAATGTCCTCATCCTACGTCAGCACCTTTTATGTCTCCTCTGCACCTGATAATAGACAGCAGGAGCAAATTAATGTCCTCAGCCTCCTTCGGCACCTGAAATGTCTCCTCTGCACCTGATAATAGACAGCAGGAGCAAATTAATGTCCTCAACCTCCTTCGGCACCTGAAATGTCTCCTCTGCACCTGATAATAGACAGCAGGAGCAAAGTAATGTCCTCAGCCTCCTTCGGCACTTGAAATGTCTCCTCTGCACCTGATAATAGACAGCAGGAGCAAATTAATGTCCTCAGCCTCCTTCGGCACCTGAAATGTCTCCTCTGCACCTGATAATAGACAGCAGGAGCAAATTAATGTCCTCAGCCTCCTTCGGCACTTGAAATGTCTCCTCTGCACCTGATAATAGACAGCAGGAGCAAATTAATGTCCTCAGCCTCCTTCGGCACCTGAAATGTCTCCTCTGCACCTGATAATAGACAGCATAGTGCTGGGCGGTATACCGGTTCATACCGAATACCGGTGTTTTTTTTTTTTATGATATGAATTTTTCATATACCCCAATACCGGTCAGCGTGTAGCGTAGGAACGTTTGGGAACACAGAGCGGCGGGAACGTCGCGCCGCCGGACATTGTTTTAGAGGGGGGCTGTTTAGCAGCTGCACCAAACAAGCAGCATGTGAGAGAGCACAGCCTGTGTTGAGCGTACGGACGTCATTGAGCGGTGAAAAAATGGATAAACACGGCGAAAGTTCAGAACAAGCAAGCAATGAAACAGAAGAACTTGTGCCGAAAAGAGGAGCCGTGTCTGTTGTTTGGAGATTCTTCGCCTTTAAAAAATCCGACGTCGAACAGACAACAATTTTCTGCAAATGCTGTCGGGCTAAAGTTGTAGCCGCAGGAGGCAACACAAGCAATTTGCTTCATCACCTCAGCCACAAGCATGTCCTGGAATATCAAGAATGCATTCTGATTCCTTCACATCATTAATACTAGTGTGGACATTAATGTTTTTCTACAATATTCACTCCTCATGACAGTAAAATATGTCATTCCAAGCCAATTTACTGCAGTAATTATTCTCTAAATTATTAGAAAATGAGGTTAACACCCAGTCTGCTTGAAAAAAAAAATACCGTCACATACCGTGTAACAGATATAATTTTGAAAAATACCGTGATATAAATTTTTGGTCATACCGCCCAGCACTAAGACAGCAGGAGCAAATTAATGTCCTCAGCCTCCTTCGGCACCTGAAATGTCTCCTCTGCACCCCATTCTTGACAGCAGGAGCAAATTAATGTCCTCAGTCTCCTTCGGCACCTGAAATGTCTCCTCTGCACCTGATAATAGACAGCAGGAGCAAATTAATGTCCTCAGTCTCCTTCGGCACTTGAAATCTCTCCTCTGCACCTGATAATAGACAGCAGGAGCAAATTAATGTCCTCAGTCTCCTTCGGCACCTGAAATGTCTCTTCTGCACCTGATAATAGACAGCAGGAGCAAATTAATGTCCTCAGCCTCCTTCGGCACCTGAAATGTCTCCTCTGCACCTGATAATCAACAGCAGGAGCAAAGTAATGTCCTCAGCCTCCTTCGGCACTTGAAATGTCTCCTCTGCACCTGATAATAGACAGCAGGAGCAAAGTAATGTCCTCAGCCTCCTTCGGCACTTGAAATGTCTCCTCTGCACCTGATAATAGACAGCAGGAGCAAATTAATGACCTCAGCCTCCTTCGGCACTTGAAATGTCTCCTCTGCACCTGATAATAGACAGCAGGAGCAAATGAATGTCCTCAGCCTCCTTCGGCACCTGAAATGTCTCCTCTGCACCTGATAATCAACAGCAGGAGCAAATTAATGTCCTCAGCCTCCTTCGGCACTTGAAATGTCTCCTCTGCACCTGATAATCAACAGCAGGAGCAAATTAATGTCCTCAGCCTCCTTCGGCACTTGAAATGTCTCCTCTGCACCTGATAATAGACAGCAGGAGCAAATTAATGTCCTCAGCCTCCTTCGGCACCTGAAATGTCTCCTCTGCACCTGATAATAGACAGCAGGAGCAAATTAATGTCCTCAGCCTCCTTCGGCACCTGAAATGTCTCCTCTGCACCTGATAATAGACAGCAGGAGCAAATTAATGTCCTCAGCCTCCTTCGGCACCTGAAATGTCTCCTCTGCACCTGATAATAGACAGCATAGTGCTGGGCGGTATACCGGTTCATACCGAATACCGGTGTTTTTTTTTTTTATGATATGAATTTTTCATATACCCCAATACCGGTCAGCGTGTAGCGTAGGAACGTTTGGGAACACAGAGCGGCGGAACGTCGCGCCGCCGGACATTGTTTTAGAGGGGGCTGTTTAGCAGCTGCACCAAACAAGCAGCATGTGAGAGAGCACAGCCTGTGTTGAGCGTACGGACGTCATTGAGCGGTGAAAAAATGGATAAACACGGCGAAAGTTCTGAAACTGAAATTTCAGAACAAGCAAGCAATGAAACAGAAGAACTTGTGCCGAAAAGAGGAGCCGTGTCTGTTGTTTGGAGATTCTTCGCCTTTAAAAAATCCGACGTCGAACAGACAACAATTTTCTGCAAATGCTGTCGGGCTAAAGTTGTAGCCGCAGGAGGCAACACAAGCAATTTGCTTCATCACCTCAGCCACAAGCATGTCCTGGAATATCAAGAATGCATTCTGATTCCTTCACATCATTAATACTAGTGTGGACATTAATGTTTTTCTACAATATTCACTCCTCATGACAGTAAAAAATGTCATTCCAAGCCAATTTACTGCAGTAATTATTCTCTAAATTATTAGAAAATGAGGTTAACACCCAGTCTGCTTGAAAAAAAAATACCGTCACATACCGTGTAACCGATATAATTTTGAAAAATACCGTGATATAAATTTTTGGTCATACCGCCCAGCACTAAGACAGCAGGAGCAAATTAATGTCCTCAGCCTCCTTCGGCACCTGAAATGTCTCCTCTGCACCCCATTCTTGACAGCAGGAGCAAATTAATGTCCTCAGTCTCCTTCGGCACCTGAAATGTCTCCTCTGCACCTGATAATAGACAGCAGGAGCAAATTAATGTCCTCAGTCTCCTTCGGCACTTGAAATCTCTCCTCTGCACCTGATAATAGACAGCAGGAGCAAATTAATGTCCTCAGTCTCCTTCGGCACCTGAAATGTCTCTTCTGCACCTGATAATAGACAGCAGGAGCAAATTAATGTCCTCAGCCTCCTTCGGCACCTGAAATGTCTCCTCTGCACCTGATAATCAACAGCAGGAGCAAAGTAATGTCCTCAGCCTCCTTCGGCACTTGAAATGTCTCCTCTGCACCTGATAATAGACAGCAGGAGCAAAGTAATGTCCTCAGCCTCCTTCGGCACTTGAAATGTCTCCTCTGCACCTGATAATAGACAGCAGGAGCAAATTAATGACCTCAGCCTCCTTCGGCACTTGAAATGTCTCCTCTGCACCTGATAATAGACAGCAGGAGCAAATGAATGTCCTCAGCCTCCTTCGGCACCTGAAATGTCTCCTCTGCACCTGATAATCAACAGCAGGAGCAAATTAATGTCCTCAGCCTCCTTCGGCACTTGAAATGTCTCCTCTGCACCTGATAATCAACAGCAGGAGCAAATTAATGTCCTCAGCCTCCTTCGGCACTTGAAATGTCTCCTCTGCACCTGATAATAGACAGCAGGAGCAAATTAATGTCCTCAGCCTCCTTCGGCACCTGAAATGTCTCCTCTGCACCTGATAATAGACAGCAGGAGCAAATTAATGTCCTCAGCCTCCTTCGGCACCTGAAATGTCTCCTCTGCACCTGATAATAGACAGCAGGAGCAAATTAATGTCCTCAGCCTCCTTCGGCACCTGAAATGTCTCCTCTGCACCTGATAATAGACAGCAGGAGCAAATTAATGTCCTCAGCCTCCTTCAGCACCTGAAATATCTCCTCTGCACCTGATAATAGACAGCAGGAGCAAATTAATGTCCTCAGTCTCCTTCAGCACCTGAAATATCTCCTCTGGACCTGATTCTTGACAGCAGGAGCAAATTAATGTCCTCATCCTACGTCAGCACCTTTTATGTCTCCTCTGCACCTGATAATAGACAGCAGGAGCAAATTAATGTCCTCAGCCTCCTTCGGCACCTGAAATGTCTCCTCTGCACCTGATAATAGACAGCAGGAGCAAATTAATGTCCTCAGCCTCCTTCGGCACCTGAAATGTCTCCTCTGCACCTGACAATAGACAGCAGGAGCAAATTAACGTCCTCAGCCTCCTTAAGCACCTGAAATGTCTCCTCTGCACCTGTTAATAGACAGCAGGAGCAAATTAATGTCCTCAGTCTCCTTCGGCACCTGAAATGTCCCCTCTGCACCTGATAATAGACAGCAGGAGCAAATTGATGTCCTCAGTCTCCTTCGGCACTTGAAATGTCTCCTCTGCACCTGATAATAGACAGCAGGAGCAAATTGATGTCCTCAGCCTCCTTCGGCACCTGAAATGTCTCCTCAACACCTGATAATAGACAGCAGGAGCAAATCAATGTCCTCAGCCTCCTTCGGCACCTGAAATGTCTCCTCTGCATCTGATAATAGACAGCAGGAGCAAATTAATGTCCTCAGTCTCCTTCAGCACCTGAAATGTCTCCTCTGCACCTGATAATAGACAGCAGGAGCAAATTAATGTCCTCAGCCTCCTTCGGCACCTGAAATGTCTCCTCTGCACCTGATAATAGACAGCAGGAGCAAATTAATGTCCTCAGCCTCCTTCGGCACTTGAAATGTCTCCTCTGCATCTGATAATTGACAGCAGGAGCAAATTAATGTCCTCAGCCTCCTTCGGCACCTGAAATGTCTCCTCTGCACGTGATTCTTAACAGCAGGAGCAAATTAATGCCCTCAGCCTCCTTCAGCACCTGAAATGTCTCCTCTGCACCTGATAATAGACAGCAGGAGCAAATTAATGTCCTCAGCCTCCTTCGGCACTTGAAATGTCTCCTCTGCACCTGATAATAGACAGCAGGAGCAAATTAATGTCCTCAGCCTCCTTCGGCACTTGAAATGTCTCCTCTGCACCTGATTCTTGAAGGCAGGAGCAAATCAATGTCCTCAGCCTCCTTCAGTACCTGAAATGTCTCCTCTGCACGTGATTCTTGACAGCAGGAGCAAATTAATGTCCTCAGCCTCCTTCAGCACCTGAAATGTCTCCTCTGCACCTGATAATAGACAGCAGGAGCAAATTAATGTCCTCAGCCTCCTTCGGCACCTGAAATGTCTCCTCTGCACCTGATAATAGACAGCAGGAGCAAAGTAATGTCCTCAGCCTCCTTCGGCACCTGAAATGTCTCCTCTGCACCTGATAATAGACAGCAGGAGCAAAGTAATGTCCTCAGCCTCCTTCGGCACTTGAAATGTCTCCTCTGCACCTGATAATAGACAGCAGGAGCAAATTGATGTCCTCAGTCTCCTTCGGCACTTGAAATGTCTCCTCTGCACCTGTTAATAGACAGCAGGAGCAAATTAATGTCCTCAGTCTCCTTCGGCACCTGAAATGTCCCCTCTGCACCTGATAATAGACAGCAGGAGCAAATTAATGTCCTCAGTCTCCTTCGGCACTTGAAATGTCTCCTCTGCACCTGATAATAGACAGCAGGAGCAAATTGATGTCCTCAGCCTCCTTAAGCACCTGAAATGTCTCCTCTGCACCTGTTAATAGACAGCAGGAGCAAATTAATGTCCTCAGTCTCCTTCGGCACCTGAAATGTCTCCTCTGCATCTGATAATAGACAGCAGGAGCAAATTAATGTCCTCAGTCTCCTTCAGCACCTGAAATGTCTCCTCAACACCTGATCATAGACAGCAGGAGCAAATCAATGTCCTCAGCCTCCTTCGGCACCTGAAATGTCTCCTCAACACCTGATAATAGACAGCAGGAGCAAATCAATGTCCTCAGCCTCCTTCGGCACCTGAAATGTCTCCTCTGCATCTGATAATAGACAGCAGGAGCAAATTAATGTCCTCAGTCTCCTTCAGCACCTGAAATGTCTCCTCTGCACCTGATAATAGACAGCAGGAGCAAATTAATGTCCTCAGCCTCCTTCGGCACCTGAAATGTCTCCTCTGCACCTGATAATAGACAGCAGGAGCAAATTAATGTCCTCAGCCTCCTTCGGCACCTGAAATGTCTCCTCTGCATCTGATAATAGACAGCAGGAGCAAATTAATGCCCTCAGCCTCCTTCAGCACCTGAAATGTCTCCTCTGCACCTGATAATTGACAGCAGGAGCAAATTAATGTTCTCAGCCTCCTTCGGCACCTGAAATGTCTCCTCTGCACCTGATAATTGACAGCAGGAGCAAATTAATGTCCTCAGTCTCCTTCGGCACTTGAAATGTCTCCTCTGCACCTGATAATAGACAGCAGGAGCAAATTGATGTCCTCAGCCTCCTTAAGCACCTGAAATGTCTCCTCTGCACCTGTTAATAGACAGCAGGAGCAAATTAATGTCCTCAGCCTCCTTCGGCACTTGAAATGTCTCCTCTGCACCTGATAATAGACAGCAGGAGCAAATTAATGTCCTCAGCCTCCTTCGGCACCTGAAATGTCTCCTCTGCACGTGATTCTTAACAACAGGAGCAAATTAATGCCCTCAGTCTCCTTCGGCACCTGAAATGTCCCCTCTGCACCTGATAATAGACAGCAGGAGCAAATTGATGTCCTCAGTCTCCTTCGGCACTTGAAATGTCTCCTCTGCACCTGATAATAGACAGCAGGAGCAAATTGATGTCCTCAGCCTCCTTAAGCACCTGAAACGTCTCCTCTGCACCTGTTAATAGACAGCAGGAGCAAATTAATGTCCTCAGCCTCCTTCGGCACCTGAAATGTCTCCTCTGCACGTGATTCTTGACAGCAGGAGCAAATTAATGTCCTCAGTCTCCTTCGGCACTTGAAATGTCTCCTCTGCACCTGATAATAGACAGCAGGAGCAAATTGATGTCCTCAGCCTCCTTAAGCACCTGAAATGTCTCCTCTGCACCTGTTAATAGACAGCAGGAGCAAATTAATGTCCTCAGCCTCCTTCGGCACTTGAAATGTCTCCTCTGCACCTGATAATAGACAGCAGGAGCAAATTAATGTCCTCAGCCTCCTTCGGCACCTGAAATGTCTCCTCTGCACGTGATTCTTAACAACAGGAGCAAATTAATGCCCTCAGTCTCCTTCGGCACCTGAAATGTCCCCTCTGCACCTGATAATAGACAGCAGGAGCAAATTGATGTCCTCAGTCTCCTTCGGCACTTGAAATGTCTCCTCTGCACCTGATAATAGACAGCAGGAGCAAATTGATGTCCTCAGCCTCCTTAAGCACCTGAAATGTCTCCTCTGCACCTGTTAATAGACAGCAGGAGCAAATTAATGTCCTCAGTCTCCTTCGGCACCTGAAATGTCTCCTCTGCACCTGATAATAGACAGCAGGAGCAAATTAATGTCCTCAGCCTCCTTCGGCACCTGAAATGTCTCCTCAACACCTGATCATAGACAGCAGGAGCAAATCAATGTCCTCAGCCTCCTTCGGCACCTGAAATGTCTCCTCAACACCTGATAATAGACAGCAGGAGCAAATCAATGTCCTCAGCCTCCTTCGGCACCTGAAATGTCTCCTCTGCATCTGATAATAGACAGCAGGAGCAAATTAATGTCCTCAGTCTCCTTCAGCACCTGAAATGTCTCCTCTGCACCTGATAATAGACAGCAGGAGCAAATTAATGTCCTCAGCCTCCTTCGGCACCTGAAATGTCTCCTCTGCACCTGATAATAGACAGCAGGAGCAAATTAATGTCCTCAGCCTCCTTCGGCACTTGAAATGTCTCCTCTGCATCTGATAATAGACAGCAGGAGCAAATTAATGTCCTCAGCCTCCTTCGGCACTTGAAATGTCTCCACTGCACGTGATTCTTGACAGCAGGAGCAAATTAATGCCCTCAGCCTCCTTCAGCACCTGAAATGTCTCCTCTGCACCTGATAATTGACAGCAGGAGCAAATTAATGTTCTCAGCCTCCTTCGGCACCTGAAATGTCTCCTCTGCACCTGATAAAAGACAGCAGGAGCAAATTAATGTCCTCAGCCTCCTTCGGCACTTGAAATGTCTCCTCTGCACGTGATAATAGGCAGCAGGAGCAAATTAATGCCCTCAGCCTACTTCAGCACCTGTAATGTCTCCTCTGCACCTGATAATAGACAGCAGGAGCAAATTAATGTCCTCAGCCTCCTTCGGCATCTGAAATGTCTCCTCTGCACGTGATTCTTGACAGCAGGAGCAAATTAATGTCCTCAGCCTCCTTCGGCACCTGAAATGTCTCCTCTGCACCTGATAATCAACAGCAGGAGCAAATTAATGTCCTCAGCCTCCTTCGGCACTTGAAATGTCTCCTCTGCACCTGATAATAGACAGCAGGAGCAAATTAATGTCCTCAACCTCCTTCGGCACCTGAAATGTCTCCTCTGCACCTGATAATAGACAGCAGGAGCAAATTAATGTCCTCAGCCTCCTTCGGCACTTGAAATGTCTCCTCTGCATCTGATAATAGACAGCAGGAGCAAATTAATGTCCTCAGCCTCCTTCGGCACTTGAAATGTCTCCACTGCACGTGATTCTTGACAGCAGGAGCAAATTAATGCCCTCAGCCTCCTTCAGCACCTGAAATGTCTCCTCTGCACCTGATAATTGACAGCAGGAGCAAATTAATGTTCTCAGCCTCCTTCGGCACCTGAAATGTCTCCTCTGCACGTGATTCTTGACAGCAGGAGCAAATTAATGTCCTCAGCCTCCTTCGGCACCTAAAATGTCTCCTCTGCACCTGATAAAAGACAGCAGGAGCAAATTAATGTCCTCAGCCTCCTTCGGCACTTGAAATGTCTCCTCTGCACGTGATAATAGGCAGCAGGAGCAAATTAATGCCCTCAGCCTACTTCAGCACCTGTAATGTCTCCTCTGCACCTGATAATAGACAGCAGGAGCAAATTAATGTCCTCAGCCTCCTTCGGCATCTGAAATGTCTCCTCTGCACGTGATTCTTGACAGCAGGAGCAAATTAATGTCCTCAGCCTCCTTCGGCACCTGAAATGTCTCCTCTGCACCTGATAATCAACAGCAGGAGCAAAGTAATGTCCTCAGTCTCCTTCGGCACTTGAAATGTCTCCTCTGCACCTGATAATAGACAGCAGGAGCAAATTGATGTCCTCAGCCTCCTTCGGCACTTGAAATGTCTCCTCTGCACCTGATAATAGACAGCAGGAGCAAATTAATGTCCTCAACCTCCTTCGGCACCTGAAATGTCTCCTCTGCACCTGATAATAGACAGCAGGAGCAAAGTAATGTCCTCAGCCTCCTTCGGCACTTGAAATGTCTCCTCTGCACCTGATAATAGACAGCAGGAGCAAATTAATGTCCTCAGCCTCCTTCGGCACCTGAAATGTCTCCTCTGCACCTGATAATAGACAGCAGGAGCAAATTAATGTCCTCAGCCTCCTTCGGCACTTGAAATGTCTCCTCTGCACCTGATAATAGACAGCAGGAGCAAATTAATGTCCTCAGCCTCCTTCGGCACTTGAAATGTCTCCTCTGCACGTGATTCTTGACAGCAGGAGCAAATTAATGTCCTCAGCCTCCTTCGGCACTTGAAATGTCTCCTCTGCACGTGATTCTTGACAGCAGGAGCAAATTAATGTCCTCAGCCTCCTTCAGTACCTGAAATGTCTCCTCTGCACGTGATTCTTGACAGCAGGAGCAAATTAATGTCCTCAGCCTCCTTCGGCACCTGAAATGTCTCCTCTGCACCTGATAATAGACAGCAGGAGCAAATTAATGTCCTCAGCCTCCTTCGGCACCTGAAATGTCTCCTCTGCACCTGATAATAGACAGCAGGAGCAAAGTAATGTCCTCAGCCTCCTTCGGCACCTGAAATGTCTCCTCTGCACCTGATAATAGACAGCAGGAGCAAAGTAATGTCCTCAGCCTCCTTCGGCACTTGAAATGTCTCCTCTGCACCTGATAATAGACAGCAGGAGCAAATTAATGTCCTCAGCCTCCTTCGGCACCTGAAATGTCTCCTCTGCATCTGATAATAGACAGCAGGAGCAAATGAATGTCCTCAGCCTCCTTCGGCACCTGAAATGTCTCCTCTGCACCTGATAATAGACAGCAGGAGCAAATTAATGTCCTCAGCCTCCTTCGGCACCTGAAATGTCTCCTCTGCACCTGATAATAGACAGCAGGAGCAAATCAATGCCCTCAGCCTCCTTCACCACCTGAAATGTCTCCTCTGCACGTCATTCTTGACAGCAGGAGCAAATTAATGTCCTCAGCCTCCTTCGGCACTTGAAATGTCTCCTCTGCACCTGATAATAGACAGCAGGAGCAAATTAATGTCCTCAGCCTCCTTCGGCACCTGAAATGTCTCCTCTGCACCTGATAATAGACAGCAGGAGCAAATTAATGTCCTCAGCCTCCTTCGGCACCTGAAATGTCTCCTCTGCACCTGATAATAGACAGCAGGAGCAAAGTAATGTCCTCAGCCTCCTTCGGCACCTGAAATGTCTCCTCTGCACCTGATAATAGACAGCAGGAGCAAATTAATGTCCTCAGCCTCCTTCGGCACCTGAAATGTCTCCTCTGCACCTAATAATAGACAGCAGGAGCAAATTAATGTCCTCAGCCTCCTTCGGCACCTGAAATGTCTCCTCTGCACGTGATTCTTGACAGCAGGAGCAAATTAATGTCCTCAGCCTCCTTCGGCACCTGAAATGTCTCCTCTGCACCTGATAATAGACAGCAGGAGCAAATTAATGTCCTCAGCCTCCTTTGGCACCTGAAATGTCTCCTCTGCACGTGATAATAGGCAGCAGGAGCAAATTAATGCCCTCAGCCTACTTCAGCACCTGTAATGTCTCCTCTGCACCTGATAATAGACAGCAGGAGCAAATTAATGTCCTCAGCCTCCTTCGGCACCTGAAATGTCTCCTCTGCACGTGATTCTTGACAGCAGGAGCAAATTAATGTCCTCAGCCTCCTTCGGCACCTGAAATGTCTCCTCTGCACCTGATAATCAACAGCAGGAGCAAAGTAATGTCCTCAGTCTCCTTCGGCACCTGAAATGTCTCCTCTGCACCTGATAATAGACAGCAGGAGCAAATTAATGTCCTCAGCCTCCTTCGGCACCTGAAATGTCTCCTCTGCACCTGATAATAGACAGCAGGAGCAAATTAATGTCCTCAACCTCCTTCGGCACCTGAAATGTCTCCTCTGCACCTGATAATAGACAGCAGGAGCAAAGTAATGTCCTCAGCCTCCTTCGGCACCTGAAATGTCTCCTCTGCACCTGATAATAGACAGCAGGAGCAAATTAATGTCCTCAGCCTCCTTCGGCACCTGAAATGTCTCCTCTGCACCTGATAATAGACAGCAGGAGCAAATTAATGTCCTCAGCCTCCTTCGGCACCTGAAATGTCTCCTCTGCACCTGATAATAGACAGCAGGAGCAAATTAATGTCCTCAGCCTCCTTCGGCACCTGAAATGTCTCCTCTGCACCTGATAATAGACAGCAGGAGCAAATTAATGTCCTCAGCCTCCTTCGGCACCTGAAATGTCTCCTCTGCACCTGATAATAGACAGCAGGAGCAAATTAATGTCCTCAGTCTCCTTCGGCACCTGAAATGTCTCCTCTGCACCTGATAATAGACAGCAGGAGCAAATTAATGTCCTCAGCCTCCTTCGGCACCTGAAATGTCTCCTCTGCACCTGATAATCAGACAGCAGGAGCAAAGTAATGTCCTCAGCCTCCTTCGGCACCTGAAATGTCTCCTCTGCACCTGATAATAGACAGCAGGAGCAAAGTAATGTCCTCAGCCTCCTTCGGCACCTGAAATGTCTCCTCTGCACCTGATAATAGACAGCAGGAGCAAATGAATGTCCTCAGCCTCCTTCGGCACCTGAAATGTCTCCTCTGCACCTGATAATAGACAGCAGGAGCAAATTAATGTCCTCAGCCTCCTTCGGCACCTGAAATGTCTCCTCTGCACCTGATAATAGACAGCAGGAGCAAATTAATGTCCTCAGCCTCCTTCGGCACCTGAAATGTCTCCTCTGCACCTGATAATAGACAGCAGGAGCAAATTAATGTCCTCAGCCTCCTTCGGCACCTGAAATGTCTCCTCTGCACCTGATAATTAACAGCAGGAGCAAATTAATGTCCTCAGCCTCCTTCGGCACCTGAAATGTCTCCTCTGCACCTGATAATAGACAGCAGGAGCAAATTAATGTCCTCAGCCTCCTTCAGCACCTGAAATATCTCCTCTGCACCTGATAATAGACAGCAGGAGCAAATTAATGTCCTCAGTCTCCTTCAGCACCTGAAATGTCTCCTCTGCACCTGATTCTTGACAGCAGGAGCAAATTAATGCCCTCATCCTACGTCAGCACCTGAAATGTCTCCTCTGCACCTGATAATAGACAGCAGGAGCAAATTGATGTCCTCAGTCTCCTTCGGCACTTGAAATGTCTCCTCTGCACCTGATAATAGACAGCAGGAGCAAATTAATGTCCTCAGCCTCCTTCGGCACCTGAAATGTCTCCTCAGCACCTGATAATAGACAGCAGGAGCAAATTAATGTCCTCAGCCTCCTTCGGCACCTGAAATGTCTCCTCTGCACCTGATAATAGACAGCAGGAGCAAATTAATGTCCTCAGTCTCCTTCGGCACCTGAAATGTCTCCTCTGCACCTGATAATAGACAGCAGGAGCAAATTAATGTCCTCAGCCTCCTTCGGCACCTGAAATGTCTCCTCTGCACCTGATAATAGACAGCAGGAGCAAATTAATGTCCTCAGCCTCCTTCGGCACCTGAAATGTCTCCTCTGCACCTGATAATAGACAGCAGGAGCAAATTAATGTCCTCAGCCTCCTTCGGCACTTGAAATGTCTCCTCTGCACCTGATTACTAGACAGCAGGAGCAAATTAATGTCCTCAGCCTCCTTCAGCACCTGAAATGTCTCCTCTGCACCTGATAATTGACAGCAGGAGCAAATTAATGTCCTCAGCCTCCTTCGGCACCTGAAATGTCTCCTCTGCACCTGATAATTGACAGCAGGAGCAAATTAATGTCCTCAGCCTCCTTCGGCACCTGAAATGTCTCCTCTGCACCTGATTCTTGACAGCAGGAGCAAATTAATGTCCTCAGCCTCCTTCGGCACCTTGAAATGTCTCCTCTGCACCTGATAATAGACAGCAGGAGCAAATTAATGTCCTCAGCCTCCTTCGGCACCTGAAATGTCTCCTCTGCACCTGATAATAGACAGCAGGAGCAAATTAATGTCCTCAGCCTCCTTCGGCACCTGAAATGTCTCCTCTGCACCTGATAATAGACAGCAGGAGCAAATTAATGTCCTCAGCCTCCTTCGGCACCTGAAATGTCTCCTCTGCACCTGATAATAGACAGCAGGAGCAAAGTAATGTCCTCAGCCTCCTTCGGCACCTGAAATGTCTCCTCTGCACGTGATTCTTAACAGCAGGAGCAAATTAATGTCCTCAGCCTCCTTCAGCACCTGAAATGTCTCCTCTGCACCTGATAATAGACAGCAGGAGCAAATTAATGTCCTCAGCCTCCTTCGGCACCTGAAATGTCTCCTCTGCACCTGATAATAGACAGCAGGAGCAAATTAATGTCCTCAGCCTCCTTCGGCACCTGAAATGTCTCCTCTGCACCTGATTCTTGAAGGCAGGAGCAAATTAATGTCCTCAGCCTCCTTCAGTACCTGAAATGTCTCCTCTGCACCTGATTCTTGACAGCAGGAGCAAATTAATGTCCTCAGCCTCCTTCAGCACCTGAAATGTCTCCTCTGCGCCTGATAATAGACAGCAGGAGCAAATTAATGTCCTCAGCCTCCTTCGGCACCTGAAATGTCTCCTCTGCACCTGATAATAGACAGCAGGAGCAAAGTAATGTCCTCAGCCTCCTTCGGCACCTGAAATGTCTCCTCTGCACCTGATAATAGACAGCAGGAGCAAATTAATGTCCTCAGCCTCCTTCGGCACCTGAAATGTCTCCTCTGCACCTGATAATAGACAGCAGGAGCAAATTGATGTCCTCAGCCTCCTTCGGCACTTGAAATGTCTCCTCTGCACCTGATAATAGACAGCAGGAGCAAAGTAATGTCCTCAGCCTCCTTCGGCACTTGAAATGTCTCCTCTGCACCTGATAATAGACAGCAGGAGCAAATTGATGTCCTCAGTCTCCTTCGGCACCTGAAATGTCTCCTCTGCACCTGATAATAGACAGCAGGAGCAAATTGATGTCCTCAGCCTCCTTAAGCACCTGAAATGTCTCCTCTGCACCTGTTAATAGACAGCAGGAGCAAATTAATGTCCTCAGTCTCCTTCGGCACCTGAAATGTCTCCTCTGCACCTGATAATAGACAGCAGGAGCAAATTAATGTCCTCAGCCTCCTTCGGCACCTGAAATGTCTCCTCTACACCTGATCATAGACAGCAGGAGCAAATCAATGTCCTCAGCCTCCTTCGGCACCTGAAATGTCTCCTCAACACCTGATCATAGACAGCAGGAGCAAATCAATGTCCTCAGCCTCCTTCGGCACCTGAAATGTCTCCTCAACACCTGATAATAGACAGCAGGAGCAAATTAATGTCCTCAGCCTCCTTCGGCACCTGAAATGTCTCCTCTGCACCTGATAATAGACAGCAGGAGCAAAGTAATGTCCTCAGCCTCCTTCGGCACTTGAAATGTCTCCTCTGCACCTGATAATAGACAGCAGGAGCAAATTGATGTCCTCAGCCTCCTTCGGCACTTGAAATGTCTCCTCTGCACCTGATAATAGACAGCAGGAGCAAATTAATGTCCTCAGCCTCCTTCGGCACCTGAAATGTCTCCTCTGCACCTGATAATAGACAGCAGGAGCAAATTGATGTCCTCAGTCTCCTTCGGCACTTGAAATGTCTCCTCTGCACCTGATAATAGACAGCAGGAGCAAATTGATGTCCTCAGCCTCCTTAAGCACCTGAAATGTCTCCTCTGCACCTGTTAATAGACAGCAGGAGCAAATTAATGTCCTCAGTCTCCTTCGGCACCTGAAATGTCTCCTCTGCACCTGATAATAGACAGCAGGAGCAAATTAATGTCCTCAGCCTCCTTCGGCACCTGAAATGTGTCCTCAACACCTGATCATAGACAGCAGGAGCAAATCAATGTCCTCAGCCTCCTTCGGCACCTGAAATGTCTCCTCAGCACCTGATCATAGACAGCAGGAGCAAATCAATGTCCTCAGCCTCCTTCGGCACCTGAAATGTCTCCTCAGCACCTGATAATAGACAGCAGGAGCAAATTAATGTCCTCAGTCTCCTTCAGCACCTGAAATGTCTCCTCTGCACCTGATAATAGACAGCAGGAGCAAATTAATGTCCTCAGCCTCCTTCGGCACCTGAAATGTCTCCTCTGCACCTGATAATAGACAGCAGGAGCAAATTAATGTCCTCAGCCTCCTTCGGCACTTGAAATGTCTCCACTGCACGTGATTCTTGACAGCAGGAGCAAATTAATGCCCTCAGCCTCCTTCAGCACCTGAAATGTCTCCTCTGCACCTGATAATTGACAGCAGGAGCAAATTAATGTTCTCAGCCTCCTTCGGCACCTGAAATGTCTCCTCTGCACCTGATAATAGACAGCAGGAGCAAAGTAATGTCCTCAGCCTCCTTCGGCACCTGAAATGTCTCCTCTGCACGTGATTCTTAACAGCAGGAGCAAATTAATGTCCTCAGCCTCCTTCAGCACCTGAAATGTCTCCTCTGCACCTGATAATAGACAGCAGGAGCAAATTAATGTCCTCAGCCTCCTTCGGCACCTGAAATGTCTCCTCTGCACCTGATAATAGACAGCAGGAGCAAATTAATGTCCTCAGCCTCCTTCGGCACTTGAAATGTCTCCTCTGCACGTGATTCTTGACAGCAGGAGCAAATTAATGTCCTCAGCCTCCTTCAGTACCTGAAATGTCTCCTCTGCACGTGATTCTTGACAGCAGGAGCAAATTAATGTCCTCAGCCTCCTTCAGCACCTGAAATGTCTCCTCTGCACCTGATAATAGACAGCAGGAGCAAATTAATGTCCTCAGCCTCCTTCGGCACCTGAAATGTCTCCTCTGCACCTGATAATAGACAGCAGGAGCAAAGTAATGTCCTCAGCCTCCTTCGGCACCTGAAATGTCTCCTCTGCACCTGATAATAGACAGCAGGAGCAAAGTAATGTCCTCAGCCTCCTTCGGCACCTGAAATGTCTCCTCTGCACCTGATAATAGACAGCAGGAGCAAATTAATGTCCTCAGCCTCCTTCGGCACCTGAAATGTCTCCTCTGCACCTGATAATAGACAGCAGGAGCAAATTAATGTCCTCAGCCTCCTTCGGCACCTGAAATGTCTCCTCTGCACCTGATAATAGACAGCAGGAGCAAATTAATGTCCTCAGCCTCCTTCGGCACCTGAAATGTCTCCTCTGCACCTGATAATAGACAGCAGGAGCAAATCAATGCCCTCAGCCTCCTTCACCACCTGAAATGTCTCCTCTGCACGTGATTCTTGACAGCAGGAGCAAATTAATGTCCTCAGCCTCCTTCGGCACTTGAAATGTCTCCTCTGCACCTGATAATAGACAGCAGGAGCAAATTAATGTCCTCAGCCTCCTTCGGCACCTGAAATGTCTCCTCTGCACGTGATTCTTGACAGCAGGAGCAAAGTAATGTCCTCAGCCTCCTTCGGCACCTGAAATGTCTCCTCTGCACCTGATAATAGACAGCAGGAGCAAATTAATGTCCTCAGCCTCCTTCGGCACTTGAAATGTCTCCTCTGCACCTGATAATAGACAGCAGGAGCAAATTAATGTCCTCAGCCTCCTTCGGCACCTGAAATGTCTCCTCTGCACCTGATAATAGACAGCAGGAGCAAAGTAATGTCCTCAGCCTCCTTCGGCACCTGAAATGTCTCCTCTGCACCTGATAATAGACAGCAGGAGCAAAGTAATGTCCTCAGCCTCCTTCGGCACCTGAAATGTCTCCTCTGCACCTGATAATAGACAGCAGGAGCAAATTAATGTCCTCAGCCTCCTTCGGCACCTGAAATGTCTCCTCTGCACCTGATAATAGACAGCAGGAGCAAAGTAATGTCCTCAGCCTCCTTCGGCACCTGAAATGTCTCCTCTGCACCTGATAATAGACAGCAGGAGCAAATTAATGTCCTCAGCCTCCTTCGGCACCTGAAATGTCTCCTCTGCACCTGATTCTTGAAGGCAGGAGCAAATCAATGTCCTCAGCCTCCTTCGGTACCTGAAATGTCTCCTCTGCACGTGATTCTTGACAGCAGGAGCAAAGTAATGTCCTCAGCCTCCTTCGGCACCTGAAATGTCTCCTCTGCACCTGATAATAGACAGCAGGAGCAAATTAATGTCCTCAGCCTCCTTCGGCACCTGAAATGTCTCCTCTGCACGTGATAATAGGCAGCAGGAGCAAATGAATGTCCTCAGCCTCCTTCGGCACTTGAAATGTCTCCTCTGCACCTGATAATAGACAGCAGGAGCAAATTAATGTCCTCAGCCTCCTTCGGCACTTGAAATGTCTCCTCTGCACCTGATAATAGACAGCAGGAGCAAATTAATGTCCTCAGCCTCCTTCACCACCTGAAATGTCTCCTCTGCACCTGATAATAGACAGCAGGAGCAAATTAATGTCCTCAGCCTCCTTCAGCACCTGAAATGTCTCCTCTGCACCTGTTAATAGACAGCAGGAGCAAATTAATGTCCTCAGCCTCCTTCACCACCTGAAATGTCTCCTCTGCACCTGATAATAGACAGCAGGAGCAAATTAATGTCCTCAGCCTCCTTCGGCACTTGAAATGTCTCCTCTGCACCTGATAATAGACAGCAGGAGCAAATTAATGTCCTCAGCCTCCTTCAGTACCTGAAATGTCTCCTCTGCACGTGATTCTTGACAGCAGGAGCAAATTAATGTCCTCAGCCTCCTTCGGCACCTGAAATGTCTCCTCTGCACCTGATAATAGACAGCAGGAGCAAATTAATGTCCTCAGCCTCCTTCGGCACCTGAAATGTCTCCTCTGCACCTGATAATAGACAGCAGGAGCAAAGTAATGTCCTCAGCCTCCTTCGGCACCTGAAATGTCTCCTCTGCACCTGATAATAGACAGCAGGAGCAAATTAATGTCCTCAGCCTCCTTCGGCACCTGAAATGTCTCCTCTGCACGTGATTCTTAACAGCAGGAGCAAATTAATGTCCTCAGCCTCCTTCAGCACCTGAAATGTCTCCTCTGCACCTGATAATAGACAGCAGGAGCAAATTAATGTCCTCAGCCTCCTTCGGCACTTGAAATGTCTCCTCTGCACCTGATAATAGACAGCAGGAGCAAATTAATGTCCTCAGCCTCCTTCGGCACCTGAAATGTCTCCTCTGCACGTGATTCTTGACAGCAGGAGCAAATTAATGTCCTCAGCCTCCTTCAGTACCTGAAATGTCTCCTCTGCACGTGATTCTTGACAGCAGGAGCAAATTAATGTCCTCAGCCTCCTTCAGCACCTGAAATGTCTCCTCTGCACCTGATAATAGACAGCAGGA
Organism: Argyrosomus regius; assembly: GCA_946959425.1. Lineage (NCBI taxonomy): Eukaryota > Metazoa > Chordata > Actinopteri > Sciaenidae > Argyrosomus > Argyrosomus regius. The sequence continues at coordinate 45,204 of CAMPSB010000083.1, forward strand.
GCAAATTAATGTCCTCAGCCTCCTTCGGCAACTGAAATGTCTCCTCTGCACCTGATAATAGACAGCAGGAGCAAATTAATGTCCTCAGCCTCCTTCGGCACCTGAAATGTCTCCTCTGCACCTGATAATAGACAGCAGGAGCAAAGTAATGTCCTCAGCCTCCTTCGGCACTTGAAATGTCTCCTCTGCACCTGATAATAGACAGCAGGAGCAAATTAATGTCCTCAGCCTCCTTCGGCACCTGAAATGTCTCCTCTGCACCTGATAATAGACAGCAGGAGCAAATTAATGTCCTCAGCCTCCTTCGGCACCTGAAATGTCTCCTCTGCACCTGATAATAGACAGCAGGAGCAAATTAATGTCCTCAGCCTCCTTCGGCACCTGAAATGTCTCCTCTGCACCTGATAATAGACAGCAGGAGCAAATCAATGCCCTCAGCCTCCTTCACCACCTGAAATGTCTCCTCTGCACGTGATTCTTGACAGCAGGAGCAAATTAATGTCCTCAGCCTCCTTCGGCACTTGAAATGTCTCCTCTGCACCTGATAATAGACAGCAGGAGCAAATTAATGTCCTCAGCCTCCTTCGGCACCTGAAATGTCTCCTCTGCACGTGATTCTTGACAGCAGGAGCAAATTAATGTCCTCAGCCTCCTTCGGCACTTGAAATGTCTCCTCTGCACCTGTTAATAGACAGCAGGAGCAAATTAATGTCCTCAGCCTCCTTCGGCACCTGAAATGTCTCCTCTGCACCTGATAATAGACAGCAGGAGCAAATTAATGTCCTCAGCCTCCTTCGGCACCTGAAATGTCTCCTCTGCACCTGATAATAGACAGCAGGAGCAAAGTAATGTCCTCAGCCTCCTTCGGCACCTGAAATGTCTCCTCTGCACCTGATAATAGACAGCAGGAGCAAAGTAATGTCCTCAGCCTCCTTCGGCACCTGAAATGTCTCCTCTGCACCTGATAATAGACAGCAGGAGCAAATTAATGTCCTCAGCCTCCTTCGGCACCTGAAATGTCTCCTCTGCACCTGATAATAGACAGCAGGAGCAAAGTAATGTCCTCAGCCTCCTTCGGCACCTGAAATGTCTCCTCTGCACCTGATAATAGACAGCAGGAGCAAATTAATGTCCTCAGCCTCCTTCGGCACCTGAAATGTCTCCTCTGCACCTGATTCTTGAAGGCAGGAGCAAATCAATGTCCTCAGCCTCCTTCAGTACCTGAAATGTCTCCTCTGCACGTGATTCTTGACAGCAGGAGCAAATTAATGTCCTCAGCCTCCTTCGGCACCTGAAATGTCTCCTCTGCACCTGATAATAGACAGCAGGAGCAAATTAATGTCCTCAGCCTCCTTCGGCACTTGAAATGTCTCCTCTGCACGTGATAATAGGCAGCAGGAGCAAATGAATGTCCTCAGCCTCCTTCGGCACTTGAAATGTCTCCTCTGCACCTGATAATAGACAGCAGGAGCAAATTAATGTCCTCAGCCTCCTTCGGCACCTGAAATGTCTCCTCTGCACCTGATAATAGACAGCAGGAGCAAATTAATGTCCTCAGCCTCCTTCACCACCTGAAATGTCTCCTCTGCACCTGATAATAGACAGCAGGAGCAAATTAATGTCCTCAGCCTCCTTCAGCACCTGAAATGTCTCCTCTGCACCTGTTAATAGACAGCAGGAGCAAATTAATGTCCTCAGCCTCCTTCACCACCTGAAATGTCTCCTCTGCACCTGATAATAGACAGCAGGAGCAAATTAATGTCCTCAGCCTCCTTCGGCACTTGAAATGTCTCCTCTGCACCTGATAATAGACAGCAGGAGCAAATTAATGTCCTCAGCCTCCTTCAGTACCTGAAATGTCTCCTCTGCACGTGATTCTTGACAGCAGGAGCAAATTAATGTCCTCAGCCTCCTTCGGCACCTGAAATGTCTCCTCTGCACCTGATAATAGACAGCAGGAGCAAATTAATGTCCTCAGCCTCCTTCGGCACCTGAAATGTCTCCTCTGCACCTGATAATAGACAGCAGGAGCAAAGTAATGTCCTCAGCCTCCTTCGGCACCTGAAATGTCTCCTCTGCACCTGATAATAGACAGCAGGAGCAAATTAATGTCCTCAGCCTCCTTCGGCACCTGAAATGTCTCCTCTGCACGTGATTCTTAACAGCAGGAGCAAATTAATGCCCTCAGCCTCCTTCAGCACCTGAAATGTCTCCTCTGCACCTGATAATAGACAGCAGGAGCAAATTAATGTCCTCAGCCTCCTTCGGCACTTGAAATGTCTCCTCTGCACCTGATAATAGACAGCAGGAGCAAATTAATGTCCTCAGCCTCCTTCGGCACTTGAAATGTCTCCTCTGCACGTGATTCTTGACAGCAGGAGCAAATTAATGTCCTCAGCCTCCTTCAGTACCTGAAATGTCTCCTCTGCACGTGATTCTTGACAGCAGGAGCAAATTAATGTCCTCAGCCTCCTTCAGCACCTGAAATGTCTCCTCTGCACCTGATAATAGACAGCAGGAGCAAATTAATGTCCTCAGCCTCCTTCGGCACCTGAAATGTCTCCTCTGCACCTGATAATAGACAGCAGGAGCAAAGTAATGTCCTCAGCCTCCTTCGGCACCTGAAATGTCTCCTCTGCACCTGATAATAGACAGCAGGAGCAAAGTAATGTCCTCAGCCTCCTTCGGCACCTGAAATGTCTCCTCTGCACCTGATAATAGACAGCAGGAGAAAATTAATGTCCTCAGCCTCCTTCGGCACCTGAAATGTCTCCTCTGCATCTGATAATAGACAGCAGGAGCAAATTAATGTCCTCAGCCTCCTTCGGCACCTGAAATGTCTCCTCTGCACCTGATAATAGACAGCAGGAGCAAATTAATGTCCTCAGCCTCCTTCGGCACCTGAAATGTCTCCTCTGCACCTGATAATAGACAGCAGGAGCAAATCAATGTCCTCAGCCTCCTTCACCACCTGAAATGTCTCCTCTGCACGTGATTCTTGACAGCAGGAGCAAATTAATGTCCTCAGCCTCCTTCGGCACTTGAAATGTCTCCTCTGCACCTGATAATAGACAGCAGGAGCAAATTAATGTCCTCAGCCTCCTTCGGCACCTGAAATGTCTCCTCTGCACGTGATACTTGACAGCAGGAGCAAATTAATGTCCTCAGCCTCCTTCGGCACTTGAAATGTCTCCTCTGCACCTGTTAATAGACAGCAGGAGCAAATTAATGTCCTCAGCCTCCTTCGGCACCTGAAATGTCTCCTCTGCACGTGATTCTTGACAGCAGGAGCAAATCAATGTCCTCAGCCTCCTTCAGTACCTGAAATGTCTCCTCTGCACGTGATTCTTGACAGCAGGAGCAAATTAATGTCCTCAGCCTCCTTCGGCACCTGAAATGTCTCCTCTGCACCTGATAATAGACAGCAGGAGCAAATTAATGTCCTCAGCCTCCTTCGGCACTTGAAATGTCTCCTCTGCACGTGATAATAGGCAGCAGGAGCAAATGAATGTCCTCAGCCTCCTTCGGCACTTGAAATGTCTCCTCTGCACCTGATAATAGACAGCAGGAGCAAATTAATGTCCTCAGCCTCCTTCGGCACTTGAAATGTCTCCTCTGCACCTGATAATAGACAGCAGGAGCAAATTAATGTCCTCAGCCTCCTTCGGCACCTGAAATGTCTCCTCTGCACCTGATAATAGACAGCAGGAGCAAAGTAATGTCCTCAGCCTCCTTCGGCACCTGAAATGTCTCCTCTGCACCTGATAATAGACAGCAGGAGCAAAGTAATGTCCTCAGCCTCCTTCGGCACCTGAAATGTCTCCTCTGCACCTGATAATAGACAGCAGGAGCAAATTAATGTCCTCAGCCTCCTTCGGCACCTGAAATGTCTCCTCTGCACCTGATTCTTGAAGGCAGGAGCAAATCAATGTCCTCAGCCTCCTTCAGTACCTGAAATGTCTCCTCTGCACGTGATTCTTGACAGCAGGAGCAAATTAATGTCCTCAGCCTCCTTCGGCACCTGAAATGTCTCCTCTGCACCTGATAATAGACAGCAGGAGCAAATTAATGTCCTCAGCCTCCTTCGGCACTTGAAATGTCTCCTCTGCACGTGATAATAGGCAGCAGGAGCAAATGAATGTCCTCAGCCTCCTTCGGCACCTGAAATGTCTCCTCTGCACCTGATAATAGACAGCAGGAGCAAATTAATGTCCTCAGCCTCCTTCGGCACTTGAAATGTCTCCTCTGCACCTGATAATAGACAGCAGGAGCAAATTAATGTCCTCAGCCTCCTTCACCACCTGAAATGTCTCCTCTGCACCTGATAATAGACAGCAGGAGCAAATTAATGTCCTCAGCCTCCTTCAGCACCTGAAATGTCTCCTCTGCACCTGATAATAGACAGCAGGAGCAAATTAATGTCCTCAGCCTCCTTCACCACCTGAAATGTCTCCTCTGCACCTGATAATAGACAGCAGGAGCAAATTAATGTCCTCAGCCTCCTTCACCACCTGAAATGTCTCCTCTGCACGTGATTCTTGACAGCAGGAGCAAATTAATGTCCTCAGTCTCCTTCGGCACCTGAAATGTCTCCTCTGCACCTGATAATAGACAGCAGGAGCAAATTAATGTCCTCAGCCTCCTTCGGCACTTGAAATGTCTCCTCTGCACGTGATAATAGGCAGCAGGAGCAAATGAATGTCCTCAGCCTCCTTCGGCACCTGAAATGTCTCCTCTGCACGTGATTCTTGACAGCAGGAGCAAATTAATGTCCTCAGTCTCCTTCGGCACCTGAAATGTCTCCTCTGCACCTGATAATAGACAGCAGGAGCAAATTAATGTCCTCAGCCTCCTTCGGCACTTGAAATGTCTCCTCTGCACGTGATAATAGACAGCAGGAGCAAATTAATGTCCTCAGCCTCCTTCGGCACTTGAAATGTCTCCTCTGCACGTGATAATAGGCAGCAGGAGCAAATTAATGTCCTCAGCCTCCTTCGGCACTTGAAATGTCTCCTCTGCACCTGATAATAGACAGCAGGAGCAAATTAATGTCCTCAGCCTCCTTCGGCACTTGAAATGTCTCCTCTGCACCTGATAATAGACAGCAGGAGCAAATTAATGTCCTCAGCCTCCTTCACCACCTGAAATGTCTCCTCTGCACCTGATAATAGACAGCAGGAGCAAATTAATGTCCTCAGCCTCCTTCGGCACCTGAAATGTCTCCTCTGCACCTGTTAATAGACAGCAGGAGCAAATTAATGTCCTCAGCCTCCTTCGGCACCTGAAATGTCTCCTCTGCACCTGATAATAGACAGCAGGAGCAAAGTAATGTCCTCAGCCTCCTTCGGCACCTGAAATGTCTCCTCTGCACCTGATAATAGACAGCAGGAGCAAATTAATGTCCTCAGCCTCCTTCACCACCTGAAATGTCTCCTCTGCACCTGTTAATTGACAGCAGGAGCAAATTAATGTCCTCAGCCTCCTTCGGCACCTGAAATGTCTCCTCAACACCTGATCATAGACAGCAGGAGCAAATCAATGTCCTCAGCCTCCTTCGGCACCTGAAATGTCTCCTCAACACCTGATCATAGACAGCAGGAGCAAATCAATGTCCTCAGCCTCCTTCGGCACCTGAAATGTCTCCTCAACACCTGATAATAGACAGCAGGAGCAAATTAATGTCCTCAGCCTCCTTCGGCACCTGAAATGTCTCCTCTGCACCTGATAATAGACAGCAGGAGCAAAGTAATGTCCTCAGCCTCCTTCGGCACTTGAAATGTCTCCTCTGCACCTGATAATAGACAGCAGGAGCAAATTGATGTCCTCAGTCTCCTTCGGCACTTGAAATGTCTCCTCTGCACCTGATAATAGACAGCAGGAGCAAAGTAATGTCCTCAGCCTCCTTCGGCACTTGAAATGTCTCCTCTGCACCTGATAATAGACAGCAGGAGCAAATTGATGTCCTCAGTCTCCTTCGGCACTTGAAATGTCTCCTCTGCACCTGATAATAGACAGCAGGAGCAAATTGATGTCCTCAGCCTCCTTAAGCACCTGAAATGTCTCCTCTGCACCTGTTAATAGACAGCAGGAGCAAATTAATGTCCTCAGTCTCCTTCGGCACCTGAAATGTCTCCTCTGCACCTGATAATAGACAGCAGGAGCAAATTAATGTCCTCAGCCTCCTTCGGCACCTGAAATGTCTCCTCAACACCTGATCATAGACAGCAGGAGCAAATCAATGTCCTCAGCCTCCTTCGGCACCTGAAATGTCTCCTCAACACCTGATCATAGACAGCAGGAGCAAATCAATGTCCTCAGCCTCCTTCGGCACCTGAAATGTCTCCTCAACACCTGATAATAGACAGCAGGAGCAAATTAATGTCCTCAGTCTCCTTCAGCACCTGAAATGTCTCCTCTGCACCTGATAATAGACAGCAGGAGCAAATTAATGTCCTCAGCCTCCTTCGGCACCTGAAATGTCTCCTCTGCACCTGATAATAGACAGCAGGAGCAAATTAATGTCCTCAGCCTCCTTCGGCACTTGAAATGTCTCCACTGCACGTGATTCTTGACAGCAGGAGCAAATTAATGTCCTCAGCCTCCTTCGGCACTTGAAATGTCTCCTCTGCACGTGATTCTTGACAGCAGGAGCAAATTAATGTCCTCAGCCTCCTTCAGCACCTGAAATGTCTCCTCTGCACGTGATTCTTGACAGCAGGAGCAAATTAATGTCCTCAGCCTCCTTCAGCACCTGAAATGTCTCCTCTGCACCTGATAATAGACAGCAGGAGCAAATTAATGTCCTCAGCCTCCTTCGGCACCTGAAATGTCTCCTCTGCACCTGATAATAGACAGCAGGAGCAAAGTAATGTCCTCAGCCTCCTTCGGCACCTGAAATGTCTCCTCTGCACCTGATAATAGACAGCAGGAGCAAAGTAATGTCCTCAGCCTCCTTCGGCACTTGAAATGTCTCCTCTGCACCTGATAATAGACAGCAGGAGCAAATTAATGTCCTCAGCCTCCTTCGGCACCTGAAATGTCTCCTCTGCATCTGATAATAGACAGCAGGAGCAAATTAATGTCCTCAGCCTCCTTCGGCACCTGAAATGTCTCCTCTGCACCTGATAATAGACAGCAGGAGCAAATTAATGTCCTCAGCCTCCTTCGGCACCTGAAATGTCTCCTCTGCACCTGATAATAGACAGCAGGAGCAAATCAATGCCCTCAGCCTCCTTCACCACCTGAAATGTCTCCTCTGCACGTGATTCTTGACAGCAGGAGCAAATTAATGTCCTCAGCCTCCTTCGGCACTTGAAATGTCTCCTCTGCACCTGATAATAGACAGCAGGAGCAAATTAATGTCCTCAGCCTCCTTCGGCACCTGAAATGTCTCCTCTGCACCTGATAATAGACAGCAGGAGCAAAGTAATGTCCTCAGCCTCCTTCGGCACCTGAAATGTCTCCTCTGCACCTGATAATAGACAGCAGGAGCAAATTAATGTCCTCAGCCTCCTTCGGCACCTGAAATGTCTCCTCTGCACCTGATAATAGACAGCAGGAGCAAAGTAATGTCCTCAGCCTCCTTCGGCACCTGAAATGTCTCCTCTGCACCTGATAATAGACAGCAGGAGCAAATTAATGTCCTCAGCCTCCTTCGGCACCTGAAATGTCTCCTCTGCACCTGATTCTTGAAGGCAGGAGCAAATCAATGTCCTCAGCCTCCTTCAGTACCTGAAATGTCTCCTCTGCACGTGATTCTTGACAGCAGGAGCAAATTAATGTCCTCAGCCTCCTTCGGCACCTGAAATGTCTCCTCTGCACCTGATAATAGACAGCAGGAGCAAATTAATGTCCTCAGCCTCCTTCGGCACTTGAAATGTCTCCTCTGCACGTGATAATAGGCAGCAGGAGCAAATGAATGTCCTCAGCCTCCTTCGGCACCTGAAATGTCTCCTCTGCACCTGATAATAGACAGCAGGAGCAAATTAATGTCCTCAGCCTCCTTCGGCACCTGAAATGTCTCCTCTGCACCTGATAATAGACAGCAGGAGCAAATTAATGTCCTCAGCCTCCTTCACCACCTGAAATGTCTCCTCTGCACCTGATAATAGACAGCAGGAGCAAATTAATGTCCTCAGCCTCCTTCAGCACCTGAAATGTCTCCTCTGCACCTGTTAATAGACAGCAGGAGCAAATTAATGTCCTCAGCCTCCTTCACCACCTGAAATGTCTCCTCTGCACCTGATAATAGACAGCAGGAGCAAATTAATGTCCTCAGCCTCCTTCGGCACTTGAAATGTCTCCTCTGCACCTGATAATAGACAGCAGGAGCAAATTAATGTCCTCAGCCTCCTTCAGTACCTGAAATGTCTCCTCTGCACGTGATTCTTGACAGCAGGAGCAAATTAATGTCCTCAGCCTCCTTCGGCACCTGAAATGTCTCCTCTGCACCTGATAATAGACAGCAGGAGCAAATTAATGTCCTCAGCCTCCTTCGGCACCTGAAATGTCTCCTCTGCACCTGATAATAGACAGCAGGAGCAAAGTAATGTCCTCAGCCTCCTTCGGCACCTGAAATGTCTCCTCTGCACCTGATAATAGACAGCAGGAGCAAATTAATGTCCTCAGCCTCCTTCGGCACCTGAAATGTCTCCTCTGCACGTGATTCTTAACAGCAGGAGCAAATTAATGCCCTCAGCCTCCTTCAGCACCTGAAATGTCTCCTCTGCACCTGATAATAGACAGCAGGAGCAAATTAATGTCCTCAGCCTCCTTCGGCACTTGAAATGTCTCCTCTGCACCTGATAATAGACAGCAGGAGCAAATTAATGTCCTCAGCCTCCTTCGGCACTTGAAATGTCTCCTCTGCACGTGATTCTTGACAGCAGGAGCAAATTAATGTCCTCAGCCTCCTTCAGTACCTGAAATGTCTCCTCTGCACGTGATTCTTGACAGCAGGAGCAAATTAATGTCCTCAGCCTCCTTCAGCACCTGAAATGTCTCCTCTGCACCTGATAATAGACAGCAGGAGCAAATTAATGTCCTCAGCCTCCTTCGGCACCTGAAATGTCTCCTCTGCACCTGATAATAGACAGCAGGAGCAAAGTAATGTCCTCAGCCTCCTTCGGCACCTGAAATGTCTCCTCTGCACCTGATAATAGACAGCAGGAGCAAAGTAATGTCCTCAGCCTCCTTCGGCACTTGAAATGTCTCCTCTGCACCTGATAATAGACAGCAGGAGAAAATTAATGTCCTCAGCCTCCTTCGGCACCTGAAATGTCTCCTCTGCATCTGATAATAGACAGCAGGAGCAAATTAATGTCCTCAGCCTCCTTCGGCACCTGAAATGTCTCCTCTGCACCTGATAATAGACAGCAGGAGCAAATTAATGTCCTCAGCCTCCTTCGGCACCTGAAATGTCTCCTCTGCACCTGATAATAGACAGCAGGAGCAAATCAATGCCCTCAGCCTCCTTCACCACCTGAAATGTCTCCTCTGCACGTGATTCTTGACAGCAGGAGCAAATTAATGTCCTCAGCCTCCTTCGGCACTTGAAATGTCTCCTCTGCACCTGATAATAGACAGCAGGAGCAAATTAATGTCCTCAGCCTCCTTCGGCACCTGAAATGTCTCCTCTGCACGTGATACTTGACAGCAGGAGCAAATTAATGTCCTCAGCCTCCTTCGGCACTTGAAATGTCTCCTCTGCACCTGTTAATAGACAGCAGGAGCAAATTAATGTCCTCAGCCTCCTTCGGCACTTGAAATGTCTCCTCTGCACCTGATAATAGACAGCAGGAGCAAATTAATGTCCTCAGCCTCCTTCGGCACCTGAAATGTCTCCTCTGCACCTGATAATAGACAGCAGGAGCAAAGTAATGTCCTCAGCCTCCTTCGGCACCTGAAATGTCTCCTCTGCACCTGATAATAGACAGCAGGAGCAAAGTAATGTCCTCAGCCTCCTTCGGCACTTGAAATGTCTCCTCTGCACCTGATAATAGACAGCAGGAGCAAAGTAATGTCCTCAGCCTCCTTCGGCACCTGAAATGTCTCCTCTGCACCTGATAATAGACAGCAGGAGCAAATTAATGTCCTCAGCCTCCTTCGGCACTTGAAATGTCTCCTCTGCACCTGATTCTTGAAGGCAGGAGCAAATCAATGTCCTCAGCCTCCTTCAGTACCTGAAATGTCTCCTCTGCACGTGATTCTTGACAGCAGGAGCAAATTAATGTCCTCAGCCTCCTTCGGCACCTGAAATGTCTCCTCTGCACCTGATAATAGACAGCAGGAGCAAATTAATGTCCTCAGCCTCCTTCGGCACTTGAAATGTCTCCTCTGCACGTGATAATAGGCAGCAGGAGCAAATGAATGTCCTCAGCCTCCTTCGGCACTTGAAATGTCTCCTCTGCACCTGATAATAGACAGCAGGAGCAAATTAATGTCCTCAGCCTCCTTCGGCACTTGAAATGTCTCCTCTGCACCTGATAATAGACAGCAGGAGCAAATTAATGTCCTCAGCCTCCTTCACCACCTGAAATGTCTCCTCTGCACCTGATAATAGACAGCAGGAGCAAATTAATGTCCTCAGCCTCCTTCAGCACCTGAAATGTCTCCTCTGCACCTGTTAATAGACAGCAGGAGCAAATTAATGTCCTCAGCCTCCTTCACCACCTGAAATGTCTCCTCTGCACCTGATAATAGACAGCAGGAGCAAATTAATGTCCTCAGCCTCCTTCAGCACCTGAAATGTCTCCTCTGCACCTGATAATAGACAGCAGGAGCAAAGTAATGTCCTCAGCCTCCTTCGGCACTTGAAATGTCTCCTCTGCACCTGATAATAGACAGCAGGAGCAAATTAATGTCCTCAGCCTCCTTCGGCACCTGAAATGTCTCCTCTGCATCTGATAATAGACAGCAGGAGCAAATTAATGTCCTCAGCCTCCTTCACCACCTGAAATGTCTCCTCTGCACGTGATTCTTGACAGCAGGAGCAAATTAATGTCCTCAGCCTCCTTCGGCACTTGAAATGTCTCCTCTGCACCTGATAATAGACAGCAGGAGCAAATTAATGTCCTCAGCCTCCTTCGGCACCTGAAATGTCTCCTCTGCACCTGATAATAGACAGCAGGAGCAAAGTAATGTCCTCAGCCTCCTTCGGCACCTGAAATGTCTCCTCTGCACCTGATAATAGACAGCAGGAGCAAATTAATGTCCTCAGCCTCCTTCGGCACTTGAAATGTCTCCTCTGCACCTGATTCTTGAAGGCAGGAGCAAATCAATGTCCTCAGCCTCCTTCAGTACCTGAAATGTCTCCTCTGCACGTGATTCTTGACAGCAGGAGCAAATTAATGTCCTCAGTCTCCTTCGGCACCTGAAATGTCTCCTCTGCACCTGATAATAGACAGCAGGAGCAAATTAATGTCCTCAGCCTCCTTCGGCACTTGAAATGTCTCCTCTGCACGTGATAATAGGCAGCAGGAGCAAATGAATGTCCTCAGCCTCCTTCGGCACCTGAAATGTCTCCTCTGCACGTGATTCTTGACAGCAGGAGCAAATGAATGTCCTCAGCCTCCTTCGGCACCTGAAATGTCTCCTCTGCACGTGATTCTTGACAGCAGGAGCAAATTAATGTCCTCAGCCTCCTTCGGCACTTGAAATGTCTCCTCTGCACCTGATAATAGACAGCAGGAGCAAATTAATGTCCTCAGCCTCCTTCGGCACTTGAAATGTCTCCTCTGCACGTGATAATAGACAGCAGGAGCAAATTAATGTCCTCAGCCTCCTTCGGCACTTGAAATGTCTCCTCTGCACGTGATAATAGGCAGCAGGAGCAAATTAATGTCCTCAGCCTCCTTCGGCACTTGAAATGTCTCCTCTGCACCTGATAATAGACAGCAGGAGCAAATTAATGTCCTCAGCCTCCTTCGGCACTTGAAATGTCTCCTCTGCACCTGATAATAGACAGCAGGAGCAAATTAATGTCCTCAGCCTCCTTCACCACCTGAAATGTCTCCTCTGCACCTGATAATAGACAGCAGGAGCAAATTAATGTCCTCAGCCTCCTTCAGCACCTGAAATGTCTCCTCTGCACCTGTTAATAGACAGCAGGAGCAAATTAATGTCCTCAGCCTCCTTCGGCACCTGAAATGTCTCCTCTGCACCTGATAATAGACAGCAGGAGCAAAGTAATGTCCTCAGCCTCCTTCGGCACCTGAAATGTCTCCTCTGCACCTGATAATAGACAGCAGGAGCAAATTAATGTCCTCAGCCTCCTTCACCACCTGAAATGTCTCCTCTGCACCTGTTAATTGACAGCAGGAGCAAATTAATGTCCTCAGCCTCCTTCGGCACCTGAAATGTCTCCTCTGCACCTGTTAATAGACAGCAGGAGCAAATTAATGTCCTCAGCCTCCTTCGGCACCTGAAATGTCTCCTCTGCACCTGATAATAGACAGCAGGAGCAAATTAATGTCCTCAGCCTCCTTCGGCACCTGAAATGTCTCCTCTGCAACTGATAATAGACAGCAGGAGCAAAGTAATGTCCTCAGCCTCCTTCAGCACCTGAAATGTTTGCTTGTTTTTATGTTTTATGTTTTTATGTGAAGCACTTTGTGTTACATTTATTGTACGAAAAGTGCTATACAAATAAAGTCTGAGTGATTTAACATTTATTTGTTTTAATGTTGCAGTTTTATGTTTGTTATTTTGGTTTTAACTTGTGCTTATTTACCTTACAGGTTTTAATTTACTCTGTCTTTATTTTTCTCTGTGAAGCTCTTTGGGCTGCATCTCTGCATGAAAGGTGCTATATAAATAAACAAAGTTGAGTTGAGCATTAATTTCCGTCCAGATTCTGATTTTGACACTTTAATATTCATGTGCACCTCATCCTTTCTAACTTCACCATCTTATCCACTCTTTTTTTCACCCCCCTGTGTTCCGAGTTGTAATGTTTCGTACCGCTGCTTACCAACAAGGACCTTTATTTTGAAGTAATAGTAAACCGGAAGGCAGAAAGGAACCTGACATGTAACGGAGCGGTGTAAAAATAAAAGCCCGAATAAGAAACTCTCGGACAACTTCGTGCACCTGGCATTATTTTATATTTTATCAACTGATAGTCATAACATGATGTCAGGGTGAGCAGTTAGACTATGAACCCACTTGTTAAGCAGGAAATGTCATCCAACTGACCTGAAGACAGACCCGCTTCATAAGAAACACCTGGACATGAACGGAGCACGATGCTAAACTGCTAAAGACTGACTGTGATGGACCTCCAGCAGGTCCGAATAAACTGACAGTGAAGCTCTCGAGCACTTGTACAAGACAATAAATCATAAAGTATTCAGTGTTTAACACGAATAACTGACACTGAACCCATTCTGCACAAAGGTCTAGCTCATATCGTCGCAGTGGCACCTCGTAGTAGAGTTTTAATGTTTAGTACCGCTGCTTACAAACGACCTTTATTTTGAAATAACATTGAGCCGGTGTTGTATGGAGCTCTGTTTCCTCTAGTCCCCGCCCGTCCGAAATGGCCCGAAGGGCGAAGGAAGCGCGCGTTCACAAACAATTATAATCAATCATTTTAAAAAATGACAAACATGAAAATGTTCATATTTATCTTTTTTTATTCTTTTGATGTTTTTGTTGAAGTGTTAAATACTGCACAACAATATCTGACAGTCTCGCGATATTTGTGATAACGAGACTTTGTCCGGTGTTTGCTCTGTTGCCATGGCGCTGTGTCGCTGGCTGCCAGTTACAGCAGCTCTGTGTTTTTAGGACTTTTTTCGACACCAGTCTTCATCAGTTTTGTGCAAACATGGACCTGAAGGCTGGAGATCAGTGTCAGACTTTATGATACATCAGGTGACCCGTTCAAATAAAGGCACAGCACTCATGTGTACACTCGTGAACAGCTGTTAGCACTAGGCAGCGTTAGCATGCTCTGTGGAAGGACTGGAGATCTCTGCTGAAGTGAGGAGAAGGAGACGAGGATGCACAGCTGGATCTGTCGTCTGATATCTTAACCTTTCCTGCTCAGCTGTCAGACGAGCAGCACAGGGGGGATGCTTGATGTTTGTACCAACTTCAGGGTTAACCTCCTTTCACTTCCAACAGCAGTGCAATGATACACGAGAGAGACACTGTGGTCTTTTATTAAATGTGTACTGAAACACACACTACATTTCTTTTAAACCAATACCGCTAACCTGCTCTGTTGTTCTGCCATACACACACATTCACTCCGCTCAGGGTCCCTATAAAAGAGGTGTTGGCTTATGATCCCCAAACTTGAGACCTCTTTTAAAATAAATGAATTATCTGGCTGTTCACCTCCACAGTTTGTCCGGTGAGAACGATTATGAATGAATATGATGGTGACACTCTCTGTTCTTCTGAACTGTTTATTGTTAAATGAAATAGCAGGGGTGTTTGTGTGGTAACTGTAAAGATAATAAAACAAATATGTAAACATGAAATTTTACACATCTGAAATAGTAATGAATAAAAACAATATGACATGAAATGAACAAGTATGAATAATGATATATATAATGACGGAATGAACAGTCTGACAAACTATATAATGAATATAAACGTGAAACAAACACAGCAATATATATAATAAATGATACGAAGTGAGACAGGTGAAAAACACACAGAAACATCACACGCGATAAAATGAATAAACTAAATACAGTACTCACTTCTTATGGACGCACACAGAATATGAAAAGGAAAAAGCACAGTCGAAAATATGAAATGGAGTGGTTCTCCAGAAGTCCAACTCCTCTGAAATAGAACTAAAAAGAAGGGCCAGCAGTGTCTCCTGTAACCCACTGAAGAAAAAAGGGAGCCTGCAAAAGTCTCAAATTCTGAATTCTCATTGGTCCAGGCTGTTATGGGGACCGCATGCACATTGAATGGTGCAGTCCATAGGTCGAGTGGGTGACCTTCTGAACAGTCCCTGTCATTCACTCACTCTCGCTTGGCCACACTGTACAGACACACACCTTACACACTGCTCTATTCCTGAAGGGAACCACACTACTCTTAACAACGGGATAACCGATGCTTTTTAAATTGCATTCTTCCTTGACTGCGTACACCACCTTGATGAGTCCCACCTGACCAACTGCAGCAACCCCAGGTCATAAAACTGCCCCCACAGACTTGTACGGTGGGCACTAGGCATGATGGGTGCATCACTTCATGTGCCTCTCTTCTTACCCTGATGTGCCCAAGATGATGTCTCGCCACCATCTTTCCACGTTTTTATAATGCGTTGGACAGTTCTTAATCCGATTTGAGTAGTTTCATCAGTTAGTTATTTTCTTTGCTTGATGCAGGCCAATAATTTGACCCTTCTGAAACTGATTAACATCCTTTCCACGAGCACAGGGCGTGTTCAGAAACAGTTGTTTAAGAAAGGAGAAGCTACTCGCAGCATCAGCTAGGGTTAAATAACTTGTTGTCAGCTGAAACATATTAATCACTGCAGTGGTTATCTGATGGAAGGCTCTTACCGATTTGCTTAGTTAAATCCAGGTGGTGACTTTTTTTTTTTTTTGAACGGGCAGTGTAAATAAATAAATAAAGGTGTGTCTGTCTGTTTCAGCACCGTGGACAGCGCCTCGTGTGACGTCATCATTTCACAGGACAAATGCACACCTGCATCTCCACAGTTTACAGTAAACAGGTCACAGGATGTGACGTATTTCCTTATCTGGGAGCTCCCTCTGGATTACTGTAAACTATGAAGTCTGATCAGCTTTCTGACATGTGAAAGAGTAAAAGTATAAAAATACTCCCAAATTTGTATTTGAGTAAATATACTTGGTTACTTTCCTCTGCTGTCTACAGCTGATTTCCTTGTTATGTTCCATTAACATGTTGAATTGAAGTGTTTGTTGTTAATGTACAATTCTGTACAATCAGAAAATGTGTTTAAGTAAAGATTCATCTGGATGGTGACATTATCTTAACGGAATAATATTACACAACACAAATTCATCTGACTCTTTTTGTCTGTTATTATTCGAGAGCTGTCAGTTTCCACAATTTTCAAGTTTCCTGCTGTTCATGCTCATTGTTCATTTTCATATCTAAGGTTCATTACTGTATTTTTCAGCTGAGTAAATACATAAAGTTTAGTTGTTATGTTCCTAATAGTCCATTCAGAGCTCAGAATATGCCATCGCTTGTATAATGGGCGTTAGTGATGCCTTCCTCAGGGTTTGTTTCTGTCCTCCGTCATGTGCACACTACACCAAAGAACTGCTGAAAGCTGAACTTTTTGCTGCTGCCTCACCAGCGATGGAAATTTACTGCTCACACTGAATCCTCTTAAAGTGATCTGAGTGACATGAGGACTGTGTGTCTGTGTGTGTGCATGTTGATGTTTGTTAAAACTTTCCATCCACAGTGAGG
Source organism: Argyrosomus regius (assembly GCA_946959425.1). Lineage (NCBI taxonomy): Eukaryota > Metazoa > Chordata > Actinopteri > Sciaenidae > Argyrosomus > Argyrosomus regius. The sequence goes on from CAMPSB010000083.1 coordinate 61,644, forward strand.
GTAGTGTTACCAGAGGAGCGGTGGTGCGTAAAGGTGTGAGTGGTCAAGAGAGAGTGAGCGACAGAGCGGCAGGTTAGTTTAGAAACACCTGTACAGGTGTAGGTTAGAGCGCACGTGGTCCCAGGAGGACGGCATCTCCCGACCACGGTCTGGCAAGGTTCACGTTATTCGGACATTTAACTTGAAATGTTTGAGCTGTTTATTTCAGCACAGCTCAGGGTCTCTGCAGGACAACATGAAGCTCTCAGCTCTGTTCTTGTGTCTCTGTCTGCTGCCTCAAACACTTGGAGAAGGTAAGAAAGTTCACGTCCACTGCGTACATAGACAATAGACAGTGAGTATAACAGGGAAGTGAGCCTAAACTTTGTGTTGTTTCATGTTTCTTTGTCCACTCCATAAAGTAAAGTGTGTCATGTTTGTTAGACAGTCACACCCTGCACGATGCTGACTGTTTCCTGCTTGTTGACTGTTTCTTCATTAATAATTATCGGTTTTTAAACATGTTTTTTGCTTTTAATAATCTTGTTTTGACAGAAGAATTTGAAGTTCGAGTTACTAGAATGAAATATTACTGTCCGTCTTAGTATGTGTTGCTGTGCTGTTATCAAGTTCTCAGACCTTTTTCACAGCAGCCACTTTGACATGAGATAGTAGGGTGAACTCAGGTGTTATCAATGATACTAATTAAGGTTTGGTTACATTCAGGTGTGTGTGTTGCTGTCAGTGGTGCATGTCGGCACAGTGGAAAGTCACTGCTGCACTAAATGGAACTGAGCCTTAACACCTGTGCTGGTCCTTCTGTGTCATGTCAAAATAGCTGCTGTGAAGAAGTTGACTTGTAGCTGTGGAGCTGAAGATTGTGGCTCTGGTCGTGTGGGGTGTGCTCCAATAGTTGCTCAGGAAGGTCTCTAACTTTGTAATATGACCTGTCAGTAATATGTGGCAGCCATGATAAGAGCTCTTCACATTTACTGGAGGATACATCCTTTACCAGAGGAGGAAAAAGCAAGACACCATTCAGCTGTTCACAGCCAGACATTAAAAAAGATGAAATAATAAACAAAAAGTGTGAATATGGACAGAACAGAATCTGTACAGTCTGGATGGTCCAGTTGATCCTTTGCTGAAGGAGATAAGGAATGAGTCAGAGTCTGACATATATCCAAGCAGAGGAAACATCTCAGTATTACATTGTTAATGCTGTAATTGTTCTTCATCATCTGTTGTTTATATTTTATTCACAGATGCAGCTCCAGAGCTGTCTGTTAAGATAAGGCGTGAAAGAAAGCACCATGCTCTGCTGCAGTGTGACGCTCGCGGCGCTCCAGAACTTGAAGTACATTGGCAGTACAGCGCTGGAAACATCCTTCATTCTTATAAGTCACACGTCTCAGAAAGAGAAGGTCATTTATACATTACTATCAGCACTCTTGTGACCAAGACCGATCACTTCCGCTGTGTAGCCACGCAGAGGAACATCAACTATACAATTTATGCTGAGATCTACGTGACTGTCCATAGTAAGTGGAGTATTTTAATCTTCAAATAACTTTGATTATAAATTTGTTTTCATTTTAATGTGAACTCAAAGTGAATGAGCTCAAAGCGGTTAGGGTTATTGAAAATGAATTCAAAATGAAACTGTCAACAGGTGAGTAACAGATAAAAGGGGCATTCAGAGAAGCTGAGTCTTTGACATTGGGTGAGGTTTACCACTCTGTGAAAGACTGTGCTGGCATCCATCCATTCTCTTCAGCTTATCCAGGGTCTGGTCGAGGTGGCAGCAGGTTTAGCAGGGCACTCCAGATGTTCCCCGGGCAACACATTCCAGCTCCTCCTGGGGGAACCTGAGGTGCTCCCAGGCTAGATGGGCTATGTAGTCCCTCCAGCAGGTTCTCCATTGGACGTGCCTGGAACACCTCCAAAGGGAGGCGCCCAGGGGGGACTCCTAATCAGATGCCCGAACCACCTCAGCTTGCTCCTTTCCATGTGAAGGAGCAGCAGCTCTACTCCGAGCTCCCTTCGGATATCCGGCCTCCTCACCCTATCTCTAACCCTGAGTCCAGCAGTTTGTATCAGTCACTACCCAAAGCTCATGACCATAGCTGAGTGTTGGAATGTAGATGCACTGGAAAATCGAAAGCTTTGCCTTCCAGCTCAGCTTCCTCTTTCTAACGGTCTGATACAACGTCTGCAGTACTGCAGACGCCGCACCAAACCGCCGGTCCATCTCCCGCTCCATTTTCCTGTCACTCGTGAACAAGACCCAGAGACACTTGAACTCCTTCGTGCAGCAACTCACTCCAACCCAGAGGGAGCATTCCCGTTACCAAACCATGACTACCACAAAAGTCCAATAAGAAAACACAGCTCTGGTTCAGATCAGGCAGACCGTTCCTCCCAATCACTCCCCTCCCGGTTACTCTGTCGTCACGCACGTCATTGTTGAAGAAGAATCTGTTAACAGACTCCGGTCTGGATGGTCCAGCTGATCAATCTGTAGGGCAGCTCAGAGGATTTGCTGAGGACAGTGTGCTAAACAAAGTCCAAAAAACAAGTGGTGTGACTTTTCCGTGACTGCCAAAGTCGGTCTTTGGATGCTTGAAAAGAAAAGAGTCCCAACTCATTTTGCATTGAATAATTAGGACTTTGTTCAAAGAAACAAGTGAGTTTGAGATGCATCTCCTGATAGGATCCCTTCCAAACCTCCATGCCGAATTGTCATGCTGAATTCTGAGCCCTCTTCTCCCGGGCTTGCTTTTATACCCACAGGAAAAACCCTAACAAACATTCAGAAAATGTCCTTTTAAGGAACCAACTTCTATCGTTGTCTTTCATGACTTACTTTGCCACATCAGTTTTACCTCTCAGAGAGAGATGGCAAAGGGTCATGACACAGAACCACTCAGAGAGAGAAAGGTAGAAAAGTTCAGCAGAACCTCCTGCTATTTCCCCAAGAGAGGTCATAAATACTATTGAATGTTTAGTCTTCACTCAGAGAGAGGTCATTGCAAATTCATACAGACATGCACTTCACACTCAATTGTAACCTTAAGAGAGACCAATGAAATACTACGAAATGCTTATAAGAAAATATACCACACAAGAAAAGTTAGTTGTTCTATCATAAGCTGACGTGTTAAAACAACAAACATCCATGTGTCTGTCTTCATTAATTCATGTTTTTATCTTTCAGAGAAAGTGGTCGTGAAAGAAGGCGGTGATGTTATTTTACCCTGTTCCCTCAACGGCAACATTGAGTCTGAGCTGTTTGAGTGGAAGAAAGGAGAGAAGGAGGTGTTTGTGTATGATGCAGGCATTCATCATAACAGCCGGACAGGTCAAGATGGATGGTTCAAAGGTCGCGTCTCACATTTTCAAGATGAACTGAGACACGGCAACACCTCCATAAAGATCAACAGGACGAAAGTGGCTGACAGCGGAGACTACACCTGTGAATTCCCAAATCTTCAGCCACGTCGAATGTTCTACATTACGCTTCTTGTTGGTGAGTCCCACATGGACTTTAGTCAAGTCGTCAGAATAAACATCTGGCAGAGCCTCGACCCCACAGAGCTGCAGACACATCTGGACTGATTCCCTCTGTATCAAACATGCCTGATATTAGTGACACATTGCCCATTATGTCACTCTGCACAATGAAATGTCACCTGACACGTTTTGTTTTTCCTCTTTAGATGGTGAGTTAAAAGACAGATCGGATGAAGACATCCCAGGTGAGTCCTGACTTTGAAATTGCAATAATTGTTTATTTCCCACATTGTTTTCAATCCCAGTAAAAAACACATTACAGGCCACATACACTCATTTTCTGTTTATGAAGTGCACATATAAAACTTATGGAAAATATTTCTCATTAACACAACTGAGACTCAATGACACATCGATGTTTATAACACGATTTTTAAATTTAAGCCCAATAAACTGACTGTATGTGTGTGTCTGCCATGATGTGAGTCAGAATGTGAGTCAAATTAGAAGAAGTTAAAATGTTTGAAATATCATGTCCTGTCAAACAGTGCTGGAATATGGAACTGAGGCGTTTTCTCTTCACACTGTAAACCAGATATACAAGCAGAGGAAACATCTCAATATTACATTTTTAATGATGTAATTGTCCTTCATCATCTGTTGTTTATATTTTATTCACAGGTGCAGCTCCAAAGCCGTCTATAGAGACACTTGGTCAAACAAAGACCTCAGCTGAGCTGCAGTGTGAAGCTCATGGCGCTCCAAAACTTGAAGTAGAGTGGCAGGACAGCGCTGGAAATGATCCATTCTTTCATGCAATATTGTTTCCTAATTGGGTGCTTCAGATCTCAGAAAGAGAAGGTCTTTCATACATCACTCACAAGACATTTGTGACTAAGACCGGCAGATTCCGCTGTGTAGCCACACAGAAGAACATTGGCCACAGGATTTATGCTGAGACCTATGTGCGCTTGAATGGTGAGTGGTATTTTAATCTTCATATCATTTTAAACATTTGAATGTGTTCAGACTGAACACTAGCACTCACTGTGAAACGACCCAGAAGTATTTCCATGTGGCATGCATGATCAGAGCTGTTCGAAATAAGGAAACATGTGTCAAGGCTTCCTGTCTTATCGCATTTAGTGGAGGATACACTGGACCATCCTTCACCAAAGGAAAGGAGATACTGCCGTCCCACAGTGCCTTGTGCTAACAACAAAAAGGCCACACACCTTTTGGTTGTTAGGCGCAAGGAGCACCTTTCACAACCAGACATTAAAAAACAGCAACCCATAAGCAAAAAGTGTGATGCAGACTCTCAGCTGAGGACTTTGTCTCCAGTTGAATAGTCTTTTTGCACAGGAAGAGTGAAGTGACTGAAGTATTTATGTGGCAGCCATGATGAGAGCTGCATGACAGCAAACTTGAACACCTCCGTATGTCAAAGCAGCTCCACAGTCAACCACACAGAACTAATGCAAGAGTCTGCAGACTGAATGACTCTGCATGGAAACAAACTACATGTTTTTATCTTTCAGGGATCGTGGTCGTGGAAGAAGGCAGTGATGTTATTTTACCTTGTTCCCTCGACAGCAACATTGAGTCTGAGCTGTTTGAGTGGAAGAAAGGAGAGAAGGAGGTGTTCTCATATGATGCAGGCATTCATCACAATAACAGCCGTACAGGTGAAGATGAGCAGTTCAAAGGTCGCGTCTCACATTTTCAAGATGAACTGAGACACGGCAACGCCTCCATAAAGATCAACAGGATAAGGAAGGTTGACAGAGGAGACTACACCTGTGATTTTCCACGTCTTCAGTCGATCAGGACAGTCACCATTACGCTTCATGTTGGTGAGTGCTTTCATTAAACACTTGCTCATTTACTCATGTGATTGGTTTATGAGTCCCACAATAAAAAACACATTACAGGCTGCTTACATTCAAACTGTTTCAGAGAGGTGTGGATTCAATCAGATTGTCATTCTGGAGGCTGCCGTTTGTACTTCTGACTAACTTTACACTCATTGACATTCATCAGACATTAGACACAGCCAGTGAAATCTTTCATAACCTTCTCTTTGATACCAAGACACAATTTCAATTTTCTGATTATTATTTTAATTTTTTTATTTTTATGAGCTGCATAATCCAAATATTTCTCATTAACACAATTAAGACCCAACCTCAACTAATTTAACCTCAACAAATTTGTCATCTGTTGTTCACAGTTGCAGATCCAGTCAGAATTGACTGGGCACAAGAAGAGTGTATGGCTAACGGCGTTAGAGGTTATGCAGTAAGATGGGAGGACAGCGCTGGAAAACCACTTCCTGTCGATAAGCATCAGACCTTAGATGGATATCGGGTAAACGTCACTCTCAACACGACTGTGACCGACCGCTCCCGCTGTGTGATCATGCAGAAGCGCATCGACCCTGTGATTTCTGCTGAGATCTATGTGCATAGCCATGGTGAGTGATATTTCAAGTAGTAGTATTAAAGACAATTGTATTTGTAGTGGACATCAAGCAGGTCCACAGCAGCAGGCTCGACTTAATTAGTTTAATTTGGCTTGATCGTTAAATATAATTGGGTGTCATCTGCATAACAATGAAAGTTAATGGAGTGATTCCTAATAATTTTCCCTAAAGGAAACATATATAAGCTGAATAGAAGTGGTCCAAGCACAGAACCTTGTGGAACTCCGTGACTGACTCTAGTGTGCATGGACGATTCATCACTGACGTGAACAAACTGAGATTGATCTTATAAAAAGACAAGTACAGGGACGAGTCCTTTGTCTGTGTGACAATGGGAATGTGTATAAAAGAAAGTCCGAATGTTTGTTCAGTATTGAGAGTTGTGGAGAACAGGTTGAAAGTTGGAGTATATTGATTGTTTGATTTGGATTGTGATTATTGGTAAAATGTTTGCATTGTTTGTGTGTGTGTTTATGTTTATAATACAAGCACTGAGGAACAATCAGGCTACATTCATGATTTTATTGAGATTATAGAAGTCACGGCCAGTACTGTAAGTCACAGTGCCAGAGGGGAGGTAGAGATACTGTGCTGTGAAAGCATGTGAAAAGGGAAAATTGTGTGAGTTTACAGTCATTGCGTGAGAGTTTGCAGCTCCTCAGCGAGTCAGTCAACTCATCACCGTATAAAGTGAGGAGCGAGCAACAGAGCGATTATGTCAGCTGCCGACTGTGAGAGTATAGACGAAAAGGAAAGTCTCAATATTACATTTGTGAAGCTGTAATTGTCCTTTATCATTTGTTGTTTATACTTTGTTCACAGATGTAACTCCTGTCCAGATACTTGGTCAAACAAACATATGGGCACGTCTGCAGTGTGAAACTAATGGCCCTCCACAACGTGAAGTCAAGTGGCAGGACAGTGCTGGAAACATCCTTCCTGCTGAGGAGCATCGGGTCTCAGAACAACCAGGCCGTGAATACATTACTCTCAGCACGACTGTGACAAACACCGGCCACTTCCTCTGTGTAGTCAAGGAAAACAACAGCAACTATGTGTATTTTGCTGACATCGGCATGTATATTGATGGTGAGTAGTGTGTTTTTATTTTTCAAACATTTCAGTGTGTTCAGATTGAACACAAAGTGAATGAGCTCAGAGCGTGTATCAGTACACATGCTGCAGCGTTCTGGATCAACTGCAAAGTCCTGACAGACTTATTGGGGCAGCCTGATAACACAGAGTTGCAGTAATCCAATCTAGAAGCAACAAATGCATGGACTACTTTTCCTGCATGTTTGAGACAGGATGTTTTTGAGCTGTTACGTAGGTGCTTTATGTGGATGTTAAAGGACATATCCTGATACATTTTTAATGCTCTAATTGTCCTTTATCTTCTGTTTATATTTTATTCACAGGTGCAGCTCCAAAGCCGTGTGTCAAGATACTTGATGAAACAGATAACTGGGCTCTGCTGCAGTGTAAAGCTCATGGCATTCCAGATCTTGAAGTAACGTGCAGAACAGAGCTGGAAAGACCCTTCCTGCTAAGAAGCCACAGATCACAGAGAGAGGAGGTCTTGTATACATTACTCTCAACAAGACTGTGACCAAGAAGGGCTGCTTCTACTGTGTAGCCACGCAGAAGAACATCAACCATACGATTTCAGCTAGCTGCCACGTTTATATTAGCCGTCTCAGTGAGACATGAAGCTCACTGAGCTGCATGTGTAATATTTTCCTTTAACAAAGCTCATGAATACGAGCTGTAACAACAAGCATCCTAAAATAAAGATGTGATGAACGTGATCCAGAGTCCGTCACAGCCTCGGCTCAGCGTGTAGAGAACCTCGGCTGTACACAGATTGTCACACACATTTGCAGATCTCAGGCACAGCAGGAGTTTAGCACAAGTCACATGTAAACAGCCTGAAGTGGAGGTGGAGGACGGGGATTCAAACCTTCTTCCTGCTGATGAGCAGCACGTCTCAGAAACAGGACGATGCTGCAACATCACCCTCCTCACTACTGCGACCAAAACCACAACCAAAGCTCTCAGCTGTGCAGCCGAGCAGGAGGAAAGTGTCTGTAAGATCAGAGCTAACATCACTGTTCCTGCTGAGATTCATCCCAGTGCTGTTTTTATCTGCAAACAAGTTCAGATTTCAGGAGCAGGAACACCTTTAGTTCTTCTTTGTGTCAGCTCTGATGTTCAGTCTGCTCTGTATGATCTGCACTTACATTCAGAGTGTGACATTAACTTTGTCTCTTCTGTTTCAGGCTCCTCGATATGGATTTCTGTTTCAGTGCTTTATCGACTCACTCCCCTGTTTCCTCCTTTTCATTGTTTTCATTTGCTGTCATGACAAGAAAGAGAACAGAGGTAAGTTTAAATCATGTCTTGTATGAACATATTCATGACGAGCAGACAACAAATTCTTTCCATGTTTCTCATGTTTAGAGTCTTGACAGTAGTTTTATCTTCTCATGAAGCGTTCTGTTGGTATTTACACTCAGATTAGGATCAACAAGTTTGGACTGTCTTGAATAAAACTTTAAATTACTTCCTGCAAAGAAGAAAACACAATTAATCAGGAAATGTAACTATCTTCACATGTCCTGTGAAGTATGTGTGTGCTGTATCAGTAAAATTTTTTGAGAACCAGCTTGAGTTTTTGTCCAGACTGTGTGATAGTGAGCCAAGCAGTGACCTCTGTGTAGGCTTGTGTTTTTTTGTGTTTGTAGCAAGGTGAAAGTTCAGGATGTTTGGGTGTCAGTGTAGCTCATTGTGCTTTCATGCAGAAGACAGACATTTATGTCCCATTACCAGGAGGGAGCAAATCTATTTGTCTGAGCCACCAAAATCATTTCTGTGTCATATAAAAGTTAACTTTATGTAATATATACTTTTCATTTGATTTCTGTAATCAAGCAAGATTAATGGTAAGTCACTCAAGTCGTCTGTCTGTCTGTCTAATGGCTTCTAGAGTTGTGACCAAAGGGGTCTTCAGATCAGGGCTGGGACGGATACAATAATTTCATGTTTTTAGTGTTTTTTAGCTTTCAAACTCTAAATTATTTCTATGTTTTATTATCTCCAACAGTGACAAACGTTCTCTGGTTCCATCTTCAACAACAATCATAGAAAAGTTGACTTTATTTAATATATACTTTTTTTCTGCAGGTGGTGTTGATCGTTCTATCGATTCTGGTGGTGGTGGTGGTTGGGGTGGTGGTGGTGGTGGTGGAGATGGCGGTGGTGGTTGTGGTGGTTGTGGTTGATTCTGACAAATCCACATTTCAACATCAGACAGCTCAACAACGTTACAATCTACAGCCTCCTGAACGACCAACGACTGACGTCGTCTCAACAAAGATTCAAAGAGTTTGACAGACAAAGATGCTTCAGGTTCTTCTCGGTTTCTTGGCTTCCTGTTTGTAAATGTGGAACGCTGCACTTTGATCCTGGCTTGTATGAATTCATGGTGTCACATTAAATTCAGCTGACTGAAATAAAATACAGTGAATCAATAAAAACAAGTCATTTCATGTTTGTTTTCTGATTAATAGTTAAAACAGTCACGTTGTTTTGATGTAAAGCTCTTGGATGTTTTGACAAATAGATTTTCAGCTGCTGGATATTTGTTTTATGACTCCATCATTGATCTTAAAATAAATCTTTAAATTGATCTCTGAATTCAAACTCAATAGTTTATTAAGTCTTTTGTCATTGAAGTTGGTGCTGTTCAACCAAACTGTCAGCACAAACAAAGCATTCTTTATTTACATTTATTAATCAGTAATAATCACTTAAAATCAACAGGGACACACAGAGCTGTCAGAACCATGGACAGCACCACACCTGCACTGTGACACTGTCCATGGTGCTGACAGCTCTTCCTCTGCTGAACTGGAGGATTGCGGATGGATAACATTCATACATTATATTATATATATAAATATATACATATACATTTTACAATAACACATAAATTACAGTCCAAATTAAAATGTTCAAAAATGAACTGAAAAGAAATATTTCAGAATACATTTATTACCATGTGTCCTACCATCCTACCATACAGAGATCATTTGGTTTTCAGACACTAGAGGGCGCCACACTGCTGAGAATGGAGACTAAAACAACTTTATCACTGAGAGAACTACAACAACATGACAGCCAGAGATCAGAGAAATATTTAGGTTTGAATAGTCTCTGATCAACATGAACCTGTCTGTGCAGCAGTGTGTCTCGGAGGCTTCTTATGAGGAGTTCAAAGCGTTTTACCTGATTCTGTCTCATTAATTATCGGTTAATGAGCAGGATTACAAACATACAAACATCCGAGGAACAGTGCCAAAATGTTTCAGCCTCACAGGCTGTATACTCAGTGTGATGAACAGTTTCTTAGCCAGGTCTCTGCAGCAGTGAGGAGCACATGAGGAGCGTACTCCACCAGACAAGCCAGCAGGAGTTCCTTCTGAAGTGTTATGAATGGCGGAGCTCAATCAGAACAAAACCAAAGTTTTTGTGACTGGTGCTGAAGCTGAGAGAGAGAAACTAAATATGAACATCCTCAATGAGACATCGTATTGACCTCCAGGACCAATTAGACATCTGATCGTCTTCTGGGCATCGACATCTGGGCACATTGTAACGTAACAAAAACATGATTCTTATTTTCAGGTGATTACACGCCAATGAAAACAGTTATGAATATTATATTCTGTGAGTGAAGCTCCCTAAATCTGACACACTGGACCTTTCAGTACTTTCTGATGATACTACTTCATGTGTATTTTTACTTTTGATTTTGAATTCAGGCTTACTTGGAGTATTTTTATTTATTTTATGATTAAATATGAAAATTATTAATCATAAAACAAACATGAAATTACTTTTAATAACTTGTTTTTATTGATTCACTGTATTTTATTTTAGTCAACTGAATTTAATGTGACACCATGAATTCATACAAGCCAGGATCAAAGTTCAGCGTTCACATTTACAAACAGGAAGCCAAGAAACCGAGAAGAACTTCCTCAAGACCAGCTCAAAGTCCAACACACCTCAGAAATAATCAACAAGAACATTTCTGTACACATGAAAATAAACAGATGGAGAATACATATTAATGAATCAGTTACAAACTTAAACACATACAAATCAAATGCAGCTGTGAAGCTCTGAAATAAAAACGATGTTTGTCAAACTCTTTGAATCTTTGTTGAGACTCTGTCAGTCGTTGGTCATTCAGGAGGCTGTAGATTGTAACGTTGTTGAACTGTATCAAGTTAGTCACCACCATCGTCACCACTGTCATCACTACCACAATCACCACCGCCACCACCACCCCAACCACCACCACCGCAACCACCACCACCCCAATCATCACCACAACCACCACCACCCCATCCACCACCACCATAATAGATAGGATGATGAACACCACCTGCAGAAAAAAAAGTAAATATTAAATAAAGTCAACTTTTCTATGATTGTTGTTGAAGATGGAACCAGAGAAAGTTTGTCACTTTGGATTGATGAATTCAATAATTAGTCATCAGACATTTTGAAAATGGATTAATTAATTCAACAACTCATTGTTTCAGCTCTACAACGGCAGTAGCTCAGTCCATAGAGAGACTTGGCTTGGGAACTGGAGGGTGGCCAGTTCAAGTCCAGCATGGACCAAAATATGGAAGGTGGACTGGTAGCTGGAGAGGTGCCAGTTCACCTCCTGGGCACTGCTGAGGTGCCCTTGAGCAAGGCACCGAACCCCCCAACTGCTCGCAGGGCGCTCCTCAGGGGGGCTGCCCATCACTCCACCATCTCTCTCCACATTGCATGTCTATGAGCCCTTGTATGTGAGTTCGGGGTTAAAATGCATGTAAAATAAACTGAGTGAAAAAAAGAATTTCCCCATTGAGGGATTAATAAAGTATCTCTTCTTCTTCTTCTAACTAACCAAGTGTTACTGAATTACTGAGCTGCTAGTATGAATGATCAGCTAGTTGGAGTCTGAACCCTTTTAAGAAGCTACAAACCAAAAATCAATCATGTTCTGACGTTTGTGAATATTTTGGTCACAAACATTTCATTTTGACATTTTCAACATTTCAAGAATCACGCTGAAACATGACACGAAGTTTGCTTTTACAAAACCACTGTTGGAGATACTAAAACATAGAAATAATAGACCTGCTCTGTATGGAACGTGTCTCAGGTACATCACAGTGATGTACCTGAGACACGTTCTTTCTCATTAGTTTCTGCAGAAACAAAAGAAAAATATAGAAATGATTTTGATGGCTCAGACAAACAGACTTCCCTCCCTACTCCTCCCTCTCAAAAAGATTTTTAAATTTGTATCATCTTTTTATGAGCTTGATTTTTTTTATCAAACATGCATTGAGTCACGTACCTCCTTTGATGCCTGACTCCAGACTGAATCCTGAAGAAAGTAAAAGAAAAATGTATATTACATGGTCAACTTTTCTTGCTCCCTCCCAAAAAAGATAGAAGAAACATGTAACTACAGTGACGTTCCATCAAACGTGCGTTTCTGGAAGGCAGGACCTGAAGAAAACAAAAGAAAATTATATGTTACATAAGGAGATCTTTTCTATGACACAGAAATGATTTTGGTGGCTCAGACAAATAGATTTGAATGTTTGTATCATCTTTCAAAAGTCTGTTTTCAAAGTGGAGGTGAACTGAAAAGTTGCTCTGAATGGTTTCAGTCGCCTCATGAATTCATCGTGTTTTACAGATGACACTCGATGCTCAACGCTCCCCTGAGGCCGAGCACCAAACACACATCCCAAACCTGTGAAATCACTGCATCGATTTCAGCTTCATGGACAATCCAGTTATACAGTCTACAGTTTATTCATCTCCTTCTATAGAAATGACTCCACATCACTTCAGCTACACAAACACTGAAGAAACATTCAAGATGCAACTGTCTCATAGACAGAATCCACTCTGTAAGTCTAACCAACAACTGATCACATTTTAAAATATCTCATATAAGGCTGCAGATTGTATATTTACACTGTGCAGAGTATAAACACACACACACACACACACACACACACAAACATGTGACTTGAGTGGCGTACCTATAAAGCCGTGTATATCTGCAGAAATCAAAAGAACAATAAATATTACATGACTTGACTTTTTATCCATGCTGGAGTGTGAATGTCAGTCCAAGATATCTAAAAGGGAACTTGTGTCATTATGTACCAGCCAACAGTGGACTGCTAACATTTCATACACAACAAGAGTGGACCTCAAATACAATTCCTATGAATATAGATTGAGCACACAATGACATTATACTATTATAGTTTTATTATATAGCACATCATATAGCAGGGGAGTAGATTTTGGAGCAAATTTAAGGTAAAGAAAGGAAAAGAATGGTCAGCAGTAAGACTCTTTCTATGGCCTAATCTCATGCTGGTTGATTTTGTTAAACACGACGTGTGTGAAGTGGGTCGTTGATATTCTTTGTTACAGCCAGCAGAGGCGCTGCTGAGCAGGGACTCAAACACTCACACACCTGAAGGTCCCTTCTTAAAATAAAATAAAATAAAATAAAAACAGTATTTTAGACATGATTTTAGGATGATTTAAAGCATGACTAGCAGGGGACCTAAAATTGTGCCCTGTTAGCTTTCAAGTCCACTGTTGGTGAATATGTTATGAAGCCAAAGTGCACACTTAGTTTGGCGTACGCACACACATGCACACACACACACACATGCACACACACACACACGCACACACACACAATCACACAAATCTACACCATCAAACATGCATTGAGTGACGTACTTGGGATGTATGCGTCCATGTGACATCCTGAAGAAACTAAAATAAAAATGTATATTACATTAAGTCAACTTTTCTTGCTCCCTTCCAAAAAAAGGTTTGAATGTTTGTATCATCTTTCAAAAGTCTGTTTTCTGAAGAAACATTCAAGCTGCAACTGTTGTTGGGGCGTTTGAGGCATTTTGAGAATGGATCAATCAATTCAACAACTCATTGTTGCAGCTGTACCACGAAAAACGATGTTTGTGAAACTTGTTGAATCTTGACTCTGTCAGTCGTTGGTCGTTCAGGACGCTGTAGATTGTAATGTTGTTGAACTGTCTGATGTTGAAATGTGGATTTGTCAGAATCAACTCTGTAAGTTTAACCAACAGCTGATCAAGTTTCACAAACATCACCTACAAACCTTCAGTATCAAACATGTGAGTTAAATGACATACCTGAAAAGATTCCTGAATCTTTGGTCATAGCTGCAGAAATCAAATGAAAAGTATATATTACATAAAGTTAACTTTTATATGACACAGAAATGATCCTGGTGGCTCAGACAAATAGATTTGCTCCCTCCTAAAAAGATCTGAATGTTTGTATCGTCTTTAAAAGTGGAGATGAACTGAAAAGTTGGTCTGAATGGTTCTAGTCGACACAAACACACATTTTCACGTGTATTCAAACTTCATCTAATTCATTTAGATAAAACAGGTTGCAGATTGCATAATTACACACACTCACACACAAACACGGATAAACTTACTGTTGCGAACAAGTGCTTTGTGTTGCGGCACGTTCGATGGAGGAGAGGGCTCTATCACCTGACCATCACCTGTGGAAAACAAAAGAGAAGTATAGATTACATACCGTGAACTTTTATATGATACAGAAATTATATGGACTATTTCATGATACACTGGGTGACCCGTTCATAAAACGCCATGGCTCTCTGGTTTATACTCGAGAACATGTTGGGGGGGGGGGATAAACACACACACACACACCAGATAAACCAATAGTATCAAACATATGACTTGAGTAACGTACCATCAGACTTGCGTGGGTTCGGACAACAACCTGAAGAAACCAAAAGAAAGTGATACATTACGTGAGGTGAACTTTCCTATGACAGGTTCGGTGGTTCAGTGGGTCAGTCAAGAAAGAAGAAAGCCAACAGAGTCCCCTAAGAGGGAGAGGAAGTCTTTTTGACACAAAATACCTGAAATAAAAGTTATAAAAGTTAAATCCTTTTTAGAAGCTGGAAGAAAAGAAAAAAAACTATGTATCACATGAATGAAGTAAGAAACCTTCAACTTTTATGTGACGCAGAAATGATTATGGTGGCTCAGACAAATAGATTTGCTCCCTCCTAATCTATGTGGCTGCAGATTTTCACTATGCAGAGTATAAACACACACATATATTATATATTGTTAGTTAGCTCAGTAGTTTGTGGGAGGCACGCTGTTATCTTCCTGTCCATGATCTCATTATGAGGACAGTACATAAAAACTTGGTTCAGGTCAGAAAGATTGTGGTCGTGGTCGTCTGCATGAAAGCAGAATGAGCTGCATGCACGTTGACACCCAAACAACGTCAACGTTCACCTTGCATCATCACAAATAACCACAAGTCAAATCCCAACCTTCAAACTTCAAACCAAACTGCATGAAATAAGTGAGGACCAGCCAAAATGTGCTCACTATCACACAGTTTGGTCGTAAACTCAAGTTGTTTCTCACAAAATGTAACTGATACAGCACGCACACACTTCAGCAGACAACTTCACAGCACATGTAAAGCTGGTTAGATTTCTGGATGACTTGGGTTTTCTTCAATGTCTCTTCTTTGCAGGAAGCAAAACAAAGATTTATTAAAGACAGTCCAAACTTGTTGATCCTAATCTGAGTGTAAATACCAACAGAACGCTTCATGAGAAGATAAAACTACTGTCAAGACTCTAAACATGAGAAACATGGAAAGAATTTGTTGTCTGCTCGTCATGAATATGTTCATACAAGACATGATTTAAACTTACCTCTCTCATCAATCAGGTTCCACAGCAGAAGAACTCCAACAAGAAGACCAACAGAACATAAATCAGCAATAAGGTCCCAAGTGCGTTCTGAAACGAGAGAAAAGGTTAATGCAACACTCAGAATGTAACTGCAGATCATGAACAGCAGATTGGACTTCACAGCCGACACAATGCCTGGAGGAGGCATGTGAGAGGAAACTCTCCAAATATGATGTTCTGATCAGAGAATGCCAGCAAGGTGGCTGGAAAGTAAGATGCTACGCAATGGCAATTGAGTGCAGGGCTTTGCAGCCCGATCTCTATACAGAGCCTTTAGTTTAGTAACCGTTTTAAACTGTTTAACCGTCATTAAATCGTCCATCGCTGTGACGACCCTCAGGATCAGTAATTTCTAAATTTATGCCTGAGTTTGTGTGAAATATTTACTGAACTGGGTTTCATGATTTTATCTTAAAGGATGTCCAAAAACTGGTTGCAAGGCAACATCTGTGGTGACGTCTGTTGTGGAATTTAAGGAAGCTCTTTGGGTTTGCTTGGGGAGGGAACTGAATGCTGGCTTCCTAGACATCATAGCTAGCCAATGATGTTCCATAACAATAGTCAGTCAACAGTGGCCCACATTCAAATGTTTGAAAAATAGAAATACATATGTATGCAACTCACGTTCGAGATTTACGTAGTGGCTAGCTGAAATCGTATGGTTGATGTTCTTCTGCGTGGCTACACAGTAGAAGCGGCCCACCTTGGTCACAGTCGTGTTGAGAGTAATGTATACAAGACCTCCTCTCTCTGTGATCTGTGGCTTCCAAGCAGGAAGGATCTTTCCAGCTCTGTTCTGCCACGTTACTTCAAGTTCTGGAGCGCCATGAGCTTCACACTGCAGCAGAGCCCATATATCTGTATGATGAAGCGTCCGGACATACGGCTTTGGAGCTCTACCTGTGAACAAAGTATGAACAACAGAAGATAAAGGACAATTACAGCGTTAAAAATGTAATATTGAGATTTTTCCTTTTCATCTCTGTAATGCCAGAGAAGCCAATTACTCATCATTAATAAAAGAAAAGAAGAACAAGCCCAGGTTTCTTTCCAGCACTGTAGCCAGGCTGACAGAGAGCCACAGCTCCACTGAGCCATGTATTCCTAAAGGCCTAGCAGTCATGACTTCATGAGCTTCTGTAATGATAATTATAACTATTAGAGACAAAATTCATCACCACCTGCCCTCAACAGACATGGATTTATCTTCAGACACAGGAACCTTAGATACAGTAAACATGACATACATTTAGACCACTTTTCTCCCATCGACCTTCAACAACTAACTTTCATCTAAGCAGTCAACCTGTCTCTTAGACCCCATCCCAACGAGGCTACTCAAGGACGTTTCACCTCTAGTTAGCACTTCTTTATTGGATATGAGTAATCTGTCTTCATCGCCTGGGTGTGTTGGGGTGGCTGTGGTTCAGAGGTAGAGCGCGTCGTCCACTAATCAGAAGATCGGTGGTTCGATCCCCTCCAGTCTGCATGTCGAAGTGTCCTTGGACAAGATACTGAAGCCCAAACTGCTCCTGACCTGTGCCATCGGTGTGTGAATGTGTCTAATGTTGAAGAATTAGCACCCTGAACACATTAAAAAGTTTGAAGAATAAAAATTTAAATTTATTAAAAATCATTTCACGATGAAATACCACTCACCATCAACATTGATGTAGATGTCAGCACAATGCGCACGCTTGGGGTTCTGCGTGGCTACACAGCTGAATCTGCCGGTCTTGGTCACAGTCGTGTTGAGCGTAATGTATTTATGACCTTCTCTGTCTGAGACTTGTTCCTCCTCAGAAGGAAGGATGTTTCCAGCGTCGTCCTGCCACTCTACTACAAGTTCTGGGGGGCCATGAGCTTCACACTGCAGTCGTGCCTTAATATCGACAAATCTCCCTGGAGTTAAACAACAGATGATAAGGGACAATAACAGCATTAAAAATATGATATAATAAAAGAGTTTAGTGCCATTTTTATTCATGTTTTCCTACAGGCCTCAGTAGTAATGACTTCATGAGACTTTTAGAGATGAAATTCATCACCACCTGCCCTCAACAGACATGGATTTATCTTCAGACACAGGAACCTCACATACAGCTGTCAAACCAGATATATATATATATTAGACTGCTTTTTTCCCCATCGACCTTCGGTTGCATATCTCGGTGATCCTGGGAGCTGTGTTGCCTGGGGCTATACCCCCTGGTATGGTCTTCCCCAGGCAAATTGTTCCCAGGGGAGGGATCGATCATAATCAACAAAATGCGATCCACAAAGACGCCTATGACCGAGAGTACAACAAGCTGCAAGATGTGACCCGGATTAGGGAGACTGGGACACCCTCCTGGAGCAAGACCCAAGAGGGGAGCTCGCCAGTGAGTGTCTGGTGGTCAGGCACACCCTCCGCAGGGAGAGGCATAGGGGTCGGGTGCTTTGCTAGCCAGGTAGCACTCCATATACATTCCAAGAATTCCAGAATGAGATTGCGAGATTGCAAAATAAGCTTCCTCCGAGTGGTGGCTGCTGGTGAGGAGCTAGGAAATCCAGGGGGGAGGTCAGAGTAGAGCTGTGGCTCCTTCACGTTGAAGGGAGCCAGCTGAGGTGGTTCTGGGACCCGACCACAGATTGTGCTCTCAAAATGCAGGGTTCCATACGGTTCCTTTAGTCTCCACAAGTAGAACGGGAGCAAGAGCCTTCAGCTATTAAGCTCTTCTTCTGTAGAAGGAGGCAGACTCCCTCTCCACATTCAAGACGTTCTTTTTTGATAGAGCTTATAGTTAGGGCAGGCTCAGGTGAGTCTTGAGCCATCCCTTAGTTATGCTGCTATAGGACTAGACTGAAGGTGATTTCCCATGATGCACTGAGCTCTTCTCTCTTCTATTAGTTGAGTCTGCTGCTACGGACTTGCGTGATGTCCACTACAAATACTATTATCACTATTACTACTACTTAAAATATCACTCACCATACATTTGCACATAGATCTCAGCAGAAATTCTGAGGTCCCTGTACTGCTGACCCTTGACTACACAGCGAAAGCAGTTAGTCTTGGTCACAGTCGTGTTGAGAGTAATGTACAGATTATGTCCACCTATGGTCGTATGCTTATGAGCAGGAAGCTGGTTTCCAGCGCTGTCCCACGGTGTTACTTCAAGATATGACCCGCCGTCAGCCTTACACTGCCGTCGTGCCCACTCAGCTGTGACAGGCGGCTTTGGATCTTCAACTGTGAACATAATATAAACAGATGACAGATTTGTTGAGGTTAAATATAAAAACTGTGTTATAAAAGTCAACGTGTCACTAATATCAGGCATGTTTGATACAGAGGGAATCAGTCCAGATGTGGCTGCAGCTCTGTGGGGTCGAGGCTCTGCCAGATGTTTATTCTGACTACTTGACACTTAAAGCAGTCACATCAGTAAAAGGTTGGACAGCTTTAAATGTTTAATGAAAGCACTCACCAAGAAGCTCAATGTGGAGCACTCGACGTGTCTGAAGACGTGGAAAATCACAGGTGTAGTCTCCTCTGTCAGCCTTCCTTATCCTGTTGATCTTTATGGAGGCGTTGCCGTGTCTCAGTTCATCTTGAAAATGTGAGACGCGACCTTTGAACTGCTCATCTTCACCTGTACGGCTGTTATTGTGATGAATGCCTGCATCATATGAGAACACCTCCTTCCGACCATCTTTCTCCCACTCAAACAGCTCAGACTCAACGCTGTCATCGAGGGCACAAGGTAAAATAACATCACTGCCTTCTTTCACGACCAGTGGCCCTGAAAGATAAAAGACACGTATTAAGCACTTTGTTTACATGCAGACCAGTTGTAGCTTTTTACAGATCACCAGAAATACCTGACCTCACCACTGAAATACACAGAAGTCTCAGCATAAATCCTGTGGTTGATGTTCTTCTGCGTGGCTACACAGAGGAAGCGGCCGCTCTCGGTTACTGTTGTTTTCAACGTGATGTATAAAAGACCTTCTCTCTCTGAGGCCTGTGACTCCTGAGTAGAAAGAAGGTTTCCAGCTCCGTCCTGCCAACACACTTCAAGTTCTGGAGCGCCACGAGCTTCACACTGCAGCAAAAATCTGTTCTTCATCCGATAAAGTATTGTGATAGACGGCTTCGGAGCTGCACCTGTAAACAAAGTATGAAACAACAGATGATGAAGGACAAGTAGAGCATTTAAAATGTAATATTGAGATGTTTCCTCTGCTTGTATATCTGGTTTATAGTGTGAACAACACAATCAAATTCAAAAGTGCTACAAACTGCAGCCTCCACAATGACAATCTGATTGAATCCACACCTCTCTGAAACAGTTTGAATACAAAATTATCACTTCATGAAGATTTATTCATGAACTGTTTAATGACACTGATTAGTTTTAGCTATGTGCACCTAATAAACTGGAAAGTGAGTGTATGTAGCTGAGCCTGTAGTGTGTGTTTTTGTTTTTACTCGGATTGATAACTAAGCAGGCAACGAACAATAAATACAGTTTCTGACAGCACGTGTGTGAGATGTAGAGAGTGACGTCATCAAAATCAGGACTCACCGGGGATGTCTTCATCAGATCTGTCTTTTAAGAAAGACACTAAAAGACAAAACAAACCAATAATATCAGGAAAGGTCCTTTCTTTACTTCATGTTTCCTTTTTTATGTCCTTCAGCAAAGGAGACTGTCCAGATTCACTCTCTCTCTCAGCTGAGAGTCTGCATCACACTTTTTTCCTCCTTTGGCAAAGGATGCATCCTCCAATAAAGGAGATAAGAAAGGAAGCGTTGAAGCATGTTTCCTGAACATTTAGAGACCACAACAACAAGTGAACGTTTTCATTTGAAGGACCAGCACAGGTGTTAAGGCTCAGTTCCATTTAGTGCAGCAGTGACTTTCCACTGTGCCGACATGCACCACTGACAGCAACACACACACCTGAATGTAACCAAACCTTAATTAGTATCATTGATAACACCTGAGTTCACCCTACTATCTCATGTCAAAGTGGCTGCTGTGAAAAAGGTCTGAGAACTTGATAACAGCACAGCAACACATACTAAGACGGACAGTAATATTTCATTCTAGTAACTCGAACTTCAAATTAGATTATTAAAAGCAAAAAACATGTTTAAAAAAACGATAATTATTAATGAAGAAACACTCAACAAGCAGGAAACAGTCAGCATCGTGCAGGGTGTGACTGTCTAACAAACATGACACACTTTACTTTATGGAGTGGACAAAGAAACATGAAACAACACAAAGTTTAGGCTCACTTCCCTGTTATACTCACTGTCTATTGTCTATGTACGCAGTGGACGTGAACTTTCTTACCTTCTCCAAGTGTTTGAGGCAGCAGACAGAGACACAAGAACAGAGCTGAGAGCTTCATGTTGTCCTGCAGAGACCCTGAGCTGTGCTGAAATAAACAGCTCAAACATTTCAAGTTAAATGTCCGAATAACGTGAACCTTGCCAGACCGTGGTCGGGAGATGCCGTCCTCCTGGGGCCACGTGCACTCTAACCTACACCTGTACAGGTGTTTCTAAACTAACCTGCCGCTCTGTCGCTCACTCTCTCTTGACCACTCACACCTTTACGCACCACCGCTCCTCTGGTAACACTACCCTCACTGTGGATGGAAAGTTTTAACAAACATCAACATGCACACACACAGACACACAGTCCTCATGTCACTCAGATCACTTTAAGAGGATTCAGTGTAACCAGTAAATTTCCATCGCTGGTGAGGCAGCAGCAAAAAGTTCAGCTTTCAGCAGTTCTTTGGTGTAGTGTGCACATGACGGAGGACAGAAACAAACCCTGAGGAAGGCATCACTAACGCCCATTATACAAGCGATGGCATATTCTGAGCTCTGAATGGACTATTAGGAACATAACAACTAAACTTTATGTATTTACTCAGCTGAAAAATACAGTAATGAACCTTAGATATGAAAATGAACAATGAGCATGATTCTGATTGTTGCATGTTTAGGTGTAAAAGGCATAAATATGGGTAGTGTGTGTGTGTGTGTGTGTGTGTGTGTGTGTGTGTGTGTGTGCGCATAGATTTAGTATTATATGATTTTTTGGGGTTTTTTTTTCAACATATGAATTTTTAAAAAGTTGCAAATCTGCATTTGCACAATGATAAATGTGGAAGACTCTGTATCTCAATATCTGAATTACTTTATTCCTCTAAACAAACTCCTTTTTATTTTCTCCAAACCCTGAAAAAGTCAGCAGGAGAACAAACATAAAAACCCAATTCACCAGCAAAGAGGACAACATCAACAAGATACGTTTAAATGATTTATTGACAAAATGAAAGATTGTGAGTGAAGCATGAACTCTTGTACTTCGGCCGGTTGCTGCTTTGTGGAGCTGCTTCAGTGGCACAACGGACCCCCCTCAGAACCCTACGGAAAGCAGGAAGGAGAGGCAGAAATAGGATAATAATAGAACAAATTGGGTGGGCGAGCGGGGTGCAGTATATGAGAACAAAAGAGAGGTGTTGTGGAGAAATTGCTGAAGTCAAAGGTCAATGGTGAGGTCAGGAGGGAAGAAAGTGTTCAGGAGCCTCTGATGTCTTATGATGTCTAATATTTATTGACGCTTGGCCAAGGAGAATTAGAGACACTCTCATAGTACATCAGAAGTGTCTGAGTTGGTCTCACATTCTGCCCAACTCATGCTGGTGGATAGACTTTAAACCTCAAGATAACACCACAAATACTATACGCCCAGAGAATGTTTTTATCCATGCAGGTGTTATTGTCAGCATATTCTAGTCTGGAGACACAGATATCTGTTTACGCAGATTGGAACGTCGGCCAGCTATCTATTATGTCTATGAAGGCAGCAATAGTCTGTTCGACCCTGGCCACCACAGTGTTGAGATAGACTGGCACCTACTGCTCTCAACCAAAGCCAAACAACTACTACTGCCGAGGACCTCAAGGCCCACACATGACCCCGTGTAACCTAAGGATAGAAAATTCCATAACAAGAGGGTTAGGAGAGTATTTGTAGGAATGTTAGTTGCACGGTTGAGGTGGTGCTGCTCCTGAAACTCTGTTAAAAAGCTTCAAGTGAAAGCTTCACCACCGTTAAACCAGAATCTGTTTGAATAAGTAATAAAAATGAGATAAAAAGATTAAGAATATAAACATGACAACACTCACACATTTTTCCAGTTACCAAAAAACTACTGAGGTGTGATGATATCATTATTTTAAGATCTGACTCCATGTAAAGCTGATAATCCATGAACTGATGCTTACTGTGGGATCACTTTACATAACAGATACCGTTTCAGGTACCTCCTGAAAGTCTTGTCTCGTAAGCCATAGATGATTGGACTAATAGATCGTGGCAGAATCTGCACAATAATGTAGCAAGCAAACAGAGAGTCTGGGTAATTCTTAGGAAACCACTGCAGTAGAGCTTCTTTTAACAGAGGTTCTCCGTATGTTGCCATACACAACAACACCTGAAATCCGTGGAGGAGGATGGTGTTTCTGGTTTTTAGTGTCTTTGCTTGCTGTTTTTGCAGTGAAGAGAATTCTGAAGTAAGTGTAAAAGATAACAAACCAAACTATAACCAGATACACAATATAAGTAATATCCCTCTTCTTGATAATGTGGAGATTTGAAAAGGCAGTTTCCCTGAGGCAGAACACTCTGGTGTAAAAGAAGTCCAGAGGCTGTGTGGCCAAGGTGATGAACAGATCAGGAAGGACGGACAACATGCTTGTCGCCCAGATCAAACCGATCAGCATTAAAGTTCTCCTCACGGTGCAGATCTGCACGTGGCGGAGGGGGATGCAGATGGCGATGTAGCACTCCACCGCCATGCAGGCCAGGTTCAGAGGAGTGTTTTCAGTGGCGAAAAGAGCCAGCAGGATGAAGGTGCAACAGACGGAGACATTTATTTTGTAGAGGATGTAGCTGATGATGAACAGTATGACGGTCAGCGTCACTTGGATCATGTCATTGACCACCAGGTGAAAAAACAGGATGTACCGAGGATTCATGTAGAAGATCTGGAGAGTGTAAAGAAAAACACATGGGCAAGAAGTGCTGCACATACAGTATACACTTCAAATACCTGCTTAATTAAGGATTCATATTATTTCTGCAATAAAGTCGTTATTAGTGTAAGTAAATGAATGTCATACCTCGTGTTTGCGAAATGTCTGAATGAGGCCTACATTGATGTAGTTGATGGAGATGCTGAGAACCACAACGATCACGTTCTTGGTCACAGCTTTGGTTAAGGAGTCTCGATACTCGATAACGACGGTCACGTTGGCAGACGACAGGTTCATCTCTTGAAGACTTTAAGATCTAACAAAGGAGAAAATGTGATATGATAATATAAAACACAGGAATTAACCCACACATAAAACATTCAGGCTCTGCAATACAAACAGTTCTCACAAAGAGAGAACATAACAGAAAGAAACATGAATATTATGAATACTTATTTTACATACATTACTGTATAATGCTCTAAGTGGCTGATTATAACAGTTTCCATAGTTATTTTTTGCTCATCTGCAGTATTTCTTTCTTTATTACTCATAAATATTCAAATTTCAAACCTCCCTCAATACTTTTATAACCAAAACATCAGAATCAACTGTTGGACGTTGTTCGAGATTTGTGTTGAAATATATCCAACATTTCTCCTCAGCTCTCTGCTTTCATCTCAGTTATATTAAACTTACTGTTGAATACATTCAATATCCTGGAAACTCATCTATTATTTAGAGCTGGTATTTAATATTTAATGAGTTGGTCAAATCAATTAATCAGTCGGTTGACTGAGTACTTTATTGAAATTGAATATAATACACACAACTATGTTTTAATTAGTGTGTAATCATCTGAAAATAAGATCGGGTCCACTTCCACAGTCCATTATGTTCCTCCAGAAGCCCAGCACACTGGCTCCTTCAGGGCCTTTCGTAAGTTTCACAACCACCATAGGTTCTAGGGTGAGGTGAGGGGTATTCAGTTGGTTGCAATCTGCAACTTCATCGATATTTCCCACCGTGCCCCTGATCCTGATCAGTGTTGTAATATTGAGTCTACTAACTATATCCATTCCATTTAATTTTAATTTAGAGATAGTGTTGAATTGGTACATATCTAATTAATTAATTAATTCCCTAGAGCGTTATTCAGTCAGCTCAGCAGAAGTAGAAAAACTGTGAAATTTAAGTAAACATAATAAATCTATAAATATAAAGTCAATAATAAAACTATATACATGTAAAGAAATGTTTCCAATGATGAATGAATATTTATTTGGACTTAAAAGGAACTTTGTACCAAGTTACAGAATCCTCGACCATTACGCGTCTGTAAAATAAAGCTCCTATATTTTTATTGTCTTCCTCTTCATTCAGCTGCACAGCGACTACAGTAGCAACTTTGTAACAGCTTATACAACTTATAATACATACAAACCTGCATCTCACAAACTTGCTGATGTATTTATTATAATATCTGAGCAGAATAATGTGCAGATCTGCTGTGGCAAGAAAGATTTTGTAGTGGCTGAAAATTGGGGATGCACAAATATGACTTTGTCTCTCCTGAAATCTTTTTACAATCTGATACCAGAGCTTTATTTTGCCCATATTTAAATTCTGTATACCACACTGTGTGGAACTTGTTTTAATGTAAAGAAACAGAAGGTTGTGGAAGCTGTGGACACCAGAAACTGAGTCAGCTGCTCGTCATGACTTCGTGGAACTTCTAATAATATTGATGACAAAACTGTTTAAAATTGTGGATCTGTCACGTTTGGCCAAAACCTGATCCGCTTAATACGATCAAATAAAAAAAGCTGCTTTTGTTTCTGCTCCATTGTTCAACATTTCCACCAGGTGCATGATGGGAAACTGGCCTAACAAAAGGCCTTAAAAATGTTACATTCTGAAGTGAATATAAAACAGCTCATCACTCGGAGGTGAAAAGTTCTCTCCTTTATTGCCTTCTGTGTGCGATACAGGGCTTCATCAGAGAAATACAAAAAGGTAAAGCTATTAGAAAATATACAAAAACATACAGGCATTCAAATATGAAGGGGCGTACATTTGTGGTGGTCTATAAGCATGAGACAATCTACCATGGTTAGGTCTGTCATTCATTTACATACAGTTCCCTGTGAGGCCTCCCATTCACTGTTGTCACTTTAGGGTGAAGGTCGATGGAGGTATTTCCTGCCAAAGACGTAGTTTTTTTTTATTTGTATGTAATCCAACACTCAGACATGTTAAAGGCACTGTGAGACAATATCTGAAAAGTGCAGATTTGAGCAGACCACAGCTTTAGTGAACGGTGACTTTAAACTTCCCTTTTTAAAAATCTAAACCACTTTAATCTTCAACAGTTTGTTCTGTGATCCAAACGAGTTTCTTCAGGCAAACGAGTGATTTTGTATG
This sequence comes from Argyrosomus regius, assembly GCA_946959425.1. NCBI lineage: Eukaryota > Metazoa > Chordata > Actinopteri > Sciaenidae > Argyrosomus > Argyrosomus regius. The sequence continues at coordinate 88,005 of CAMPSB010000083.1, forward strand.
AAAATGACCAATTTAATATTGGGAGTGGTAATAACGCTTCAGTTTTATAACTCCTTTTTTAAAAGAAATTTGCTATTCTACCGTCGTACTTAAAAAAACAAAAACAATCTGCTATAAATACATCATATTTAACAAACCGTACAAAACAGATCAAGTATAAACAGCACGAAGAGAAACAGACGACTGCTGCGTGATTATTAATGAACTGAATGAATATGTCTAATATCTATAGTACATCTAGTTTACAGCCTACAATCCTCTTTGTGCTGCAGATGAAGTTAGAACATGTTCATGATGAATTTATCCTTAATTCTGTTTAGTTGTTTGATCACACACGGCGTCCCCGGTTCACATATAATATTCTTCGTTTCATGAAAACATTTGCTCAGTGATGGGTTGGAAAATGTGTGTGGTGTTTTTCTCTAAGACAATAAAGTGTACAAATAAGGTCATTTACATCGATACCAGAAATATGCTTCTATATCAAAAGCTTTCAGATAAATGTCATCCTCATAAACACGAAGAGCAACAGACCTAGTGAAGGCTACAAAGGCTTTGTGAAAAGACACTTTGGTTTTTGTCCATTGATTGGAAGGGTTTCTTAATTTCCCCTTTTGTTAATGATCTTCCCATGATGTGCCCTCCTCTTCCTCAGTCCGTCATTCTTCCTCTGTGGGGTCCCGTTCGCTCACTGTGATGATCACAGATCACTTCCTGGAGAGAAGCTGGTTCTCCAGCTGCTCCAGACGAGCAGTCATCCCAGACAGTAGACAGTCGATTAAGGTTTAATAATGACACACAGGTATTAACTGCTCGTAAATCCATGTCACGAACATCCATCAGATTTTTCACAGTTTGTCGGTGTTTGAATTGATGATTCAAGTAATATCTTGTAGACCAACAGGACATTTATTAAAGGATAAAGGACGTATTAATCTACATGTTACAACAAATCCCACTAAAAGATCAAAACCAACAACGTGTCAGTCCGTCTTTCAATACTTGTCTGCAGCTTTCAGCTCCAAACTTATTGTCTCCTACTGAGCTTACAGCTTACAAATATATCATTTTACATGTAAAAAGTCTCAGTAATATCCTAAACCAGCTGGATTCTGTACCTTTTTATTAAATGCGACTCAAAAAAAGAAAACAGTGGATTAATGGGGACTATTTTCAGCGGTGTATTAATCCACATTTGGGGCTCTAGTTCCTCACAGGGTTGAACTCAGACACAGTTTTGTGGTCTTTCTATCGGCTTTAAAAAAAGGATATGTTTCTGTGTGAGCTGCTCCAGGCTGCTCATGGTCGCCTGCTGGAACTCCACCAGACTCAGGCACACGGGTCCTTCACCTCGATCTCCCCCTGACTCTCCTCTGCAACAAAAAGAGATCGAAAAGAAGGTTACAGGCAGGAAAACATCAGTAAACACCTTCACTTCATATTTTTATACTTAAACACAGTTACTGCTTTGCATGTCAGTGTTTTTTCTGCAGCTGCCAGTAGATGGAGCCAAAGAACAAGACATTAGGCACATATCACATGACAGTCTCATCTTTTACTTTATATTAAACACAATGTTTTTAATATATAATGATAATAAATAATTATTTGACACTGAATTCAGTACAATGTGTATTGAGATATATTAAATTACATATTTATAAGACCATTTTATTTTAACAGCCATCATATAGCTAGAGTAGATATTAGAGTTTATACTAAATGTTCATCTGACATGTAGTGCAGTGAAATATGTCTGTTAATACAGCTGATTTTCCACTCCCACTGTACAGACATGAAGATAATGAAGCTGAGATGAACTGTATTGTAAAACAAACCTCCAGCCTTGTTAAGGACTTCATGTACAAAAGTCAAACTGTATATTTCATCTGTGACACAATCAGCTATCATCTCATGACCATTTAGTTTCTGGAGGCTGCTGGCAATGTTTTGGGGCTTCTAGCTCGATGTAGATATCCAGGCCAGGACTTCTTCTTCTGGCACTGGTCATTGTTTACAGTGAGATTAGCAACTTGAGACTGGAGTTGAGAGATGAATAATCTCTATAAACAGATTTCTGCATACGAACACAGATAAATGTTTAAAGTTATTAAAAAGCTATCAGATGATCGTTGATGGGTTCTGACGTTTCATTTCAGCCAGTGCATTCCGACTCTTGAGCTCTCCACATGGTCCGTTTACCTGCCTGCAACCAAAGCAGATACTATTCGGACCTCCAACAGAAACCAGAGCACCTGGGCAGACGTTGAGTTTGAGGTTCTCAGCGATGGTGCTGATGGCGGTGAAGTCGGTGGTGTAATAGAAATGTTTCTCCACAGGCTCGGACGCAATCTCACGGAGTTCATCTCCCACGGCTTTTCCAACACCCACCACGTACATGGTGATACCTGTGTACATGCACAGAAACATACATCACAAACGTGTATTTAATGTCAACAAGAAGGGGGAATCCATCCACCATTTAGATTAAGAACTCAAACTTGTCTTACCAGCTTCCTTGGCCTTCTTGGCGAACTCTGTGATGTCGTCCTGGGAGCGTCCGTCTGTGAACACCAGTCCAATTCGGGGGATGTTGCGGCTGGCGGGACGAGCGCCCTCCGCCTCTGAGAAGCTGTTCTCCACCATGTGTTTAAGGGCCAGACCTGTCTTTGTGCCTTTCTCCATGTATTCAACCTGGACACGAAGAGTAACTACAGTTCAAGTCCCAAGTGCTGAAACTGAGTCAGTACAGCGTTGATGATACTTTTTGCAGACCAGTAGTTGGCGATGCATCTGATATTAAAACATACAAACATACAAACAGACAGAAAAACAGCTTTACCTTCATAACTGCAGCTTTGATCTCGTCAGCAGTGTGGTACATGTTGAGAGAGAACTCTGTCCTGACCCGGCTCGAGTACTGAACCAGACCGACCCTGGTGCCGTGAGCAGACACGTCCAAAGAGTCCACCACCTGGAGCACAGGATGAGGTGAGGTTTATTCATTAGAGACAGTAACAGGTGACACAACATACAGAAGATCTGTTAGTGTGCTTCCAGTTTGTTGTTGTTTTTTTAAACAGAAGAGTCTTATGTCACTTCCTGTGCCCCAAAACAAACAAACGCAACTTGTTACACGGTTCAGTGACCTTGTTTCGGAACCTGTAAGCAGATACCGGTCCTTAATCTGTGCTGGGAACTTTTGGGATCAGTGACGGATTGACCATCTGGAAATTGGGCAAATACCAGAAGCGCCTCCTGACTATGGGCCACTTGGGATGCTCAGAATCACTGTGTGTGTCACTGTGTGGGCTGCTCGAGCAGTCCATTAAACAAACACAAGAGCGAAAGACATTCATTGTTAGCCACATCCTCCTCCTCAAGATCCTCGATACCAGTTCAACTGTTAGTCGAGGTTTTCCAGCTGAAGTTGAAGCCAGAAGCCAACAGGGATAAGATCAGTAAAGTCTGGACGTGGCTGGTTGGTTATTTGGCTCTATCAGGTGCCTCTTCTTGAAACATGTTTAACAAAAGCAACAACCTCCGTGACTGTGAAGTGAAGACAACACAAAGTGCTAAAAACTGCAGTATCTCAAACGTCCACTAGAGGCTGGCTATAAAACGAGTCAATCCCCATAAGCCCCCATGTTCATCACAGCAGAAATAAACATGTTTACACCTTGGTAGACAAAAAGATGGTCTCTAGCTAAAAGTTAGGCTTAGTTATGCATAATTAACAGCACGGTCACTCTTATAAATCTCATAATTTTAGATTTTAATTTGTTAAAATATACTTTAGGTTGCATTACGCATTGCATTGCAGAACGCTGCAGCTCGAGTTTTAACCAGAACAAAGAAATCAGAGCATATCACCCCAGTTCTCAAGTCTTTACATTGGCTCCCAGTCAGCTACAGAATAGATTTTAAAGTTCTGCTACTGGTTTACAAATCACTGAATGGTTTAGGTCCAGAATACATGAATGACATGTTAGCAGTGTATAAACCCAGTCGAGCTCTGAGATCTACTGACTCAGGTCAGATAGTTGAGCACAGAGTTCAAACCAGACACGGTGAAGCAGCATTTAGCTGTTACGCTGCACGCAAACTACCAGCAGAACTCAAATCAGCCCCAACTGTAAGCACTTTGAAATCCAGGTTAAAAACATTTCTCTTTTCATGTGCTTAAGGCTGAGCCCTTTTAAATCATTTTAAATCGTAATCTTGGATTTGCACTGTAAGTCCTCTAAATCGTTTTAATATATATATATTAAATGCTCTGTTTGTATGTAAAATGCTCTGTTTGTATGTAAAGCACATTGAGTTGCCGCTTGGTATGAAATGCGCTATATAAATAAAAATGCCTTGCCTTGCCTTGCCATTAAAATACCAGAGTTCTTCGTATGAAAACATTCCCTACCTGGTTAACAAACTTTTTGACCAGCTCAAAGTTTTGAGGGCGGACGCTCTTTGAGCCGTCGATCAGAAGCACCAGGTCGATGTTGGCAGACTTGCAGGCTGAAGGAGAGAGAAAGTGAGAATTAATACTGAATCGATTTTACAGATGTGACATTGGGGGAGCAAGAAATGACAGAGACATCTTTACAGATCAAATTTAGAACCAGTGTCGCCATTAAATATTCTCTTTTTATCTATAAAATGTCCTTTGTAGATACCTTCGATATTTTGTACAATCCACTCTGTAAGTCTAACCAACAACTGATCACATTTTAAAAATATCTCATATAAGGCTGCAGATTGTATATTTACACTATGCAGAGTATTGGTGAATATGTTATGAAGCCAAAGTGCACACTTAGATAGTTTGGCGTACGCACACACATGCACACACACACAATCACACAAATCTACACCATCAAACATGCATTGAGTGACGTACTTGGGATGTATGCGTCCATGTGACATCCTGAAGAAACTAAAAGAAAAATGTATATTACATGAAGTCAACTTTTCTTGCTCCCTTCCAAAAAAGGTTTGAACGTTTGAGGCATTTTGAGAATGGATCAATCAATTAAACAACTCATTGTTTCAGCTGTACCACTAACCGAGTGTTACTGAATTACTGAGCTGCTAATATGAATGATCAGCTAGTTGCAGTCCGAACCCTTTTAAGAAGCTACAAACCAGACGATGACCACAGCGGACCTTTAAAAAACCTTTAAAAAGATTCTTTGTGGTGAACAGTTTGAAAGAGTGAAAAATATAAATGAGATGAATGATAACGAGAAAGGACAATAAAACAACAAAAACAATAAAAGTAAGAAATTCAAAAGTTCAGAAATCTGTCGAGAGCTCAACAAAGATGTTGAGTTACTGAGAGATAAGACAAGAAAAAACTTGACAAAATCTGTGAAGTAAAAACGATGTTTGTGAAACTTATTGAATCTTGACTCTGTCAGTCGTTGGTCATTCAGGACGCTGTAGATTGTAATGTTGTTGAGCTGTCTGATGTTGAAATGTGGATTTGTCAGAATCAACTCTGTAAGTTTAACCAACAGCTGATCAAGTTTCACAAACATCACCTACAAACCTTCAGTATCAAACATGTGAGTTAAATGACATACCTGAAAAGATTCCTGAATCTTTGGTCATAGCTGCAGAAATCAAATGAAAAGTATATATTACATAAAGTTAACTTTTATATGACACAGAAATGATTTTGGTGGCTCAGACAAATAGATTTGCTCCCTCCTGGTAATGGGACATAAATCTCTGTTTTCTGCATGAAAGCACAATGAGCTACGCTGACACCCAAACATCCTGAACTTTCACCTTGCTACAAACACAAAAAAACACAAGCCTAATTCCAACCTTAAAACTAACATCAAACGTAAAAGTAAACTGCATGAAATAAGGTCACCACTTGGCTCACTATCACACAGTTTGGACAAAAACTTGCTGGTTCTTATTATTAAATCTAACTGATACAGCACACACATACTTCACAGGACATGTGAAGATAGTTACAATTCCTGATTAATTGTGTTTTCTTCTTTGTAGGAAGTAATTTAAAGTTTTATTAAAGACAGTCCAAACTTGTTGATCCTAATCTGAGTGTAAATACCAACATTTGTTGTCTGCTCGTCATGAATATGTTCATACAAGACATGATTTAAACTTACCTTTCTCATGTTTCTTGACCAAACATACATACAAAAAGATGGCAGTAAAAAGGGGGAAAGAAATCACAGCAAAAGCAGCCCACATAGTGTTGTCTGAAACAGAAGAGACAAAGTTAATGTCACACTCTGAATGTAAGTGCAGATCATACAGAGCAGACTGAACATCAGAGCTGACACAAAGAAGAACTAAAGGTGTTCCTGCTCCTGAAATCTGAACTTGTTTGCAGATAAAAACAGCACTGGGATGAATCTCAGCAGGAACAGTGATGTTAGCTCTGATCTTACAGACACTTTCCTCCTGCTCGGCTGCACAGCTGAGAGCTTTGGTTGTGGTTTTGGTCGCAGTAGTGAGGAGGGTGATGTTGCAGCATCGTCCTGTTTCTGAGACGTGCTGCTCATCAGCAGGAAGAAGGTTTGAATCCCCGTCCTCCACCTCCACTTCAGGCTGTTTACATGTGACTTGTGCTAAACTCCTGCTGTGCCTGAGATCTGCAAATGTGTGTGACAATCTGTGTACAGCCGAGGTTCTCTACACGCTGAGCCGAGGCTGTGACGGACTCTGGATCACGTTCATCACATCTTTATTTTAGGATGCTTGTTGTTACAGCTCGTACTCATGAGCTTTGTTAAAGGAAATATTACACATGCAGCTCAGCTAGCTTCATGTTTCACTGAGCTCAAAGGACAGTTTAGAGGTACACAGCATTTATCACACATTGATGGTTACTAGTCATTTTGATCCTGTGCTGTATGTTTGTAAAATCAGTGCATAAAATATTAGAAATACTTTTGCCATTTTACGTATGTTAATTTGTTGTTAAACTGTTTTCTTCTTTTCCCCTGCAGCACTAAAGTGTGAAATGAACTGATTAACTGTCATTAAAGGGTCAAGTTGTGACTAATTTCTAAATCTCTTCCTGAGTTTGTGTGAAATATTTACTGAATCAGAATAACTGGTTAGTATTAACTGGTTACCAGGCAATATTATATATTAGGGATGCACCGATCGTGAAATTCTGGGCCGATACCGATACTGATGTTTAAAGTAACAACTTGGCGGATGGCCGATGTTTGTTACATGAATTTCAAACTGCATAACGTGGATCTTTCTCGAAGCGTCCCAGAAGAGTCTCTACGCTCGGCTACGCGCTGAACACGCGTCTGTTCAATTTTTGACGCTTGACGGAGCAGCACACGTCAGTCTACACAGAGCACCTCGAGCGGGCGGAAGCCAGACACAGAAAAAGCAAAGAGAATCCGGTGGATTTTCAAAATAAAATACCCCGTGCAAACTGCCTGTCGTAAAAACAGACAAAAGCAAAACTAAGTAACTACGTAGCATATTTACACACGTAGATGTATGTTTAGAAGAACATACACCGGGAAAATGGCCAAATCTGAGCAAGTAAACAAAGTCTGGTGGGTGAATTCTCGCTTCTGAAACGCTCCCGGTGGCGTTTGAAGTCGCGTGCAGGACGGACCAAAACCGCGGCGCGTGCGCCACGTGCCAGAGACGTGTGCAGTGAGGTTTCGGAGCCTCCAAAAAAAAAGGAAAAAGGAAAGGTTTCTCCTCAGCACAGCGTTCATGCAACATGTAAATCAACATATAATCATCGGTGATTGTCATCTTTATTCGCCGATGGCCGATGGCAGTTAAGGATGCATCGGTGCATCCATATTATATATATCACCTTCTTACATGAGACAGTCTTTATTCCAATCTGCACCGCTCTGAGCTCATTCACTTTGAGTTAGTATGAACACATTCAAATGTTTGAAAAATAAAAAATTATACACACACACACACACCACTCACTGATAATATAAACGTGGCAGCTAGAAGAAATCGTATGGCTGATGTTCTTCTGCGTGGCTACACAGGAGAAGCAGCCCTTCTTGGTCACAGTCATGTTGAGAGTAATGTATACAAGACCTCCTCTCTCTGTGATCTGTGGCTTCTCAGCAGGAAGGATGTTTCCAGCGTTGTTCTGCCAATGTACTTCAAGTTTTGGAGCGCCATGAGCTTTACACTGCAGCAGAGCTGAGTTCTCTGTTTCATCAAGTCTTGTGATAGACGGCTCTGGAGCTGCACCTGTGAATAAAATATAAACAACAGATGATGAAGGACAATTACATCATTAAAAATTTAATATTGAGATGTTTCCTCTGCTTGTATATCTGGTTTACAGTGTGAAGAGAAAACGCCTCAGTTCCATATTCCAGCACTGTTTGACAGGACATGATATTTCAAACATCTTAACTTCTTCTAATTTGACTCACATTCTGACTCACATCATGGCAGACACACACATACAGTCAGTTTATTGGGCTTAAATTTAAAAATTGTGTTATAAACATCGATGTGTCATTGAGTCTCAGTTGTGTTAATGAGAAATATTTTCTATAAGTTTTATATGTGCACTTAATAAACTGAAAATGAGTGTATGTGGCCTGTAATGTGTTTTTTACTGGGATTGAAAACAATGTGGGAAATAAACAATTATTACAATTTCTATCCACTGTCTTCATAAACATTGTTGAAAGAGTGTTTTTTCCTTATAAACGTCTCGACCTTTAACTGATGAGCAGTGTAACACGTAGAAGAACGACAGTCAGCTCAACACAGACAGGTTTTTACACAATGAGGTTTTTGTAAAATGACTCTTTGGCCTGTGGAGCCAGTTACAGACATCTTATTGGTTGAGCTTGCAGCACATGAGTGAGATGTAGAGAGTGATGTCATCAAAGTCAGGACTCACCTGGGATGTCTTCATCCGATCTGTCTTTTAACTCACCATCTAAAGAGGAAAAACAAAACGTGTCAGGTGACATTTCATTGTGCAGAGTGACATAATGGGCAACGTGTCACTAACATCAGGCATGTTTGATACAGAGGGAATCAGTCCAGATGTGGCTGCAGCTCTGTGGGGTCGAGGCTCTGCCAGATGTTTATTCTGACGACTTGACTAAAGTCCATGTGGGACTCACCAACAAGAAGCGTAATGTAGAACGTTCGACGTGGCTGAAGATTTGGGAATTCACAGGTGTAGTCTCCGCTGTCAGCCACTTTCGTCCTGTTGATCTTTATGGAGGCGTTACCGTGTCTCAGTTCATCTTGAAAATGTGAGACGCGACCTTTGAACCATCCATCTTGACCTGTCCGGCTGTTATGATGAATGCCTGCATCATACACAAACACCTCCTTCTCTCCTTTCTTCCACTCAAACAGCTCAGACTCAATGTTGCTGTTGAGGGAACAGGGTAAAATAACATCACCGCCTTCTTCCACGACCACTCTCTCTGAAAGATAAAAACATGTATTAATCAGTATGTTTACATGCAGAGTCATTCAGTGAAGTTTGTTGTTTTAACACATCAGCTTATGATAGAACAACTAACTTTGTTTAGCACACTGTCCTCAGCAATGTTCCCTCTAATTTTTCATGTGCCTGGGCATACACACAAGCTCCCTGAGTACACTGAGGACCACTGTGAGCAACATCAGATGTGCACGCTGTGGCCACACACCAGTATCACCAGTATTGGCTGGACACCTGTCACTCACTGAGTTACATTGCAAAATGGTACAGAAAAAAAATGTTATTGGTCTAATTAATTTACAGTTTATGTTGGATTTTATTTCATGCGCTGCATCAAGGACGAAATTTTGATTTCAGAGGTTGGGGGACACAAGTATGTTTAATAAAACTCTTTCAGTTCACTGTGTTTTCTAGTTTTCTGTTGCTACTTTTAAGTTTACTGTTCCCTTTTTTGGTTTGACTGGTTGTAAAGCATGTAGCCAAACATTACCACCCAATTCTGCGTTTCACCTTGTTAGTCAACTTCAACTCAGTACCACCAATTTTACACTTATTTTTGGAATATATGGTAAACAGACCCAGGCAGAACAAACGCCCAACTTACAGTGGTAGATTAACAGGGACTCCTGGGCAACTAGCAGACCGGCGTGCAAGTCCTGGTGCTGTTTACAACCTGATGGAGTGACAGCGGGGACGGCCAATCACACAAGGACCGGCTTCAGCTGGAGCGGCCGTTTTCCGTTTGGTCCTAGTGCTTGACGCGTCTCTGTTTACTATAGCGTAACATTGTTTTTGGACGGAAAAACTGCAGGCGACCAAAACGGCCTTTTGAAAAAGTGCAGCGGACATGTCTCCTTTTGTTTATTATTTCATCTTTTTTAATGTCTGGCTGTGAACAGCTGAATGGTGTCTTGCTTTTTCCTCCTCTGGTAAAGGATGTATCCTCCAGTAAATGTGAAGAGCTCTTATCATGGCTGCCACATATTACTGACAGGTCATATTACAAAGTTAGAGACCTTCCTGAGCAACTATTGGAGCACACCCCACACGACCAGAGCCACAATCTTCAGCTCCACAGCTACAAGTCAACTTCTTCACAGCAGCTATTTTGACATGACACAGAAGGACCAGCACAGGTGTTAAGGCTCAGTTCCATTTAGTGCAGCAGTGACTTTCCACTGTGCCGACATGCACCACTGACAGCAACACACACACCTGAATGTAACCAAACCTTAATTAGTATCATTGATAACACCTGAGTTCACCCTACTATCTCATGTCAAAGTGGCTGCTGTGAAAAAGGTCTGAGAACTTGATAACAGCACAGCAACACATACTAAGACGGACAGTAATATTTCATTCTAGTAACTCGAACTTCAAATTCTTCTGTCAAAACAAGATTATTAAAAGCAAAAAACATGTTTAAAAACCGATAATTATTAATGAAGAAACAGTCAACAAGCAGGAAACAGTCAGCATCGTGCAGGGTGTGACTGTCTAACAAACATGACACACTTTACTTTATGGAGTGGACAAAGAAACATGAAACAACACAAAGTTTAGGCTTTGACAAGGCCTGAGCTCTGCCATAGAGAAAAGGCATTATCAATGCAGGGAGGGAGAAAGAGATGATTGTTATGTACGGGGCTGTGATTAGACAATCCTTTGAGTCCAAAAGTACATCTAAATCGGAGCCAAATTTTAAGGGTGGAAACGACAATTGGGTTACATGTATACTGGGATGGTTGAAAGGGCAATTTTGGTGTAAGTAGAGCTAGGAGTGACGTAGAGCAGGATTTAGCTTCTAGTTTACACCAGATTAATTCAGGTTCACGAATCCAAAGAGTAATTTTGCTTATGTTAGCTGCCCAATAGTAGAGTCTTAGGTCAGGGAGTGACAAACCACCAACCGACTTATGCCTTTGTAAAAACTCTCTCCTTGTCCTGGCGGTCTTGCCTTTCCATATAAAAGATGAAATTAGCTTGTTTATAGTACAAAAAAAGGAACTGGGTAAAAAGATCGGCAAGCATTGGAAAAGATACAGGAAACGTGGAAGCACGTTCATTTTGATGCAGTTTACCCTGCCTGCTATAGTTATATGTAAATTACACCATCTTTCCAGATCTGATTTAAGCTCGTCAATTAGGGGTGGAAAGTTGTTCTTATAGAGATCTGACATCTTACGGCAGATATGCACACCTAAGTATTTAAAGCTGCTTTTAGACACTTAAAATGGGAAATACACATCAGGGATCCCAAGGGCTAAGTTATTTACAGGAAAACATTCGCTTTTTGAGAAGTTCAATTTATAACCGGAAAATGTTCCAAAGCTGTTTAGCAATTCAATTCATTTAGGGATGGTGGTTACTGGATCAGAAATAAACAATAGTAAATCGTCCGTGTACAAGGAGAGTATATGTTCCAAACCACATCTGTGGATTCCTTTACTAAAACTGGCCGATTTAAGTGCTATAGATAAAGGTTCGATTGCCACAGCAAACAACAATGGACTCAGGGACACCCTTGGCGGGTTCCTCTGTTAAGTGTGAAATATTAGGATTTCATCCCGTTAATGCTTACAGACGCTTTAGGGGAGGAGTATAAAAGTGAGATCCAAGATATATACTTAGACCCAATACAGAACCTCTTTAAGACCTCTAACAGATAACTCCACTCCACCCTATCGAAAGCCTTCTCCGCATCCAGGGAGACCACCACTTCTGGTGTCCCCCCGGATGCAGGAGAAAAAAGAAGGTCGAGGAGGCGGCGGACGTTGGAGAAAGAGTGACGGTTTTTCATAAACCCGGTTTGGTCGGGTGAAATGATGCTTGGCATAATTGTTTCAAGTCGTAAGGCCAGTGTTTTAGCTAAGATCTTGTAATCGGCATTTAAAAAGGGAGATAGGACGGTAGGAACTACAATCAGAATCTTCTTTACCCGGCTTTAGCAATAAGGTTATTGATGCTTCGGTGAGAGTTTGAGGCAGAGCACCCCGATCCAGAGAGTCATTGAACATGTCTAAAAGGAGAGGGATTAATTTATCAGCAATTTTTAAAAAAAACTCTTTAGGGTAACCATCTGGGCCAGGGGCCCTGCCACTTTGCATTAGTTTAATTGAGTTTGCTATTTCACGAAATTCCAAGGGTCGATCCATTTCGCTCTTCTGAGTAGAAGAAATGGGTGGGAAATTTAGGTTATCCAGGAAGCTCATCATTTTTGTTTTGTCAGTTGGGGATTGTGAAGTATATAGTTCAGAGTAAAATGTTTTAAAGGTTTCATTTATGACAGATGGCACTACTGTAAGTTCACCTGAAGCGGTTCTAATCTGTTTAATTTGCTGGGTTACTGATTGACTTTTTATTAGGCGTGACAGATGGCGTCCTGCCTTCTCACCGTGTTCGTAAAGAAATCCACGTGATCGTTAAGAGTAATTTTTCAGTTTCTTGTGTTGACAGCAAGTTATAGTCCATTTGAAGGTTTTGTCTCTCTTTGTCTAATTCAGGGGATGGAAATTTTGATAATTTTCTGTCCAATTTTTTTGTGCTTTCCATGAGTTGTTCCTGTTTTTGTTTTTTGAGTTTATTTAGTCTTGCAGAGTAAAATATAATCTCTCCTCGGACTACCACCTTTAATGTCTCCCACAGTAGAGATGGGGATATACGATTAGACTTGTTGGTAATAAGAAAATCATCAATTACTTTGGAAATTGTTTGGCAGAAGTCATCATCGTTTAGCAGTGTACCATTCAGCCTCCATGGAGGGCGTGTCTTTTGTAAGTGTAAACGAAAGGTCGAGTAGCAATGGAGCATGGTCAGATACCACTATCGTTGAATATTCTATGTTATCGACAGCAGGAAGAGAATGAGAATGTTTTATGGACCTGAGAGTAAAAGGAAAATTGTTTTTTATCAGGATATAGAAAGCGCCAAGGATCTACACCTCCTATTTGATCCATAAACAATGAAATTGCTTTGGCTACTTTAGAAGGGGAATCCCGCCGTGGGCAGGATTTGTCTAGCAAAGGGTTTATTGTACAGTTAAGGTCGCCTCCTAGGATTAAGTGGTGGGAAGTTAAGTCTGGTGAGGTTACTTTCCTAATAAATGCCTCATCATCCCAATTGGGTGCATAAAGATTAACAAGAACAACAGGTATATTAATAAGGGAGCCTGAGACTATAACAAACGGGCCTTGGTGGTCAGCTATAACGTTCATTGGGTAAAACTGTATTTTTTTTATGTATCAAAATCACTGTACCCCTTGCTTTGCTACTAAAGTTGGAGTGGAAACTTTGGCCAACCCATGAAGCCTTTAACCTATGGTGATCCTGAGCAGTCAAATGCGTCTCCTGTAGAAAAGCAATTTCTGTTTTAAGATGTTTTAAGTGGGAAAATACTCTGCCCCTTTTTACTGGCCCATTGATCCCTTTAACATTCCAAGAGACAAATCTCAGACAAGAGACCCCTTTTTTTGTAGTATTAGCCATAAACAAAATTGTAAGTACATGGTAGGAAAAAACACTGTTTTGTAGAAGGACGTAATGTTACAAACGCACAAACAAAAATCGAAATAAAAGCAAATCTGTAGGATCTACCACCCCAGTACCCCAACACAAAAACCCTTAGAACAGGGAACAAAAAAACACTCCTAAACCTCCCTAAGCTTGTCCTAAGAACGAGAACTAGCAGCGGGACTCCATAGACTCTGTTACTTCCATGTGACATAAATCTGTGAACTAAACACTCACCGAGCAGATAGGGCTCCTATATCTGCAAATGTGTCTACAATGTGCAATAGGCGCACAATAAGTGGCTATAGCTGGGGGCAGTGGTACACTCATATCAACATTCAAATTACAAAGGAATAACATAAGTAGCCCCTTGTAATTACATCTTGAATATAAGAAAAAAAAAAAAAATTAGAAAATAAAAACGTAAACTTACAATGAAAAAGTGTATCTAATAATAACTTTAAGGAGGAGAAAGAAAAAGAGAAGAAGAAAAAATATATATTTCAATTACAGAGCTGACTGATATGTTAATGCCAGGGCGTTAATCCTGGGCTTGTTGCGGAGAGTCAAAGTATAAATTCTCATTTCGGAACGAGACCTGGAGACGGGCAGGGTGCAGCAGGCGGAATTTGATTCCTTTCAGGTAGAGAGAGTTTTTGATGGCGTTAAATGCAGCCCGTTTTTTAGCCAAAGCAGCGCTGATGTCTGGATATACTCTCAGCTCGGAGCCGGGTAATCCATCTTGTGTTGTCTGGCCCATCGGAGGACTTTTTCTTTCTCTTGGAAGCGGAGGAATTTGACGATGAAGGCTCTCGGTTTCCCCGCGCCGGCATCACCTGGTCTGGGGCCGAGGGAGCGGTGAGCTCTCTCTATCTCGGGAAGGCTATCAAAAACATCGGGCCCCGTCACCGGCATCAGCAGGTTGGAAACAAACTTCGTCGGGTCCTGGTCTTTCTCGCTCCCTTCGGGTATGTTGATAATCCGCAAGTTAGAGCGCCTGGACCGATTCTCGAGGTCATCCACACGTTCCAGGAGCACTGAGGCTTGGGATTGTAAGGTCTTAACAACAGCTTCCATCTCTGTGATTTTCACGAAGTTTTCACTCACCACAACTTCAGTATTAGTGTGCGTTCAGACAGGGACAGGCAAAACGGACGCCGGCGGCGTTTTTCAATTCATTTCAGTGGGGGTCGTGCTTTTCCGCACTGGCAGCCCACAAGCCCACGAGCGCTTTGGTAGAGAGACATAGAGTAACAACACAGAGAGCGCGCGCCGGCCTCGATAAAGCTGTTATTAATCAGAGAAATAAAACGTTATTTCCTGATTGTTTCACAGCGGTTACCTTCAGCAGCAACACACCTCAGCTCCCCTCACCTCCCCACCACCGCACTTCCCCACCACCGGTTGCCGTTTTGCCTGTCCCTGTCTGAACGCACACTTAGTGAGACGGTTGTTAAATGACGTCACCTGTTGACCTAGTGAACCCACTGACTGCTTCAGAGATTCAGTTGATTGTTGAATCAGGATAGCCATGTCAGCTTTGAAGCTATCACGTTGTTTGCTGAATAGAGCCTCAAGGTCATGGTGACTGGGTCGGAGGGGCCTCCGCTGCCGGCGCTTCCCCCCCGGGTCTGGAAGCCATGCTAGCTAGCTTAGCTGAAATGCTAGTTGCTCGAGTTGTTACTGACGGTTGAGGATTTGACTTTGAGGTGCTCATTACGTAATGCGCGAGTCAGCCCAAGGAAAAGCACTGTTAAAGGGTAGACTTGAAAAGTAAATGAAAAGTTCGGCTCCCTGCTCGTACGTCTGCTGTCTACCTCATCAAACCGGAAGTCCCCCGGTTCCGCTTGTTTGTTGATGTAAAACCTGAATCAATGAAACTCCAGTCCATGTTTTCACTGATACGGGCACCTTCTCGCATACCGCGCGTACAAACACGCGCACACACACACACACACACACACACACACACACACAGTGCTGCTGATGCGCCACCGACAGCGGGAAGCTTAAGGTGAGTCAAGTACTGTCACAACAAAATGTTCAGGTCATTGTTAACTTGCTGAAAACTAAATGTCTATTTTTATAAACATTTATATATATATATGTAAATGATAGTAAATTGTTTTGAGCTGCCATCTCAGCCTTCCTGTGTCTTGTCTGCTGATTCCCCCTTTTTTCTTTTCTCACTCAAGTGCCTGTAAAGGTCAGTGTATTACTGCCATCTAGTGGTCAGTTTTCTTGTTAAGGGAGCGGGGTATAAAAGGGAGGAGGCCACTGTCACCTGTAAGCTCTTCCTGTGGGTGTGTGCGCTCACCTGTGCGCATCACCACCGTCCTCCCTTTGTTCTCCCCTGGCTGGCTCAGCGTTTGTGCTGCTGGCTTTGTTTGGACCATGTTCGTGGCTCTTTGAGTGAGTTTTCTTTGTTGAATTATTTGTAATCTTTGTGTTGGTGCAGGTTCCCTTATAGTTTGGTTTTGTTTTGTTATTAGGAGACACACAGTAGAGACGGCACCTTCCATCCTCTATTAGCCCCTTGGTTTGTGGAACAAGGTGTGTATCTGAATTTTGGGCTATTACTTTTTTTGATGTCTTGTTTTATTTTTTGTTTTGGGGTGATGCCGTTCACATTATATTTTAATTCCTTAAATAAGGTTTTAGTAATTTTGTAATGGGTTAATAAAATGTAGTTTTGTTTGTTTGCTTTTTTTTATAGTAAGAAATTGGGTGCTTTTTGAATCTGTGTTGGGGAAATTGTATGTGAAGTGTAATGTGTTTAACTTTTTCTTCTTGTGTTTTTTTTGTATATTCACTCATAGTTTTCACGGTGCTACACCAAGGCAATAAACTCATGCACCCGTAAGGAACTCTCCGCCTCCTTTCTTGGGGAACCAAGGGCCGCTACAGTGAAAACTTGACCATCACGTCCGAGCCATCCTCGTCGTCCTTTGTCAGCAGCCGACACAGCCCATGCATGCAGCCTGCACTTTGGCACACACGCAGTAAATGAACAGTAACCCATCTTCTAAAGGTACAGCCAAATGCAGTGAGAGACACTGGACTGAAATAATAAAGAAACGGGAGAAAGAAAGAAAATGGAGCAACGCACTGAATGTTGTTTTTGAGTTAAATGTCAAGAATAAACATGCAGTAGAAATTAAATGTTTCAAGGGTTTAAGAGTTAAATACACGGTAAAGGCCACAGTAGCCCATGTATTTTATCCGTGAATGATACACTTACAATGTCTCTTTAAATGAAAATGTTGAAAGGGTAAAGAGCAATATAAGTTTTTATGCTCATAGCTGTTGTGTGTTCATTTGGCTACAGTTATGATATTTTATTGTTAAAGAATGTGTGAAGGCATCACCTTGTGAACTAAATGAACCACAGCCCAGATATTTGAACACAAACCTTTAATACAACAAGCCTCAAAAAATGTCACTCAAATCACAAAAGATGGACAACATTAACGGTCAATCATCCAGGTCCAGCTCCCGTGAAAGAACTTTAACAGACAAGGGTCGGGAGCTGCGAGAAGAGAGGGCTAAACAACATGAGAAAGACTTCATAAAAGCATACAGCTCTTGGAAACGAATAGCAAGAGACTCCAGAACAAAACTGAAGGGATTCTGCGCATTGGACGACCTTGACAATATTCAACAAAACATAAAAACTGAACATGAGACAGTGTGTGAATTCTATGAGCCTATCAGACGCAACTGCACCTCCACCCCAGAAATTACCAAGAAAATGGACGTCTGCATCTCCCTCACAATGGAGATCCGTGATCTTGTTTGTAAAAGAAAAGGAACTATTGAAAACATGTTTAATGATGAACTGGAGAAGGAGAGGGTAAGGGAGATATTAAATAAAAATGAACATGGCTCCATTTTTGGATACACCGACACAGAGACAGTAATCTCAAAGGTGTCCTCTAGTAAACAAACTGAAGCTGAAGCAGAACCCTCAGTAAAATCTGGATATGCGAAGGAAATGCAGAAAACAAAGACACCTTCAGTCCACTCCTCCCTCTCTATGGTTTCCAGCAAACGAGCCGAGGCTGAAGCAGAGCTTTTAGTAAAACTGGAGAAGTCAAAGGCAATGCAAAAAATACAAGTTCAACAAGTAAAATTGTGTCAAATGGAAAATGAATGGAAACAGAGTGAAGCAAAAATGCTGGCAGAAATAAAGCAGAAGGAGGCTGAAATGCTTTTTAAACGAGAAGAGGAGAAGTTAAAGTTAAGACAGCTGGAAGCTGAAAACGAGGTGGAAGTAGCAGCAGCCCGGGTAAGAGCCTATAAAAATCTTGAAGGCAGTGTGAAGAATCAGGAAGAAGAGAGCGGGCCTGCTGAGATTCACTCTATGCATCAAAGGGTGGAGTCCAGCTATTCGCTAAACCCACGGGCTGTTCCATTTCATTCTCAGATCTTTCCTGAAACAACAAGTCAAGACACAGTCAGTTTAGCCCAAGCCATTGCAAGCGCTTTAAGTGTAAGCAGGCTGTCTCCCCCTGAACTGATAACATTCACTGGTGACCCCTTAAAATTTATTGACTGGAAGATCTCCTTCATGGCCCTTATTGACCAGAAGCCCCTCCCAGCCTGTGAAAAAATGCTCTATCTTAAACATTATCTCTCAGGAGAAGCACGCAAGGCTGTTGAGGGATTCTTTTACAGGAATTCTGAAGATGCTTATCATAGCGCCTTGGCATTGTTGCAGGAAAGATATGGAAATCCCTTTATCGTCCAAAAGGCCTTCCGCGATAGACTTTTGAAATGGCCCAAAATTAGTGGAAGCGACCCTCCAGCCCTTAGAGAATTTGCAGACTTCTTAAAGGGCTGTGCTGAGGCCATGCCCCATGTTAAGGGGCTAGACATCTTAAATGACTGTGAGGAAAATCATAAACTACTTAAGAAGTTACCAGATTGGATTGTGCACAGATGGAGTAGAATCGTTGTGGATGAGTTGGATGCATCTGGTGATTATCCAAGCTTTTCTCGTTTTACAGATTTTATACAAAAGGAAGCCCGAATAGCATGCAACCCCATTGCATCCCCATTCCTGATGAACTCCAAGGCCATGGATGACAGACTACCCAAAAGAGCAAGTACTCTAAATACAAGCGCCCAGTCTAATAACCCCTCTGCTGTGACCCACAAACTAACTTATTTTAAGTCAAAACCACCTTGCCCAGTGTGTGAGGACGAAATGCATGGAATAGCTAAGTGCCCTACCTTCGCAGAGAAATCCATGGAAGATAAAAGGACATTCATTCGAGAAAACCAACTTTGTTTTGGCTGTCTGTGGAAGGGCCATGTCATAAAGGACTGCAAAAGGCGACACACATGTAGTACATGCGGTCGGCGCCATCCTACCTGCCTGCATGAAGAAAGGGGAACTGCATCTATGGCAGCTTTGGAGCAAAATTTTACCTCCACAGAGGACAGCAGAAGTCAGGAAATCCACAGTGTATTGTCCCATGCCGTGACTCAAAGTTCTTCCTCCACCTCTAATATTGTACCTGTATTTTTGTCATCAGTGAAAGAACCAAACAGAGAGCTGCTCACTTATGCTTTACTTGACACTCAGAGCGACTCGACCTTTATTTTGGAGGATTTGCTCAAGGAACTTAATGTGAACGCGTCATCTGTTCAACTGAAGCTAAGCACAATGATAGCTGTCGACACTATCATATCAAGCAAGATTTCCCATGGGTTGCAAATTAGAGGAATTCATTCTGAAACCCACATTCAGCTACATAAGGCTTACTCCAGGGATTTTATCCCAGTGGACAGATCTCATATTCCAACTGCCAAGACAGCTCTGCAGTGGCCACACCTGAGACACCTAGCTGACAAACTTCCACCACTGCAAGACTGTGAAGTGGGGTTGCTAATTGGATATGATTGTCCATTAGCACTGGCCCCTCTGGAGGTCATCAGAGGTGATGGAAACGAACCCTTTGCACAGAGAACCGAGCTTGGGTGGAGTATAACAGGCTCATCTAATCCCCATCTCGACAGACTGGGAAACCAGAGCTTCGTGCACAGAATTGCAGCGAAGGAAATACCAACTCCATCAGTCACTGATGTTCTTAAAATTCTTGAGTCTGACTTTAATGAGAAGGGATATGAAGACAGGTATGTGTCACAAGATGATGTCCGCTTCATCCAACTCCTAAGCGACAACATAAAGCAGAGAGAAGACACACATTATGAGCTCCCCTTCCCCTTTAAGAGCAGCATTCCACCATCCCTACCAAATAACAAAAGACTGGCCCTTGTCCGTCTGCAATCTTTGAGGAGGAAATTGAAGAACAATAAACAGTATTATGATCATTATAAAACCTTTATGGAAGAAACCATCAGCAGAGGAGACGCTGAACCAGTCCCCCCCTGCTGAGGGAGATACTGTGTGGTATATACCGCACCACGGTGTATACCACCCACAAAAACCAGACAAGTTAAGGGTGGTTTTTGATTGCTCAGCAAAGTTCCGTGGAGTCTCCCTCAATGACACTCTCCTGACCGGTCCAGACTTAATTAACTCACTGGTGGGAGTCCTTTGTCGCTTCCGGAAGGAAGCTGTGGCGGTTGTATGTGATATTGAAAGGATGTTTCATCAGTTTTTTGTTCCATCTAGAGTTCGAAACTATCTGAGGTTTTTGTGGTGGGAGCATGGAGATTTGGAAACAGAACCCCAAGAATACCAGATGGCCGTCCATCTTTTTGGTGCTGCCTCATCCCCTGGTTGTGCCAACTTCGGCCTTAAGTATTTAGCACAGCAATACAGATCTGTTCATCCTTCAGCCTCAGCCTTTATCGAGAAGAACTTTTATGTAGATGACGGCCTAACCAGTGTTCGTTCAATCAAGGAAGCTAAAGACTTGATTGTTGAAGCACAAAGGTTGTGCAAAAGAGGAGGTTTGCGCCTACATAAGTTCAACTCAAATAGGCAAGAGGTTCTCAGCTGTGTTGATCCCTCAGAAAGGGTGACAACTGCTAAACCCCATGATTTTGGCTTGGATGTGACATCAGTCGGATGTGCCCTTGGCATTCAGTGGTCAATAGAAGATGACACCTTCAGTTTTAATATCAGCTTAAAGGACCAACCTGCTACTCGCCGGGGTATTCTCTCAGTTATCGCCTCCTTGTACGACCCTCTAGGCTTTGTCGCCCCCTTTGCCTTGCTTGGGAAGTGCATTTTGCAGGAATTGTGTCGTACGGGCAAGGGATGGGATGAGCCCCTTTCTGAGGATGTACATTCACGGTGGGAGGAGTGGAAAGGTGGCCTCCAAAACCTGAAAGAAGTAAAGATATCCAGATGCTATCACCCACACAACTTTGGCAACATTGTAAGGACAGAACTGCACTACTTCTCGGATGCTAGTAATGTGGGTTATGGTGCATGTTCCTATGTACGGTACATTAATGACAGAAATGAAATACACTGCAGCCTTGTGATGGCCAAAGCAAGAGTGGCACCCATAAAAATCTTGAGCATTCCGAGGCTGGAGCTTTCAGCTGCTGTAATCTCTGCCAGAATGAGCGTCATGTTGAAAACTGAACTTGAAATGAAAATTGATGAGGAGTTCTTTTGGACAGACTCTCAAGTTGTGCTGGCATACATCAATAATGATGCTAGAAGATTTCATGTGTTTGTCGCAAATCGCCTTCAAGTGATTAAGGAAAAAACAGACCCTGGTCAGTGGCATTACGTTGAGACATCAGAGAATCCAGCTGACCATGCCTCTAGAGGCCTACATGTCTCCAATATCTCCTCAACGAGCTGGATGTCAGGACCCAAATTCCTGTGGGAGCAAGAAGTGAAACCTAGACCCAACTTCTCCACTGAACTTCTGGTCGGTGACCCTGAAGTTAGAGCAGTTCAAGTGAATGTAGCCACTACTAACACCAGTGACCCCAACAGCATGCTCGATGCTTTGAGACGATTTTCATCTTGGTTAAAACTTCTCAAGGTTGTTGCAAGAATTAAAAGGCTGGCATCCAAGCGAAGACATGGTAAT
>CAMPSB010000083.1:115000-172500 GCA_946959425.1 Argyrosomus regius
GTGTTGAAGGCACTGGAGAAATCAAAGAACATGATCCTCACAGTGTTGCCAGCTCTATCCAGGTGAGAGAGGGCCCGCTGAAGCAGGTAGATGATCGCGTCCTCAACACCAACCGAGGGGCAGTAGGCAAACTGCAGCGGGTCTAGGGAGGTGGTCACCTGAGGTCTCAGATGGGCCAAAACCAGTCTCCCCAGGACTTTCATGACATGAGACGTCAAGGTAACTGGTCTGTAGTCATTGAGCACAGCTGGATGCGACTTCTTGGGTACCAGAACAAGGCAGGATGTCTTCCACAGCACCGGAACCTTCTCCTGCATCAGACTCAGGTTGAATAGGTGCTGTAGAACCTATATATATTTTTTATTATTTTACTTTTTATGTTTTCTATTTGTAAAAAGGTTTAATTTCTTTGCACGTTTAATTATATAATCAAATCTTCAAGATCAGCTCAGAGTGCAGAAATAATCAACAAAAACATCTATGGACAGATAAATCGATGTAGAAAAGATATTAATCAATTACAAGCTTAAACACCCAGCTGTAGTGCTTGTCGTCTTTTTTCACTACATGGTCAAATCACATTTTACAGTATACATAATTAAAGACTTGTTCAGTTAAAGTAAAATGAGATGGTAATAAAAAACAGAAAACAGTTTTAAATCCCCGGAATAAAAACGATGTTTGTGAAACTTGTTGAATCCTTGTTGAGACTGTCAGTCGTTGGTCGTTCAGGAGGCTGTAGATTGTAACATTGTTGAGCTGTCTGTTACTAACGGCCTCTGAAATCATCATCACTAACATCTGCAGAAAACAAAAGAAAAGTTTAGATTAGATAAAGTCACTTTTCTATGTCACAGATATGATTTTGGTGGCTCAGACAAATAGATTTGAATGTTCGTATCATCTTTCAAAAGTTTGTTTTCAAAGTGGAAATGAACTGAAAAGTTGGTTTGAATGGTTTTAGTCGTCTCATGAATTCATCATGTTTTACAGATAAAAAAGATGAAATATGCAGTGTTGGCCTCCACCATATTGGATGGAGCCTGTTTGCTCTAATCAGCCATCTCTAACGGCACTTACCTGTCAATCAAAGCGTCCTCGCTCTTAATCCTGCATAACTTTAAGCCTTAATATAATCTGAACAGGTGAGTTGTATATAAATTCTCAGTACAGTTGTCATGAACGGGGAAATTAGCTATAGAGACCAAAACTGTTTTTTGTACCAGGCTGTAAACATGTTTATTTCTGCTGTGAAGTTGGACATTTGAACATGGGGACTTATGGAGACTGACTCACTTCTGGAGCCAGCCTCAAGTGGACGACAAGAGGAACTGCAGTTTTTTGGCACTTTGGCATTGGCTTCATACAAACAAACAAAATCTGTGAAATAAAAACGATATTTGTGAGTTACAGTATTAAACATGTGACGAGTGACGTACCTAGTGCGTCCACACATTGCATCCAAAACTGCAGAAAACAAACAAACAAAAGTTTATATTACATGAAGTCAACTTTCTCTCTCTCTCTCTCACACACACACACACACACACACACACACACACACACACACGATAACCCTACAGTTGCAAACATGACTTGAGTGACTTACATGACATGAATTGTGGCAACATAAGAGAACCTGCAGAAATCAAAAGAAAGTTCATATTATACGAAGTCAACTGTTCAATGGCACAGAATTTTAATGTTTGTATCGTCTTTAAAAGTGGAGATGAACTGAAAAGTTGGTCTGAATGGTTTTAGTCAACCACCAAACACACATTTTCAAACACACATTTTCACGTGTATTCAATCATTTCAAGGATCACACTTCATCTAATTCATTTAGATAAAACAGGTTGCAGATTGCATAATTACACACACTCACACACAAACACGGATAAACTTACTGTTGCGAACAAGTGCATTGTGTTGCGGCACATTTGATGGAGGAGAGGGCTCTATCACCTGACCATTACCTGTGGAAAACAAAAGAGAGAAAGTGATTGTATGTAGCTGAGCCTGTAGTGTGTTTTTGTTTTACTCGGATTGATAACTAAGCAGGCAACGAACAATAAATACAGTTTCTCACAGCACGTGTGTGAGATGTAGAGAGTGACGTCATCAAAATCAGGACTCACCTGGGATGTTTTCATCAGACCTGTCTTTTAAGAAAGCCACTAAAAGACAAAACAAATCAATAATATCAGGAAAGGTCCTTTCTTTACTTCATGTTTCCTTTTTTATGTCCTTCAGCAAAGGAGACTGTCCATATTCACACTCTCTCTCAGCTGAGAGTCTGCATCACACTTTGTTTATTAGATGTCTGAATAGCTGATAGGTGTGCTGTTTTTTCCTCCTTTGGCAAAGGATGCATCCTCCAATAAAGGAGATAAGAAAGGAAGCATTGAAGCATGTTTCCTGAACATTTAGAGACCACAACAACAAGTGAACGTTTTCATTTGAAGGACCAGCACAGGTGTTAAGACTCAGTTCCATTTAGTGCAGCAGTGACTTTCCACTGTGCCGACATGCACCACTGACAGCAACACACACACCTGAATGTAACCAAACCTTAATTAGTATCATTGATAACACCTGAGTTCACCCTACTATCTCATGTCAAAGTGGCTGCTGGGAAAAAGGTCTGTTACTTCCAACCTTTACACCTGAGAACTTGATAACAGCACAGCAACACATACTAAGACGGACAGTAATATTTCATTCTAGTAACTCGAACTTCAAATTAGATTATTAAAAGCAAAAAACATGTTTAAAAACCGATAATTATTAATGAAGAAACACTCAACAAGCAGGAAACAGTCAGCATCGTGCAGGGTGTGACTGTCTAACAAACATGACACACTTTACTTTATGGAGTGGACAAAGAAACATGAAACAACACAAAGTTTAGGCTCACTTCCCTGTTATACTCACTGTCTATTGTCTATGTACGCAGTGGACGTGAACTTTCTTACCTTCTCCAAGTGTTTGAGGCAGCAGACAGAGACACAAGAACAGAGCTGAGAGCTTCATGTTGTCCTGCAGAGACCCTGAGCTGTGCTGAAACAAACAGCTCAAACATTTCAAGTTAAATGTCCGAATAACGTGAACCTTGCCAGACCGTGGTCGGGAGATGCCGTCCTCCTGGGACCACGTGCACTCTAACCTACACCTGTACAGGTGTTTCTAAACTAACCTGCCGCTCTGTCGCTCACTCTCTCTTGACCACTCACACCTTTACGCACCACCGCTCCTCTGGTAACACTACCCTCACTGTGGAACAAACTGATGTTTAACAAACATCAACATGCACACACACAGACACACACCTCATGTCACTCAGATCACTTTAAGAGGATAGAGGTGTGCACATGACGTTACACTGGAGGGCGCTGTCCATGGTGCTGCTCAGACACACTGAGACACCTCTGTTATTTTCTGGACCGTTTGGAACAGAAGTCACGTGACTCAGTCTGCACTGCGGCTTTCATTCATTTTCTACAGCCTGATTTTCTATCTCTGTAAAAAAAAACATATATATTTGTATTATTTTACTTAATAACGGTTATTTCACACCAAGTCACGACCAGTGTTGGTCATCTTACTTTAAAAAAGTAATTAGTTACAGTTACAAATTACTTCTGCCAAAAAGTAATTGAGTTAGTAACTCAGTTACCACACTGTAAAAGTAATTAGTTACTCAGCAAAGTAACTGTGACGTTATTTTTTATGTTCTATAACGCTATTACGTTCTATAACATCTTTAACGTCAAAGATGTTTATATTAACTGATTGAAGAATAAAAACACTACATACAGTATTTTAGAACATTTGGTATTTATTTGAACTTAGACTGCAGCCTGCCATATCGTGCTTCATAAGGTTAGACGTGGATAAAATCTTTTTCCTGGGCATAGCGTGCATGATACATTCTTAAGCTTTAATTTCAACGAGGGAGAAGTAGTGCCGGTACTTCCAGTTGGAGAACGCTACCTTTGAATTTCCCTGGCTCGTCGCCATCGTCGCTGTCCTGTGTGTTCAGAGGTAGTCATAGGTGGAAGTCAGAGCATGCAGTGAGACAGGTGAGCAGGGCATCCGCCCACCCAGCCAATCATCATCATCATGCCCACTCCTGCTCTCTCCAGGCAGCTGATGGAGCCAAAGCTTGACACCTCGCGCTTCATTCAACCAAACTGTAGTAACGCGCCACTTTACATTCTCAGTAACGATAACGGCGTTACAACGATGGGAAAAGTAATTAATTAGATTACTCCGTTACTGAAAAAATAACGCCGTTATACTTGAACACCGTTACTCCCAACACTGGTCACGACACGTAGAAGTTTCATGGTTGTTGACGTTATCTGAAGGCTAAACATTAGGGCTGGGCGTATCGATCTAAATATCGATAGTATCGATACCAAGGTGAGTATCAGTATCGGATCGATACCAGCGTGATGAGATCGATACTTATGTTGCCGTTTTTCGTCTATACGTCGCGTAAATTACTCGGATTTCCTCAGAGTTCATCCGAGCGCAGCTTGTCTCCAAATGTGTCTGCAAACAGCGCACCTCTCTCTCTCTCTCTCACACACACACACACACGCACACACACACACACACTTTGCCCCTCCCCCTCCCTGCTCTGCCGGAGAGCGGAGAGTCAGAGCACTGAGAGCAGCCCGTGATGGCGGAGAGAAAGAGAAGCGCTGTGTGGACTTCATTCACTCCAGCTGATAAAGACACTGCCACATGTGATGTGTGCATTAAAGTCATTCAGCACTGTGGTAACACCACCAGTTCACACAAACACATAAAAACAGTTCACCCTCGAGAGAACATGGAGCTGCAGAAAAAGTTGAGGAAGGAGGGGGGGCCCAAACCCAAACCCAGGCCAGACCCCCAACACAGAGACAGAGGTCTCTGGCTGGCAGAGGCTTCAGCCAAAAAAACAGGAATATCCAGGTAATCTCCAGTTTAAAGTAATGTTTTCACAGTGTAATTGGTGATCAAAAATGCAATTTTAGCAGAGTGATTAAACTAAAAAAACATTTTGTTTGCCTAAAATCTTTGTCCTGTGTTCTATCATAATCATCTGAAGGGAAAATCACAAAATGATTCAATGATCATGACAGTTCAAGTAAAAAGTATCGGTATCAGTATCAGTATCGGCGATACTACCAAAATCCCCAGTATCGCCCACCCCTACTAAACATCACTAACGGACTTTTTTTTAAAAAAGACTGCATCACAAACACTTTCGATTTCTACAGAGACACTTCCGGAAAGGTTTTTCAAAATAAAAGCATGTAGGTCGCCTATATTACGACCACTACTACGACAAAAATACAAAGTGTTTCTGTAAATATCTCAGCCGGTTTAGTGTGTGGATATTTAGACAGCGAGCAAACTTTTTTTAAATTTATAATCACGTCATCCGGTCTGAAAGGTTTCCTCGTGTGAGGCTCAGAGGTTAAAGGTCAACCATGAAGCACAACATCTGCTTCAAGTCCAGCCAGAACATCTGTGACACTATCAGTCTAATAAAGGCAGAAAGTCAAAATAAGAGTCAGGAATGAAATAATCTCTTGGTGTGATCCATTCATCCTTCATGCAAGCTGTTATTGTGGTAAACTCTCTCTATGATCATTTATCTGCTGCTTCGTATTTTTTATCCTCAAAAAGTTTTATTTAAAAATAACAGCTGCAAAAATATGAATGTCAAAAACAGTTTTATTATTTATATTTATTTATAAGCTTTGTATAGAAAGTACATCATCAGTTAACTAATAAACAAACATGACCCATCAGAGAGTGAACGATTCAAATATCACAGTAAACGATCAGTGTCCAGTTTATTAAGCACAGCTAGCTCAAACTAAAGCAGACTAACAGTCGTGCAGTAAGTTCTCCCTTCATGAAGCTTCAGATGTTCAGTTTGTGTTTAGAGAGGTGACTCTGTTATTTACCCTCATTGATAAACATGGAGTGGACACCAAAATGATCTTAAACACACAAACTGAACAGTCGTATCAGACTGTGAATAAACTGGACACTGAGTGTATATTTCAGTGTGTAACAGTACCTGACAGATGATACATGATTGTCCCAAATAATGACAATAAACACAAATATCAAAATAAAACATAAAGACTCAAAGTCATCAGAGCAAGAAAAAAAAGAAACAAAAGCTTGAGGTGGTTCTCAACCAAGCGTCCGATATTTACATCCTGTGCCACAGACAGAGTCACACTCGCTATCAGACGCCCCTCACAGGGTTACCTGAAATGAACAGTCACTGAGCAGGTGCACAGACCAAATAAGGACATCCCTGTACTCTCATTACTGAGGCGAGGTGCCTGGTGAACATCGTGCCAGCACTCACATAATCAGTTACATTTCATAAGATCACTCAACATGATTAAAAAATAATAATTCATAAGATTCTTCTAGAAATAAACTTTCCTCCACAGTCACATTATATTTCATTTCAGCTGCAAAATATTCACATTTCCAGTGTAACAGAAGCCTTCACCAGTTTATGTTTTATGTCTAGGTACAAACAGCATGAAAATATTACAGTATCAGTATTTATACTTCAGCTCTGCAACCATCAGGAACAATTCAGGGTTCAGTGTCTTGCTCGAGGACACTTCAACATGTGGACGGGGGGAGTCGGGGATCGAACCACCGACCCCGAGATTAACAAATGATCTGCTAGTAGCTACAGTAAGCGTGAAACGATCTGATCTCGTTTAGTCTCATTGATCATCAGACTGAAGTCACTGTCTGTCTACAGCTCATCAAACTGCTGCTGCTCGGATTTTAACTAATTACAGACGACACAAACAGCAGCTTTGATTCTTCATCAGCTGTCTGTCAGTTTTACTGTTTGAAATTGTGTTTTTGTCACAGTGAAACAGTGAAACTCATAAACACATTACAGACATTTGAATCTGTTTTGAGCTGCAGTGCAGCCTGAAATCATCAGTCAGGGCTCTCCTGCTCATTCACCTCATTATACAGTGTGATCAGGCTGTTTTGGTCGGAGCCCCTCACTTTTAAAAAAAGTCACTTTAATCTCAACTTTAGTTTGGTCCAGTTGAATTCTTCTTTGTTACTTTTAGCATTTTATTTTCATTCTTTTCCATCATTCTGTGTTTCTGACTCATTATTTATCAAATTTGTTTCTTAGTACCTCCTTCTTATTTGTCAGGAGCATAATGTCCTCAACAAGATACACATGCAGTGTGTCTGTTTATGTAAAAATGAGATGCATAAGATGATCAGAACATAAAAATAAAAAAAAGGTGAACTGGTGGCTCTAAATTGTCCATAGGTGTGACCTCACATCAAGCAGTTCCAGGCCCCTCATACCCTGAAAACGATCAGCAGTTATTGAAAATGAGTGAAAGATTTGAAAGCTCTGTCAGCATTAAAGGTCACTTGTTCTCTTCTGTTGTCACCTTGTTAACTCCAATCTGTGTCTGTGTAACTGAACATTGTCTCATCCCTGTCACTGGACAGTTAGTGAGTATGACATGACGTCCAAAAACGTCTGATGTGTTCAGAACAGACAAACTCAGGCAAAGTGAAAATCTTGCTGTTCTAAGTCATTTCTATTTAAATTTTAGATGAATTTCCAAGAAATCAGCAAAAGGAAATGTAATGTAATGTGTATCCACTAATGTTTTTTAGATGGATATTTTCTCTCTCTGGTGGTTTATCTGACCCTGAACCTGAAGGAGTTTTATTCAGGAAAATCCAAACTTGTTGATCCTAATCTGAGTGTAAATACCAACAGAACGCTTCATGAGAAGATAAAACTACTGTCAAGACTCTAAACATGAGAAACATGGAAAGAATTTGTTGTCTGCTCGTCATGAATATGTTCATACAAGACATGATTTAAACTTACCATTGTTTCTTACCGTCTCTGTTTACACAGTAAGACAACTAGAAAAACAACGACAAGCAAAAGCACTGCAGCAACAATCCATCCAATTAAACCTGAATGTGGAGTCTGTGGTTTGGCCTCTGAAACAGAAGAGACAAAGTTCATGTCACACTCAGAATGTAAGTGCAGATCATACAGAGCAGACTGAACATCAGAGCTGACACAAAGAAGAACTAAAGGTGTTCCTGCTCCTGAAATCTGAACTTGTTTGCAGATAAAAACAGCACTGGGATGAATCTCAGCAGGAACAGTGATGTTAGCTCTGATCTTACAGACACTTTCCTCCTGCTCGGCTGCACAGCTGAGAGCTTTGGTTGTGGTTTTGGTCGCAGTAGTGAGGAGGGTGATGTTGCAGCATCGTCCTGTTTCTGAGACGTGCTGCTCATCAGCAGGAAGAAGGTTTGAATCCCCGTCCTCCACCTCCACTTCAGGCTGTTTACATGTGACTTGTGCTAAACTCCTGCTGTGCCTGAGATCTGCAAATGTGTGTGACAATCTGTGTACAGCCGAGGTTCTCTGCTCTGGGGAAATATTGTACTTTTTACTCCACAACATTTAGCACATATTATTACTAGTTACTTTTGATTTTACATACAAAACATATGATTAATGTATAAAATATAGATCATGCAAGGTTAGTCTGGGTTTGTAGGTGACAGGGAGCACATAATTTTTACCTGACAACTAAATAAGACAAGAAATATAATATATAGTAATAGTATTGAACAATTCAATAAATTGGAACCTCACCCAAAAGAAAAACATCTGAAAGTCTGATTCTTGGAAAAACGTGTCAAGAACAAATCACAGACAAAGTGACTGAAAGTTTAGAGTTTGGACATCCAGTGATAGTTGTAAACTATCATTGGATGTATTTAAAGTGTGTGCTACTGTTGCTATGACGATCCTCAGGGTCAGGTTGTCATAGTTACTGAATCAGACTAGAGATTTACTGAACTGGGTTTCATGATTTAATCTTAAGGAATGTCAGATGTGATGTGGATGTGTTAACTGGTTGAGTGACGTCCAATCAGAAAGGGGTCAACAATGTGAACATGGGAATTATTTCAGCGTCACGAGCTGCAACAACAACAAAACGTACAAGAAATACGTTTGAAGGGGCCGAGTGAAATATTGAACTGAGCTGCTCATACTTTGTAAAGGTTCAGGAGGTGTTACTTTGTTTCTGTCCTTGTGTGTGTGCAGGAATGTTTTCTTTTTAAAGTAATATATATTTATGCAGTTTGGAGTGTAAAAATTAAAAAATATTTGAGGATTAAAATACCACTCACCATTCAAGTGCACCAGGGTATCAGAAGAAATTCTATGGCTGATGTTCTCCTGTGTGGCTACACAGGAGAAGTTGTCAGTCTTGGTCACAGTCGTGAGGAGAGTAATGTATTTACGACCTCCTCTTTCTGTGACCTGTGGCTTCTCAGCAGGAAGGATGTTTCCATCACTGTCCTGCCAATGTACTTCAAGATCTGGAACACCATGAGCTTTACACTGCAGCAGAGCTGAGGTCTCTGTTTCATGAAGTATCTTAACATACGGCTCTGGAGCTGCACCTGTGAATAAAATATACAGATGATAAGAAAACGCCTCAGTTCCATATTCCAGCACTGTTTGACAGGACATGATATGTCAAACATTTTAACTTCTTCTAATTTGACTCACATTCTGACTCATATCATGGCAGACACACACATACAGTCAATTTATGATCTAATATAAAAATATGTGTCATTTGGGCTTAATTGTGTTAATAAGAAATATTTTAATTATGCTGCTCATTTAGGAAATTAATCATAAGATTTGTTGAAATTGTGTCTTGGTATCACAGGAAAGGTTATGACAGATTTCACTGGCTGTATGTTTGAAAACATAAGAGTGTAGACTAAATATTATTACCATAAACATTAAAAGGTTTATTAATGAACATTCTTACTGGTGAAAATGTTTATAAAGTATTTATGTTGGAGTATAAACGTCTCCACCTTCAAGTGATGAGGAGCCAATCACAGACATTTTAATGACAGGTGTGACGTCATCAGAATCAGGACTCACCTGGGATGTTTTCACCTGTTCTGTCTTTTTTTTTAAAAAATTAACTCACCACCTAAAAAGGAAAAACAAAACATGTCAGAGTTCTTGTAAAATATCAACTTGACAGACGTGTAAAACTGTAGAAAAAATCTGAGAGTGCACATTCAGATGAGCGGACATCTTTAAGTGTTTGATGAAAGCACTCACCCACAAAAACCTTAACGTGAACAGGCTGACTAGACTGAAGACGTGGAGTATCACAGGTGTAGTCTCCGCTGTCAGCCACCTTTGTATTCTTGATCTTTAAGGAGGCGTTGCCGTGTTTCAGTTCATCTTTAAAATGTGAGAAACGATCATCAAGCAGCTTCAGGTTATTATCAGGATAAAGGCCTGCATCATACACTAACACCTTCTGGTCGGCTTTCTTCCACTCCACCAGCTCTTCTTCAATGTTGACGCCGAAAGAACAGGGTAAAATAACATCACCGCCTTCTTCCACTTTCACGACCACTGAAAGATAAAAACATGTATTAATCAGTATGTTTACATGCAGAGTCATTCAGTGAAGACAGACACATGGAAGTTTGTTGTTTTAACACGTTTTAAACATATCACATCATCAATCATAGATTTGATATTGACAAAGGAGATGAAGGATGTCCCAGTCTGGGAGGCTGCCCAAGATTACTTACATCCTCACAGCTAAACAGGTGGGCTCTGTGAAATGGTGAAATCATGAATGATGAGGCTAAATTAGGGGGTTCTGTGTGTTTTCTCAGGTTGACATGGTTGCACGGCGAGCTGCAATAGTAAGTGGCATAACTTGAACCATCATCAAGCCATAGTCCAAGTCCAGTTTGCCAACAAATTGTGTTTGATTTGAAAACAAAGAAAACTTTGGCAGAAACTACTTCCTGTCTGAGAGTCTACAGCCATTCTAGCAGTACTCGTACTATGCTAACATCAACATGCTAACATGCTAACATGCTCACAATCACTGCAGTCATACCTGTGTTTGTTTTGGACTTACACAAATGACTGTTCCAATCCATAATCCACATCAAACCAGCCCAGATGTTCTTGTTCTACCTGTTTCATTGAGGATACGTTGGGGACTTATTTATGTGAACTAGAGATAACCCAGAATGCATTTACTTTCAACCAGTGACAATGGCTGCAGTGTGATCCTTAAGAGCAAAGGTGCTTTGTCAAACTATGTTCACTGGAAGTGTTTTAGCTCCTGACAGACTCACGTTATTACAAGTGTGAAAATATTCTGGCTCCTCGTGCTGTTTCTCTGATGTCTGACCTTCTCCTCATTTGTCTTTGCCTTAGTAAGAAGTAATCACCTGAGTTTATGTTCAGGTCAGGTGGTCATAAATGATGTTTGATACATGTTCACATTAACAACTGTATGAGCTGATAAAATGTCAGTGTTGTGCATTCAGCTTGTTTCACTTCCTGCAAGTTACGCAGGTTTAACACCCACTGTTCTGCAGCAATTAAGCCAAACACAGGAAACATCTCAACATCCGTTTGTATGACAGCTGTCACCATCTATCAGACCAGGAGCCTCACTCTTCTTCCTCTTAGAGCCTCTGTTTGAGTGGCATCTCTCCAATTCTGCACACAGCTCAAAACCTGCCCTTATATGGAGTGTAGGGGGCGTTTCCTATGCTAATAACAAATGTATGATCTATGAGTGATGAATTCAGCATACCTTGGTAAGATATATACATATATATATACATATACATATATATATATATATATATATACATATATATATATATACATATACATATATATATATATATACATATACATATATATATATATATACATATACATATATATATATATATATATATATATATATATATATATATATATATATATATACATATATATATATATATATGTATAGTGATTTATTACATTTTACGAACATGATTTAATTTTTATTTCTATTTTTGTTTTATCACAATAATCAATAAACTACAATAATAAAATGTTTCATTTGTTTTGGCTGTATTCTGTTTATCAGTCACGAGAGTCACAGCTGGTGAAACTCGGTAAGGTGTCATGAAGAATTTCTCGGAAATAGTGCAGCGACTGCAGGATGTAGATCACACACACACAGACGCACGCGCGCGCGCGCACACACACACCCACACACACACACACACCTGCAAAGTAATGACGTCACATCATATAGCATATTACATAAACCAGCTCGAGGTGTGGCAGCTCCTGACTGAATCAATCATCGGGCTGTAATCGATCAGCAGGATGCTGTAATCAATGAATCAGTATTGATCTGTGCTAATTATTAGGATGCATCACACTGTGCTGATGATCTTAATGTGACAGTTGCAGGTGTTATCTATCTGTCTAACCTGTTTCCAGAGCCCTGCACACATTTGAAATCAATCAAACTACAGTTCAGTTCAGTGTGATGATCAGTTTACTGACCGGGTTGATCAGCGGACGTTGTTCCAGACCAGCTCAGGAGACAGAGACACACGAGAGGAAGAAGCTCCATCTGTGAAGAAGTCATCTGAGGATTCAACATCAGCACACTTCTTAGAGGGCAAGAGAGCAAACCGAACACACTCCCGACACACACACTGCTCTGTCACACACTGTTTCGGTTTGCACAATTTATGCAAGGTGCAACCACAGCATCACTTCCGGTACTGATCCTTCAAATTAAAGGCATCATCTCTACATACATTAACTATGACTCATCAATTCTGCAGAAAAACTGACTTACTTCATCTTTACACTGACATTAAAGCTGTCTATGGGGAAGATACTCTGCCCCAGAACATTTCATTTGAACTGTACCTCTATTAAAAAAGCTATTACATTTCACATTACAGATTCTGTTGTGATTTGTTTCCTCCAGTTTCAGAGTGTAATCCCACTGTGTTAAATATGTTCAGCTGTACTCGTGTATTTGTTCTGATTACATTACTTATGATTAAAAACTGTTAACCAGCACAGATCAATATTAAAGCATCACCCCTCAGGTGATGTGATCTGATGTCAGCCTCCTTCTGATACACTTGTATAATAGA
The DNA here is from genome assembly GCA_946959425.1 of Argyrosomus regius. Classification (NCBI taxonomy): domain Eukaryota; kingdom Metazoa; phylum Chordata; class Actinopteri; family Sciaenidae; genus Argyrosomus; species Argyrosomus regius. The sequence continues at coordinate 128,087 of CAMPSB010000083.1, forward strand.
CCGACTCAGTGTTTTGATTTCTCACACACCTTTGGGAGCAGTTATACCTGGAGGTGTTTTTCCAGTTGTTTCCCCTCCCCTTGTGTTTCTGTCTGAGCGGTGCCTGTATCTGCTGTCATTATAACTGCAGATGTGGATGGTTGCGTCACCTATTTTAAAAAGCAATTTAAAAATGCATTTTATTATTTATTAACCCCAATGTGACAAACAACATAAAGGGTCAAAGATGAAGATAAGATTTGAATCATTGATGATTTTATTTCTGAACTATAAACTGAAACTAAGAACTAGGACTGAACTTTAACTCTAAATATATTCAATGATAGTTCCTGCTAATAATGTGACACCATGAAGACACATACAGGCTTTGAAGTGCACTTTTTACTGGACAGTGTAAACTTGTCATTAGTATCATTTCATTGCAGTGAGGCTCCCAGATGACAAACACAAATGTAGCTTCTTTCCACTTTGATTCATTCACTGCAGCAGAGCTGATTGGTCGATCACAGGCAGAACAGACTTCAAATCCAGCATCAGGTTTGGACTTGAAGTCAAACTGGAAATGAAAACAGTGAAATAACTCTGCTCAAGGTTCCACGTTTAATCGACAACCAAAACGCTTGAATCTGGACGTTTCTGAGCAGCAGTCAGCGTTGGAAGAAGTACTCTGATTCTTTACTGAAGTAAAAGTAGAAACAGCACAATGTAAAAATACTCTGTTACAAGTAAAAGCATAGAAGTATCAGCAAAATGTATTTAAAGGAACGTCATGTATAACTCAGAGTCTGTCTCCAGTTTAAGAGTGTAATCCCACTGTGGTAACTATGTTCAGCTGTACTCGAGTATTTGTTCTGATTACATTACTTCTGATCAAAAACTAGCGAGTCGACAACTTTGCTAACAGCCAATCATCAGCAAGGTCACCAACAGCAGACATAGCAGCCAGCTAATATTACTGACTAGTCCAACAGCAGTCAGCCCAGCTCGGCGTCTGTCTTTCAGCCTTTTATTTCACCAAGCTCTCACCAACCACTAAAAGTCAGTCCCAGATTTACTCTTGTCCGGCGGCTTCTTGCTCGCTCACTCACTCTCTCCTTTTCTCTTCTTAGCTTCCTCCTTCAACGTCCTCTTCACTCTCTTCTCCTCTGCCATTATGTCCATAGAGGCTGCTGAGCCCGGTTACATTGCCCAGCTCCTGTTCTGGCACAAAGTTTCATGAATTGATCATGTTTTGTTTTAAGTAAAATTAAAGTAACCATGCATGCTGTGAAGTTAACAGTCCAATGTTTCCTCTGAAATGTAGTGAAGTAGAATTATAAAGTATCATCAAACAAGTATAAGTACCTCTAAACTGTCCTTTGAGCTCAGTGAAACATGAAGCTAGCTGAGCTGCATGTGTAGCTGCATGTGTAATATTTTCCTTTAACAAAGCTCACGAATACGAGCTGTAACAACAAGCATCCTAAAATAAAGATGTGATGACAGAACGTGATCCAGAGTCCGTCACAGCCTCGGCTCAGCGTGTAGAGAACCTCGGCTGTACACAGATTGTCACACACATTTGCAGATCTCAGGCACAGCAGGAGTTTAGCACAAGTCACATGTAAACAGCCTGAAGTGGAGGTGGAGGACGGGGATTCAAACTTTCTTCCTGCTGATGAGCAGCACGTCTCAGAAACAGGACGATGCTGCAACATCACCCTCCTCACTACTGCGACCAAAACCACAACCAAAGCTCTCAGCTGTGCAGCCGAGCAGGAGGAAAGTGTCTGTAAGATCAGAGCTAACATCACTGTTCCTGCTGAGATTCATCCCAGTGCTGTTTTTATCTGCAAACAAGTTCAGATTTCAGGAGCAGGAACACCTTTAGTTCTTCTTTGTGTCAGCTCTGATGTTCAGTCTGCTCCGTATGATCTGCACTTACATTCTGAGTGTGACAGTCTTCTGTTTCAGAGCCAGATTCAACTGGATGGATTGTTGCTGCAGTCTTCATCACTCTTTTTGTTGCCGTTGTTGTTCTTCATGTGCTCATAGCCAGAGGTTACATCCCTCTAAACTGTAAGAAAGGTAAGTTCAAATCATGTCTTGTATCAACATATTCATGATGGTCAGTCATGACAGTTGTTTTATCTCTTCCTGAAGCGTCTTAGGATAAACAAGTTTGGATTTTCTTGAGTGTAACTTTGTTTTTCTTCCTGCAGATGAAGAGAAGAGGCGTCCTGAAAAAGACCCAATTCATCGAGATCACTCCGAGAATCTAGCTGATCCAGAAATGTAACCAGCCTTTGAGCTGATCTTCACTTATTTTCAGGCCGTTTAAAGGTTCAGACCTGGTGTTAAGCTTAAAGTTAAACTGAGTCTTAAGGCTGGGATTAGGCCTGTGTTTATTTGTGATGGCAGCAAAGTGAAAATTCAGGTTGTTTGAGTGGAAATGTGCATGTAGCTCATTGTGCTTTCATTACCACGACCAAGTTTTTTTTATGAGTTCTCCTCATCAAGATCATGGACAGGAAGATAACAGCATGCCTCCCCCTGAACTAACAAGGTAACTAACAATAAATATATAAATTACAGATATACATATTCATTAGCTTGTGCTGAAAGAGTGTTCATTGAACCTGTTCATGGTTTTAGTGAACTGAATCTGTTTACATCGATGCCAACCAGACTGTATAAAACCTGGACGTAGTCTCCGTCCAACATACGTGTAAACATCGTGTTAATATGCATTATTATCCTTTCCCGTCGGCAACGGCGCATTCATTAATCTGCCATCCGTATCACTCACAGATCGGTGTACTATGCTCGCGGGCTCGTAGCACTCAGGGAAAGATACTGCTAGCATGAACCCTGTGATGGACCTTTGACCCTGACAGCAGCCTCTTTTTAATTCACCGTCTCAGGAAAAAAAACACCAATGAGGGAGTGTCTCTGTTAGTGAGCCCGTTGACCTGCCCCAGTAAACTCCGTCTCAAGAACCCTGCCAGGATTTATAACCTCTATCCGAGGAGGACACAAACACTCGGTCAGCCCGGAGAGATTCTCGACCCTACAGTGTGTGGTGAGTGTATTTTATAGTTTGTTTATTCAATAGAAAAAGAAAATGAAAACAGAAAAATTAAAGGATTGACTTGGTTCTGTTCAGCGCCTCGATGTGACTGTTGTTATGCCCCAGTCTAGGGGTGCCTAGGGCATAACGAGAATAGGCCCCATCTTCCCCAAGTCCCAAGTAGCCACGTACAGCGATTTGGTTTTGAAGGTAAAGAAAATGATTTATTTACAACACTCGCAAAGAACATATGAATATAACTAAGGTAGTAGGCTTCAGGCTGGATCAAGGCCAAAATAACAAACAAAACGATCCTGTCTGGGAAATAAGATACTAACCTAAGAAAACAAATGACAATAGACTTACTTTAAACAGGAGAAAATAAGATCAACAAAACTGGCAGTCCACCCTTACTATTCAAAAAACTATCTACCAGCTCAAACAAAGGTTTTACAAAACCGAAGTGTGGCCAGTTGGGAGAGGAGGAGGATGACGAAATGCCGGTTGCCCAGCCGACGGCCGCCATCTTGGCTCCTTATATATCCAGGTAGTTTCTTAGCTGCATCCAATCACGGGCTAGGGCCTGGAATCATTCCACCAATCATCTCCCGGGGATGGCACATTCCTATTTCCATATTAAATTGACAAGAAAAACACAAACACACAGCAGACTACATAAATATGACCACAGTCATAACACTGTACTGTGGGTCAAATGAAATAAGTCTGACTGTTTAAATATGTTTTTACTTTTTATTATCTGATCTCCAAACTGGCTGACATCAATCATTCACAGAAGTTTGCTCATTCGTCTTACGCCGCCCCCCAGGAGCTCATACCACTGCCCCCTCCATGCAGGGTAGACCGGGGAGACGAGACTAGGACGTGGACGAGCAGTCACCAGAATAATCAACTGTCACCGGTTCAGGAGTTTGTAAAAGTACAAGCTGTCTAACAAACATCAGCCACGATCTGCAGTCTGAGTCTCCGGGAGAAAGACGAGTGTCAGGAGGCGTCTGTTTTATACTCCCCTCCTCTCGAACCCACGTGGGGTCACGGACGACTCTGACGCTCGACGCTGCTACTGTTTGTTTTTTAAGAGAGAGGACGGCCATGTCACAGCTGACTGACACCATGTTAGGCCGATCTGAACAGAGCCAGGCTGAACCAGAAAAAGAACTTCAAACTTAAAGAAACTTATCACACAAAGTAAATAACTCACACATCAGTGTTAAAAATGAATACATGACAAATCATAATCATAGAATCTTTTGGCTTCATCTGACAATATTTCATCTGCACATTGTTTATGGAGGAATCCGCCTTTCTTTTTCTTTTTGGTCTTTTTGTCTTTGTTTTCTAAATTAGCATCGAGGCATCAATGATCAACAACGAGTGCAGAAATTCTCCTCAACAACAGATATGAATGAATCAACAACAAACTTAAACACATGAAAATCAAACAGTCCTTCACATGAACTCTCTTCAATCTAAATAATGTGTTCATGTAACAGTGTCACACTCGTCCAGGACTTCACAGCAGCTTTTCTAACACACTTTAGGCACTACATGGTCAAATGACATCATGTACATAATTACAGACTTTAATGTAAGCCTGACAAACAGACCTGCTGGGTTCACAGGTCAGCTGACTTCAGTTAGGTTGAATTGTTGCATTTAAGGTACAGTCAGAGAGAAATAGATTTTCCTGAAGCTCCGATAATCATGATGAACGTGATCTTTAAAAAAAAAGTAACAGAGTTCAGAAATGTGTGGAGAGCTCAACAAAGATGTTGAGTTACACCGCACACACACACGCACACACACACACACACGCACACACACTATCAGGCAGATGAATTAAGTGGCACCCTTTCAGCGGGATGGTCAGACGAATCTGCAGAAACAAAATAAAAGTATAGATTAGACAAAGTCACGTTTCTATGACAGAAAAAAAACTGTTTAAGTGTCAAAGTGTTTTTGAAACTTGATCAGTGACTGTTTCAAACATCACACACACCAGACAAACCTATAGCAAGATGTGAACTGAGTGACGTACCTGAGGTGGACATCTTGTCCTCTTGATTCTGCAGAAATCAAAAGAAAAGTACAAACTACTCACAAAAAGTTCAGGATATTCAACTTTCAGGTGAAATGTATGTAAAATGTAAAAGGTTCATGCTACACTGATATTATATCATGAAAGTAGGATATTTAAGTAGAAACATGCAGTGGTCATTTCTTCATCTCAAACAATGTATTGAAACTAAAGCTAACAACAGTGGTGTGTATACCACAACAAAACATGTCAGTGTCTCAGTAACTTGTCATGTGACCTTGACCATCGATCACAGCTCGACTAGACGTCTCATGCTGTTCACAAGTGGACTGATTCCAACCTGCTGATGACACTCTGTGACACTCAGCGCTCAGTGCTAACTTCCCTCTGAGTACTTCCTGTCTGAAGCCTCACACTGACCAGGTACTGTTGATGGATTGTTAGGTGTCGTCTTGGTGTCATGATGTCAAAATGTGAACAGCGTGATGAAGAGGACTGTTTCAATACAAACTGTCTTTGAAGCAGAACATTTAGTGGAACATTCATGGATCACACACTTGTTTGTTAGAGAACAGCATGTTCTGCAAGAAGTACTGAAACATTGAACAGTTGGACATGTGCATTCAAAAGTTTAGACAAGGTCAAATTAAGTTCACCTGTAAAGGTTAGAGTGCATTTTAGGTGGATATTAGACACACACACACAGTATATAGTGTATAGTATCAAACATTTGTAATGAGTGACGTACCTTCAATGATCCTGTCCTTCTCTTGAAGTTCTGCAGAAACAAAATAAAAATATAGATAAAGTCACTTTTCTATGACAGAAATGATTTTGGTGGCTCAGACAGATTTGATCTCTACAGATAACTCTCGATGCTCCACGTTACCCTGATCCCAACATGAGTTCAGAGGCATTTGTGTATTATTAACAAGATATCAATATTTCATTTTTCACACAATTATTGTCAATATTGGTACACACACTGAATTTTCACTTTGCTACCACCATTTTGTGTTTCTTCTTTGCAGGAAGTAATTTAAAGTTTTATTAAACACAGTCCAAACTTGTTGATCCTAATCTGAGTGTAAATACCAACAGAACACTTCATGAGAAGATAAAACTACTGTCAAGACTCTAAACATGAGAAACATGGAAAGAATTTGTTGTCTGCTCGTCATGAATATGTTCATACAAGACATGATTTAAACTTACCTTTCTTATGTTTCTGTTCGCGCTTGTAAAACACAACTCCAACAACAACAGCAACAAGAAGAGCGATGACAACTCCAATAATAATCACTACAGTGTTGTCTGAAACAGAAGAGACAAAGTTCATGTAACACTCAGAATGTAAGTGCAGATCATACAGAGCAGACTGAACATCAGAGCTGACACAAAGAAGAACTAAAGGTGTTCCTGCTCCTGAAATCTGAACTTGTTTGCAGATAAAAACAGCACTGGGATGAATCTCAGCAGGAACAGTGATGTTAGCTCTGATCTTACAGACACTTTCCTCCTGCTCGGCTGCACAGCTGAGAGCTTTGGTTGTGGTTTTGGTCGCAGTAGTGAGGAGGGTGATGTTGCAGCATCGTCCTGTTTCTGAGACGTGCTGCTCATCAGCAGGAAGAAGGTTTGAATCCCCGTCCTCCACCTCCACTTCAGGCTGTTTACATGTGACTTGTGCTAAACTCCTGCTGTGCCTGAGATCTGCAAATGTGTGTGACAATCTGTGTACAGCCGAGGTTCTCTACACGCTGAGCCGAGGCTGTGACGGACTCTGGATCACGTTTTGTCATCACATCTTTATTTTAGGATGCTTGTTGTTACAGCTCGTATTCATGAGCTTTGTTAAAGGAAAATATTACACATGCAGCTCAGCTAGCTTCATGTTTCACTGAGTATTTCTGTTTGATGATAGTTCATATTTCTACTTCACATTTCAGAGGGAATATTGTACTTTTTAACTCCACAACATTTAACACATATTATTACTAGTATACAGTTACTTTGATTTTACATACAAAACATATGATCAATGTATAAAATAAAAGAAATACTTTAGTTACTTAAATTACATGTAGTGAAATTTTTGATTTAACCACAAGGGGGAGTGAGCTATCTTTGTGTTTACTCATTACAGGTGGGCATCAGGTGTTTTAATTAACATCAAATCACAGATGAAGCGACTGAAAGTTTGGACAGTCACTAAAACTACTAACGGATGTATTTAAAGTGTGTGTGTGTGTGTGTGTGTGTGTGTGTGTGTTGTTGCCATGACGATCTTCAGGATCAGGTTGTCATAGTTACTGAATCAGACTAGAGATTAACTGAACTGGTTTCATCATTTAATCTTCAGGAATGTCAGAGTAGAGCCCGGTGATGTGTTAACTGGTTACAAGTTACAATAAATAAGTTTTAAGGTGCTGAGTGAAATATTAAATTAAGCTGCTTATACTTTGGAATTAAGACTCAGATACAGCACTTCAGTTACATCACATTAAACACAGCAGTCAAAAACACCTGCTGAACATTTACAGTCTGCACAGCTCTGACCTCATTCACTTTACACTCACCATGGAAATACACTTGGACCTGATTAGAAATCGTATGGCTGATGTTCTTCTGCGTGGCTACACAGCGGAAGATGCCGGTCTTGGTCACAGTCGTGAGGAGAGTAATGTATACACGATCTTTTCCAGAGTCCCGTTGATCCTCAGCAAGGATCTTTCCATCACTGTCCTTCCACTCTACTTTAAGATGTGGAACGCCATTAACCTTACACTGCAGCTGTGCTGAGTTCTCCGTTTGATTGAATGTGACAGACGGCTCTGGAGCTGCACCTGTGAATAAAATATGAACAACATAGACACACCTTTACAGTGAAATCATGATAAAATATGAAATAACGTGTCACTGACTCTTAATTGTGTTAATGAGGAATATTTTAATTATGCTGCTCAAATGAAAAATTAATCATAAAATTTGTTGAAATTAGTATCAAAGAGGTTATGAAAGATTTTATTGGCTGGATTTTTTGAAAACATAAGAGTGTAAACTAAAAATTATTACCATAAACATTAAAAGGTTTATTAATGAACATTCTTACTGGTGAAAATGTTTATAAAGTATTTATGTTGGAGTATAAACGTCTCCACCTTCAAGTGATGAGGAGCCAATTACAGACATTTTAATGACAGGTGTGACGTCATCAGAATCAGGACTCACCTGGGATGTTTTCACCTGTTCTGTCTTTTAACTCACCACCTAAAAAGGAAAAACAAAACATGTCAGAGTTCTTGTAAAATATCAACTTGACAGACGTGTAAAACTGTAGAAAAAATCTGAGAGTGCACATTCAGATGAGCGGACATCTTTAAGTGTTTGATGAAAGCACTCACCCACAAAAAGCTTAACGTGAACAGGCTGACTAGACTGAAGATGTGGAGTATCACAGGTGTAGTCTCCGCTGTCAGCCACCTTTGTATTTGTGATCTTTAAGGAGGCGTTGCCGTGTTGCAGTTCATCTTTAAAATGTGAGAAACGATCAAGCAGCTTCGGGTTGCTTTGATCAATGCCTCCATTATACACTAACACCTTCTGGCCGTCTTTCATCCACTCCAACAGCTCTCCTACAATGTCGACGCCAAAAGAACAGGGTAAAATAACATCACTGCCTTCTTCCACGACCACTGAAAGATAAAAACATGTATTAATCAGTATGTTTACATGCAGAGTCATTCAGTGAAGACAGACACATGGAAGTTTGTTGTTTTAACACGTTTTAAACATATCACATCATCAATCATAGATTTGATATTGACAAAGGAGATGAAGATGTCCCAGTCTGGGAGGCTGCCCAAGATTACTTACATCCTCACAGCTAAACAGATGGGCTCTGTGAAATGGTGAAATCATGAATGATGAGGCTAAATTAGGGGGTTCTGTGTGTTTTCTCAGGTTGACATGGTTGCACGGCGAGCTGCAATAGTAAGTGGCATAACTTGAACCATCATCAAGCCATAGTCCAAGTCCAGTTTGCCAACAAACAAAGCAACTACTTCCTGTCTGAGAGTCTACAGCCATTCTAGCAGTACTCGTACTATGCTAACATCAACATGCTAACATGCTCACAATCACTGCAGTCATACCTGTGTTTGTTTTGGACATGACTGTTCCAATCCATAATCCACATCAAACCAGCCCAGATGTTCTTGTTCTGTTTCATTGAGGATACGTTGGGGACTTATTTATGTGAACTAGAGATAACCCAGAATGCATTTACTTTCAACCAGTGACAATGGCTGCAGTGTAATCCTTAAGAGCAAAGGTGCTTTGTCAAACTATGTTCACTGGAAGTGTTTTAGCTCCTGACAGACTCACATTATTACAAGTGTAAAAATATTCTGGCTCCTCGTGCTGTTTCTCTGATGTCTGACCTTCTCCTCATTTGTCTTTGCCTTAGTAAGAAGTAATCACCTGAGTTCATGTTCAGGTCAGGTGGTCATAAATGATGTTTGATAACATGTTCACATTAACAACTGTATGAGCTGATATGTGTCAGTGTTGTGCATTCAGCTTGTTTCACTTCCTGCAAGTTACGCAGGTTTAACACCCACTGTTCTGCAGCAATGAAGCCAAACACAGGAAACATCACAACATCCGTTTGTATGACAGCTGTCACCATCTATCAGACCAGGAGCCTCACTCTTCTTCCTCTTACAGCCTCTGTTTGAGTGGCATCTCTCCAATCCTGCACACAGCTCAAAACTTGCCCTTATATGGAGTGTAGGGGGCGTTTCCTATGCTAATAACAAATGTATGATCTATGAGTGATGAATTCATCATTCAGCACACCTTGTTAAGATACACACACACACACACACACACATATATATATATATATATATATATACATATAGTGATTTATGACATTTTATGAACATGATTTAATAATAAAATGTTTCATTTGTTTCGGCTGTATTCTGTTTATCAGTCATGAGAGTCACAGTTGGTGAAACTCGGTAAGGTGTCACGAAGAATTTCTCGGAAATAGTGCAGCGACTGCAGGATGTAAATCACACGCACACAGACGCGCGCACACACACGCATCTGCAATAGTAACGACACAACATCCTATAGTATATATTATATGAGCACCTGACAAACATGAACTCAGGTGATTACTTCTTAGGAAGGCAAAGATAAAGAGAGGAGTGAGGAGAAGGTCAGACATCAGAGAAACAGTTCATTTGATTTGAGTCGACTAAATTCTGTTTATCAGAGTATCAGAGAGTCACAGCTCAGGAAGAGTTTCTCGGAAATAGAGGACCGTCTGCAGGATGTAGACACCACCCACGCGCGCGCGCGCACACACACACACACACCTGCAATAGTAATGACGTCACATCATATAGCATAAACCAGCTCGAGGTGTGGCAGCTCCTGACTGAATCAATCATCGGGCTGTAATCGATCAGCAGGATGCTGTAATCAATGAATCAGTATTGATCTGTGCTAATTATTAGGATGCATCACACTGTGCTGATGATCTTAATGTGACAGTTGCAGGTGTTATCTATCTGTCTAACCTGTTTCCAGAGCCCTGCACACATTTGAAATCAATCAAACTACAGTTCAGTTCAGTGTGATGATCAGTTTACTGACCGGGTTGATCAGCGGACGTTGTTCCAGACCAGCTCAGGAGACAGAGACACACGAGAGGAAGAAGCTCCATCTGTGAAGAAGTCATCTGAGGATTCAACATCAGCACACTTCTTAGAGGGCAAGAGAGCAAACCGAACACACTCCCGACACACACACTGCTCTGTCACACACTGTTTCAGTTTGCACAGTTTATGCAAGGTGCAACCACAGCATCACTTCCGGTACCGATCCTTCAAATTAAAGGCATCATCTCCACATACATTAACTATGACTCATCAATTCTGCAGAAAAACATCATCAAATTACTGACTTACTTCATCTTTACACTGACATTAAAGCTGTGTGTGGGGAAGATACACTGCCCCAGAACATTTCATTTGAACTGTACCTCTATTAAAAAAGCAATTACATTTCACATTACAGATTTTGTTCTGATTTGTTGCCTCCAGTTTCAGAGTGTAATCCCACTGTGTTAAATATGTTCAGCTGTACTCGTGTATTTGTTCTGATTACGTTACTTATGATTAAAAACTGTTAACCAGCACAGATCAATATTAAAGCATCACCCCTCAGGTGATGTGATTTGATGTCAGCATCCTTCTGATACACTTGTATAATAGACCGACTCAGTGTTTTGATTTCCCACACACCTTTGGGAGCAGTTATACCTGGAGGTGTTTTTCCAGTTGTTTCCCCTCCCCTTGTGTGTCTGTCTGAGTGGTGCCTGTATCTGCTGTCATTATAACTGCAGATGCGGATGAATGCGTCCTGATAAAAACAGCCTTAATCCTTTGCCTGAAGCGACTCTTTCCTACACAATAAAACCTAAATGTTGCAACATATTACTGTTAGCCTGACTGATATTTCTTAAATACTATCAAACATGGGTGCGCCTTGACATGTCTGAGCCCATTTTAATAGTCATAGAAACACTAATTATATAGAACCAGTGTAGCATTTCCCATCAAACTTTCCTTTCAGTTACAGTATGACACAGATTTGACCCTTTTTTTAAAACCTGTATTTAAAAAAGAAAATGTAATAAAACATTTTAATTTTTATTAATATCTTAAAGCTTAGTAACAGCAACAACATAAAACCAAACTAGAACATTTCTAAATAAATGTTGAGTGTGCCTGACTCTGGCCCGGTCGCGCCCATACATTATTATTGACACTGCTCAGCAAGAACAGTATTAATACAACAAGCTGTGTTATCATTGTCTTTTGAATGGACTCTTGTTTTGAAGGGACTCTTATTTTGAAAGACTTTTGTATTGTCTGTGTGTGTGAGTTTCAGCCCAGCAACCAGCTCCCCTGCTGTCCACCAATCAGAGCAGAGCAATTGGCTGAGGTGGGTTGCTGTGGGCGTGTCTATACCTGCTGAATGTAACCGCTGTCAGGAAATAACTTTTTATTTCTCTGATTAATGACAGCTTTATCGAGGCTGGCGCTCGCTCTCTGTGTTGTTACTCTATGTCTCTCTACCAAAGCTCGCAAAGTTTAGTCCATGAATCCACCTGGATAGTCTCTGCTTCAGAGACATTTCAGGCTGTCTGTGGAGGTTTCACTGATCTGAGTGTCTGATTGGCGGCCGGAGCGTGACGTGGGGCTCCGTTTTCCCAAAAGTTGAATCTGGCTCAACTTCTCTCCCGGACGCCGGCGACGTTTTTTGCGGCGACGCCTGCGTTGTGGTCTGCCGGTGCGGAAACGCACGACCCTCACTGAAATGAATTGAAAAACGCCGCCGGCATCCGGTTTGCATGTCCCTGTCTGAACGTGGCCTAAGTATGAGGAATAGTGAATAGTGTGTCTTGCAGGCACACTCAATAAAGTTTAGGATGCGTCTGAGTTTTTGCAATGTTACGTAGGTGAAAGAAAGCAGTCCTTGAAATGTGTTTTATGTGGAGGTTAAAGGACAAGTGTACAGTTGCTTGACAAAACTGCAATTCAAAGTGTATATGCTCCTTCATCTTGTCACATTATTACCATTATTATAGAGGGTTGCGTCACAGAGACTTTTTAAGAGCTACACAAAGAAACATAAATACCATTCAAACAGCAGAACAAACACACTTTCACACAGATGTAGCATGGGAGCCAATTTCTGTTTGACAAGTGAAGCTTTCACACTATAAATCATTTCAGTGTCATGTCAGGTCATTTCCTGTTTCCTCTTCTACTCACTCAGCAGGTCACATATTGTGTTTTCTGGATCAAACTAGTTTTGTCAGTTGGTTCAATCAGCTCCTCCACAGTTACACCGAGTAATTAGTGTGTGGTAATATTTACAACAAGCTCAGCTGGATGTATGAGTTTGTGGTGTAACTCATTATATTTTGGTGATGCAGAAATCTTTGTTCAACAATCACATGTATGTACATTTAACCTGTCCAGGTGTGACCTCACAAACAGCTGAAAGGGAATTAAAACAGACAACAGAACAGACAGTCTGTGGAGCTACACTACAGGCCTCGTCTGTTCATGTTGTCATCTCAACTGGAAAGTATCCACAAACTACGACTGAACGATGTGATGAAAAAAAATCAATCATCTCCTCTAATGACAGTTATTGTCCTAAAATTCAATTCAATTCAATTTTATTTATATAGCGCCATATCATAACAAAAGTTATCTCATGACACTTTTCATACAGAGGAGGTCTAGACCGTACTCTTCATAATATTATTTAGACACCAACAGTTCCACCATGAGCAAGCACTTGGCAACGGTGGCGAGGAAAAACTTCCTTTAAACAGGCAGAAACCTTGGGCAGACACATCAACTCTCTGTGATTTATTAGTTTCCTGATGGACAATAAAAGCTAAGTAAGTAAAAGTAAGTTAAACACTTAGCTAGTTAGCTCAGTCCAGCCCGGACTGAGGTGGAATTTAGTATTTACACTGGAGCTTTGGACCACAAGGAGGATGAGGTTTTCAGGCCTGCAGTGAGGAGGAGCCAACAGGTGAACGCTGATGGGAGCAGAGCCAGTGCGTTGTGCTGATGATGTTACTGCTCAGCAGCTTTTTGCAGATATGGAAAAGTCTATTAAACACAAGGGCTCCTAAAAAAAGCTCCTAACAAAGACAAACATGTAACAGTGAGTTGAGGAAACAACTGTGTGAAGTCTTTCTTTTAATGGAGCTCCATTAAAAAAAAGACACTATTCACTATTCCCCATACTTATTATTCTTACGTATTCCAGGAATATCGGTTGCACATACACAAAAAAGGTATCAAAACGACCGGCTCGGCCGGGAATGGTGTGCTGTGACTTTTCTAAGCGTTTTGCCAAAAATCACCAAAAACCACGCCAACATTTACAATGGGTGTGTATTGGTAGAATGTTCCAGAGCTAGAATGGGTGACATCATCGCTAGAGTGGAGAGGGAGAGAAACATTTGTCGAAAAATACATTTGCTCCCATGTAAACTGGAGAGGAGAAATTTCCCAAAGGAGCACGGGGCACCTGTTCTTTCTCTCTCTCCCCAGGTCACATTTTTTAACTTTAGACACTGAAATTCGGCATTCACATGGTCGACAAGATGAGGATGCTCACGGGTGCCTGTATCTGCTGTCATTATAACTGCAGATGTGGATGAATGTGTCCTGATAAAAACAGCCTTAATCCTTTGCCTGAAGCGACTCTGTCCCACACAATCAAACCTAAATGTTGCAACACATTACCATTAGCCTGACTGATATTTCTGAAATACTATCAAACATCATGTCTGACACCTTGACGTGTCTTAGCCTGTTAGGGACATTTCAGTCTAGACTCCTCTCTTACCTGATTCAGGGCACTATTGTCTGCAGAAGACTGCAGACACCTTTAACACCTTTACACAGGAAACAGAGTTAGGCAACCAGACCACAAATCTGTCGTACACCAACTTGTAAATTCCTTCTGGTTCATTTTCTTATTTTAACATTGTTTGGCTCGGCTTCATTGAGAAATACCAAAACCAGAAAAGAACTTTCACTTTTGACCCGGCATTGCTCAACAGAGCGTTCCATGGAGGTCATACAGTAACAACCTGAATTGTTCATGGGAAATGATGCTGAACTATTTGTAATTGGATTAAACAGTTTCAGTTCAGATCGTGACAGGGCAGGTTCATCAGGACAAATATGCTGAAATGATGAAACTATGATGAACTAACTGTGGAAATGTCCACCAAAGTCATGTTAATATGGATGCAAAAACACACAAAATTATGTAATCAATACCAAAGATGGTAGATTCAGGATCTCATTACAGATTTTTTTTTGCACGATAGATGTATCTATAACTGTGGCGTGGGAGAAAAGGATGAAGCTGAAAGAGAGAGAGAGCTCTCTATAAACAGGCTCTGTGCAGACTCATTGTGCGTTGGCAGAACGCCCGGAAGTGAGTGTGTGAAAAGGCAGAACATGAATTGTGTTTCTGTAAAGCGGAAGTGTAATGGGTGCACATCCTCAAACCCAAGGGCAGGTGAAGGTCATCTGTCCTGTGTAAGCTGAATGAAATACTAAATTAAGCTGCTAATACTTTGTAAATGTTCAGCAGGTGTTTTTGACTGTTTGTTTAATATGATGTAACTGGAGTGGAGTATCTGAACTTCAGTCTGAATCATTTTCAGCATCATTCCAATCTGCACTGTTCACACTGCAGCAGAGCCTCGTTCTTTGTTTGATGAAGTGTTATAGACGGCTTTGGAGCTGCACCTGTGAATAAAATATAAACAACAGATGATGAAGGACAATTACATCATTAAAATGTAATATTGAGATGTTTCCTCTGCTTGTATATCTGGTTTACAGTGTGAAGAGAAAACGCCTCAGTTCCATATTCCAGCACTGTTTGACAGGACATGATATTTCAAACATTTTAACTTCTTCTAATTTGACTCACATTCTGACTCATATCATGGCAGACACACACACACAGTCAATTTATGTTGATTTTGTTGAGCTACAGTCTAAAAAAGTCAACGTGTCACTGGGTCTTAATTGTGTTAATAAGAAATATTTTAATGATGCTGCTCAAATGGAAAATTAATCATAAAATTAAAATACAAAATTTAATTCATTTAGAAAATTAAAATCAAATAAAATAAAAGGTTATGAAAGATTTCAGTGGCTGGATTTTTTGAAAACAACAATGTCTAATGTCAATGAGTGCACACTAAAAATTATTACCATGAACATTAAAAAGGGAGTTGTTTTTTTTTCATGAGCCTCCCTCTGGTGAATATTTATGTAAAGTATTTATGTTGGAGTATAAATGTCTCCACCTTCAAGTGATGAGGAGCCAATCACAGACATTTTAATGACAGGTGTGACGTCATCAAAATCAGGACTCACCTGGGATGTTTTCACCTGTTCTGTCTTTTAAGTCACCACCTAAAAAGGAAAAACAAAACATGTCAGAGTTCTTGTAAAATATCAACTTGACAGACTTGACAATGTGTCACTAATATCAGGCATGTTTGATACAGAGGGAATCAGTCCAGATGTGGACGTTGATTAAAGTTCATGTGGGACTCTTAAAGCAGTCACATCAGTAAATGAGCGGACATCTTTAAGTGTTTAATGAAAGCACTCACCAACAACAAGCTTAATGTAGACTATTTTACTTGAAGGATTATGAGGAATATCACGTGTAGTCTCCACTGTCAGCCACTTTTGTATTCCTGATCAATATGGAGGCGTTGCCGTGTTTCAGTTCATCTTTAAAATGTGAGACGCGACCTTTGAACTGCTCATCTTGACCCAGCAGACCGTTATTGTGATGAATGCCTGAATCATACACGAACACCTCCTTCTGGCCGTCTTTCTTCCACTCCAACAGCTCTTGTTCTATGTTGATGCCGAAAGAACAGCGTAAAATAACATCACTGCCTTCTTCTTTCACCACTCTCTCTGAAAGATTAAAAAATGATTAATCAGTATGTTCACATGTAGAGTCAGCCCTGGATTACTTACATCCTCACAGCTAAACAGGTGGGCTCTGTGAAATGGTGAAATCATGAATGATGAGGCTAAATTAGGGGGTTCTGTGTGTTTTCTCAGGCTGACATGGTTGAACGGCGAGCTGCAATAGTAAGTGGCATAACTTGAAACATCATCAAGCCATAGTCCAAGTCCAGTTTGCCAACAAATTGTGCTTCACTTGAAAACAAAGAAAACTTTGGCAGCAACTACTTCCTGTCTGAGAGTCTACAGCCATTCTAGCAGTACTCGTACTATGCTAACATCAACATGCTAACATGCTCACAATCACTGCATTCATACCTGTGTTTGTTTTGGACATGACTGTTCCAATCCATAATCCACATCAAACCAGCCCAGATGTTCTTGTTCTGTTTCATTGAGGATACGTTGGGGACTTATTTATGTGAACTAGAGATAACCCAGAATGCATTTACTTTCAACCAGTGACAATGGCTGCAGTGTGATCCTTAAGAGCAAAGGTGCTTTGTCAAACTACACTCAAAAAAATAACTTGTTCCCGGAACGTAATAAAATTATGGAAATAATTTCCACCTAAATAAAATGCTTTAATTTAGCGAGAAACAATTTTGTTGAGTGACCTAAATGTAAATATGATGGGTCAACATGATGTATTTGCGTTACTGTTACTTAATTACCAGGGGTCAGTCCAACTAGATTTGTAAGGGTAAATGTAACATACTAATGTAATTTTGTCATGCCATTTAAACTTGTATGATATGATTATGAGTTACTTAATTTAATAGGGTAGTTACAACTACTTTTTAAAATAGTACAGTACATGACTTAATTATGCTGAGCCAACAAAACAAAGTTAGGTTGAAGTGGTTAAGCCTAAGAGATTACCTTTATCATATGAAAATGAACATAATAGTAATTAAGAAAATAAATCATTTTTAAACATACATATTCAGCAATTTAAACAAATGTCAACGTATATACCCCCAGCTGGTGTCAAGTTTGGAAAAGAAAAACACGAAGCAAATTGGATTTGTTGGAATAACTTTACCAAAAAAGGCAAAACTGACTTTCTGTTGCTGTGAAAATACAACATACAGCCTAAAACTGCAGTGTCCCAACAGTCTGTGCATTATGTCCTGTCTGGAAAAAAAAAGAAAGACAGATGGACAAGCAAAAATCATAACTGCTGAGTTAGGAAATTGGAGCCCACTGTCGAGCCTGCCCCCAGTTGACATCTCATATGCAACATCAACATATAAAATGTATTCATGTCAGTAAAACAAATCTACAGAAACTATGAACATTTCTTAAGACTGGATTCTGCTAGGCAGCCATTAAAGCTTAAGTGGCTTTTGAGAAATCAGTCTGCAACATACATTCCTATACATATAGACAAAACCATTTAACAACCCACATTAGGTGTCTATATTTAGTGCTTTCTGATTTCCAAAATACAAATCAAAGCTGGTTACAAAGTTATATGCAGAAAGTGGTCCTGGCCACTGAGTGCAAAGAAAAATATTTGAGAACAAACTGAAAATACTGCATTGTGCATACTTATATCTCAAGTGTCAAACAAAGTAGTTTTCTTTTGAAAAGAACACTTTTTTTTTTTTAACCTTACCTTTGTTTCAAGAAACATTTCAAAACATTTTACTTTGCAACCCCAGAATAGCAACAGTTGGAAGTATTAAAACACAAACACAGCTTGCCACTTTAGTAAATACAGTAAATACTCAAATGGCTTCAAAAACCTTCCCATAAGAGTAACCCCTACCTGTAGTTTACTCTATTGAGGATGACTAACGCGCAAGTAGAGTTTTCAGTGTTTGATTTTTTTTTGAGAGTCTGTTTCCGTCAAGCTCCATGATGATCTTCTGCAAAGCTTCAAAGGTGTATCTCAGTTCTGGCGGGTAGCTGAGGTCAAGAGCATATACAAGCGCAAACAACATCGCCACAGAAAGTGGTACGTTTCCCAACTCATCCAGAACTTGCACACCCTCCAGAACAATACCTACATCTTCCGGTCCAACATCTGGCTCTGCGCCTTCCTTGCGAATGACAAAGATTCCAAATGTAGTCTCTATCATTGCAGCTTCACTGCTTTCACCATCTGTGTTCTTCACAGAAAAAAGGGGGAAATAGAGGATATATATATATATGTGTAAAGATATGTTATACCAGTCTCATTTTTAACACACACACACACACGCACACGCACACACACACAGTAAAACAGCTATCATTTATCTAATTTATATGAATGAATATGAATAAGGACTGGAGAATAAAAACTAAATTACATACCATGTATTCTTTCAAGAGGTTCTCGGGCTCTTCATTCAGGTACACACACAGGGCTTTGATGATGCACTCTCTTCTGACATCAATGGCATCAGTCTGAGTATGTAGGACAATAAAAAAAAAAAAAAGATAACATTTTAAACAACAGGTAGAGACGATTTCACAAACAAAACATTGAATTAAACTTTCTTTCAAATGTAACAATCTATTGACCATTTTTATGATATATGAACTTACAATATGCATGGGGGCATTGGTTTTATGTCCAAGTATAAGTAATCATAGAAATATGTCAAATGAAAGCATGTGGTCCCAGGAAACAGTAACTACCATTGTCACAGTGGACATTGTCACATCTGCCCAAGGTTCATATTTTATCAGATCCTTCTTCAAAAAAGTACATTACCCCCCTGTCCATCTAGTTTTATTTCTCTCCATCCCTCTGACATTTCCTTTTTAAATTTCAAGCATTAAGTTTAAAATATTAAAGCTGTACAGGTTTGACAGTTTCTAATTTTTTCTATTATCATACCTGGGTGATGGGTATCATGATGCTCCTAATCTTTCTTCCTTGAACACCGCCTTTCTTGCCAAACACCCTCATCAAGTTTGAAGAGTGAGCATCCAGCTCAGAGAAGAACTTTGACAGCAAACTGACGGTTGTAATCCTCTTAAATTCAGCAGTTAGCTTAAACAGAAAAAAAGGGTACACAAAAGCAAATTTGACTATCATAGCATTGAAATGACCAACTAGTTCAACAATTGTCATCTATCACCAAATCCTGAATCAGCTTACGAGTTACTTCAAAGGCTTGCCCACATTTTGTTGGCTGATATAAATCACACTGTACATATTAAATGAAGACAACATATTTCAATCAAAGTGAATGAGTGCTGTGCATTTATTCACCTACCTCACGTACACAGAAGAGAGCCGGCCATCTGGTTTTGAAATCAGCAATCAAGGGTGCATCACGAATAACTTCTTGCCTTCTGTGTGCAAAGGTCTTTTCCATCATTGCTGCCACTGTGTCCTCATTGTTCCTTTTCCTTACTTCTAAAAGCAGGGTCTCTCTTATCTTTTCAAGTGTCTCTGCGGATTCACCAGATGGGTAGGTGGGACAGTAATTTACTTCGGCTCTTCTGGGCTTCTTCACGCCATAAGCAGGACTGCATTTGTCTGCAGGTTTATTTGTCAGGGAATTCAGTTCAACCTCTGGACATCCAAGCCGCTTGAGCTTCCTCCTGTAGTTAGCAAGTTTGTACTTTAAGCTCACCTTCCAGCCACCATATCCAGTGGCAGAGCCTGGCTCTTTCAAACATGGATGGGATGACACAAGGGCTTCGGCAACCTCTTCAAACTCATTGTCTGAGGGGTACACTTTGTATTGGACAATTTCTTCAGCTAAACTGTCAAGAATGGCAGTTTTAAGTCTCATGTCTGGATTCAATAAAGTTCCGCTTTCTTTGAATGCAGAATTGGCTTTGTCCAGCTGCAGCTCACAATCATATGGGAATCGAGGAACACGAAAAACAACAGGCCATCCAGAGGATCTTGAAGGGGTGGACTCAGGAGAAGACAAAATGTCCGTATCACACAAGCTACCAGATGAAAGTGATGACTCATTACCAGACCCTGATGTGGCAGGAGTGGAGTAGGGTGGAGGGGTAAACCACCAGGCAGGGCAGAGGCAGCTGAATCAAAGACAAGCTTTAAGGTACTTTTGTCCTGGATGTCTGACATTGAAGTCAAGTTGGTAAATTCATTGCCAAACTCAGCATCCATAAATTGCAGCCTGAAGTGGTCCTCTACCCCACACTGCCTCTTTATGTGCTGAACAAGTTCACCAACAGTCTCTGGAAACCCATCTTGCAGGGTAAGTCTCTGGGAATCGTTTTCCCCGAGGATGATTCTGAGTTTAACTGGAGCAGCCATTTCACAATAATCTGTGAATAAAAACAAACACACATAATATAAAAATATATTTGTACAAGAGTACATCTTATCTAAGGTTGAGAGACTTATTTTCATTGGTTATCCTAAAATATATATCTAGATTCATTATTGTACATGAAATTTCTGTAAAAAAGTTGGAAAAAACTGTTTTCAAAAGCCCAAAGCTTTAAGTGTAAAGCTGTCTGTAATAAAACATATTTCAGACAGAAAGCTAAGAGTCTCATTTAATAGGAAAGCTACAGTGTGTAACAAATTGATCAAAATATCTTGGTTAAAATAAACAAAAAGACTTCAAGGATATAAGATAATGTAAGGTTACTTTTTCCAATTTTATTAAGACTTAGTTCATGATATTGCCAGTTTAATACCGCATTTAATGTAATTTTTGCATTAAATTATTTTTCACCAGTTCATCTATTTTCAAGCTAGTTTAAGCATTGTTTAGATAAATCTATAACTCATGAAATAATCACACCTCTTTTTTTTAATTCCAAGACAGCAGTGACAGTCCAAATAACATTAAATTTTAAATCAGAATGTCATCTTACCTTATACATGTATGTGTCTTTTTAATGTCACCATTCTGAGAGACCCTACAAAGTAGTCTGCCAGAGGGTAGTCATCTGCTAGGTCACTAAGCTCAATCAGATCTATGTCTTTGGTTGGACATGCCATGAGCTCAAAGGCTCTGTGATGCTCACTATACCACCCACTAAGTCTCTTAACCATAAAAAACAGTCTCTCCTGAATAACAAAAATGTGAACGATCTGTCCAAAATCAGGAAGTCCACTTGTAGATCCATGAGCTATAATCATGCCCTTTTTGAAACTTACACCTTTGGTTGACACAGACCTAGTTAAATGCACCTCTCTTGTACCAGGAAATTTTTGTTTAATATTCTCAACAATTTCGTCTTTTAAAACATCGACAGAAACTGTTGACACACTTGTCATCTCAAGAACAGGCCTTTCAAAACTGGATGCTCTCATGTGATATGAAATCATGAGCTGATGCTTAAAAGCTAGTGAGAGGGGCACATTTTTGAAGCAGTTTGAGTGTCGAATGACATGCTTAAAAAAACTGTGCTTAGCCTCGAATCGCATCGTCCAGAGACCAACGAGAGGACCAAACTTCCTGATGAGTGTAGGATAGTGCTCTAAGTAATGATGTTTGGGTAGAAGCTGCACATTAGGAAAGAGTTCTTGGTATCTTTTGCGGTGCTCTGAAATTTTGCACTCAAGGTAAGCAATGGAGTCTTCTGTGTGTGTTGGAGCAACCACCAGCTCTACAATATCTTTTAAAACCATGAGAATTTGCCATGCCATTTCATCTTCTGGCACCAGATGCCCAATGATGAATGGAATAAATCTTATCAGTGCCCAGTTCTCATGAGCATTCCCCCCGATTGTTTTTGAGAATGTATGTGGGATTACGTGAGGCCTGTTAGTCTTGTCTGACCACTTGAAGGTAAAACTAAGGATGGATTTGTTTAGAAGCTCAAGACTGAAATATTTCTTGGATATCAGCAGTGACAAACAATGCGCAAGCTCCACAGGCACAATGCCCTCAAACACATCATGCATGATATCTGGTGGATAACCTGTCAGAACACTAAAGTGGGCAAGGTTCTTGGTGATTACACATGGTCCTTTCACCCCAAAACAGCTTGAACTGTTCTGCTGTGCTGAATTTACATGGGAGTCATGTAGTTCTTTAGTCCTCAGATCAAATGAACCTGATCTCACATCTCTCGTTTGGATCTCTGCTCGTGTTGCTGTGCAGAATCGGCAGATGTTTCCACCAGAAAAACTTTCATTAAAACCTGCTATACTGTGAGCACCGAGATTATCTGCTGCAACAACTTGAATTGTGCCTTTAACACATTTACCAAGGAACGGAACAAAAATTCCATCCTGCTCAAGGGTTTTTACATCTTGAAGAAGAGGATGCAAGACATTGTCATAACCATACTTCTTCACATCATCAGATTTGCACAAGATTGCCAGGTAAATCGAGGAAAGTGCTGAATGTGAGCCTGGAGGCAAGTTACTCAGAGTCCAGTAGATACCACAGAGCTTGTGTTTCCTGCGTGAAGTACCCAGAGGATTGCATACCTCGAAATCATCTATGTACAAAGTTAGCAAGATTCTCAACTCACCCCCTGAAAGAAAACCATTTTCCTTAAAGTGTGAGCCATCTTGAAATGATTTATAAGTACGCTGTTCTCCAGTTATCCCATGACTCTGATGTACTCTGTGGTTTTCAACAACTTTATCCACAACATCTTTCCTATTGAAGAGCTGTTGCAAGCTCTTCAGTAAAGACACGTACTGAAAGCTTTTCTTTTCCCTTTTATCGAGCATGTACTCAGTGGGCTCAATGACATTAAAATTTTCCCTGTAAAACTTGTTTTGAAGATATGATGTGCTCAAAGAGCCACCCTTCTCTATAGATTTTAGCAAGGGATGAGATGTGGTGAGGGCTGTGGCTACTTCTTTTATCACTGACTTGTCAGGTATGGAACCATGTTCCTGAAACACAGCTTCAATAGTGTTAATAGAGAGAGGAAATGCAGCTGAGCATAACAAATAGTGCATTTCTTCTAGAAACTCATCAACTTTTGTGCCTGGCACATGTGCGAAATGTTCTAGTTTAAGCAAAGCTGCAGCAAAGTTCTGCTCAATTATGCCAGGCAGTATCTTGCTTATATCCACATCATTACTTGGAGATGCACTGTTTAATTCCACTGCAGAGTCATCTGGGTTAAGTGCATTTTCCTCTTCACCGTCAGATGATTCTTGTGAAATTCTGGTTGTTGTCACTATACCTGGTTTAAAATCATTTAATGTATGGGGGTTGTGTTTCCTGTTCTTGTGTGAGTGAAACGTTCCATAGATATTTGTTTTGAAAGTACAATCCCCAAACATACAGGTAACAGTTTCATGACTCTTAAAATGAATGCCAATATGTATGAAAAAATCCCTCTCCGTAGAAATATTGGTACAATTACACAAAGGACAACTAAATGTTTTCAATTCCAGGAGCTCCTGACAGGTTTGCTTAGGATGAACTCTACTTAAATGTATGCGCAAAGCATTTTGTGTCTTAAAATTGCATGGACAGTTTAGATATGGGCACGAATAATGTTGTCTATGGCGGTGCTGTAGTCTTAAATGTTTAAGTAGATCATATCTACCAGAAAAAGATACACTACACTCCTTGCACCTCCACATATCAGTAACACAGAACAGTAAAATCAAGCATATCTGGGCATAATATTTAACATTTTTCATTTCCTATCTCCCCCTTTTCACCTTACTTTATCTTAAACAGCTTGTCACTATATTCATTTATACACTTAAATATTTAAATCATGAACCTGACACTAGCAGATGACTCCCTTTCCCCGCAGTCACTCTTGTTCGATGAAGCCGTAGAAGAGGACACTTTCACAGGAGTATGGTGAATGGTGATCTCTTGTAAGATGACACTGGACACTTTTGCAGTCAAATCTCTGTGATAAATTGAGAGAAAAGAGACAGGATGAGGAGCAATATAATGACTTTACACAATCTTAGAAAGGGAGCTACGAATCTAAAAACAATAGTTAATACAGTGTATGACTCTGACGCTTCTATTATTTTCGGTGGACAAATACATGGAATATATGCTTCCATGTATTTGTGGAACAACTGGTTTGACTAAAAAGCGCGTGAATGTGCAGCGGTGCGAGCGACAGATACGGTTAGACATCCATAGCAAATCTCCATGTTATGACATACACCTGAGAAATGTTCTGGGCGAGGTCGGTGGTTGGAGCGCTACGTACGCCGGGCTATGTGCTAATCCACACAAGCAGTGCAACAGTACACTCATGGTAGAACACGTTCGCTCCCTCGTCAACAAAGTGAATAACATCAGACTGTGTAAAGCTTCGTAGCGCGAGGAACTGCTGTGTTGACGCTCACATAGAAACCCGGCTGCACCACGAGCTCTGTGGTCCAGCTGGAGGAGCTAATGCTACGTCGAGTTGACAGAGAAACCCCGCCAAGGTGCCGGGATGCCGTAGTTTTGTAAATGAGTCCGCGCGTTGTTAACGATGCAGTCAGCCTCAGGATGCTAGCTTGTGAGTTTAGTTAGCTGTGCGCATGGTGACAGTCGGATATATTAATCCACTCTAATAAAACGCCCAGTAACGAAAAAATCATCCAAAATTCAAAAGAGGACAATAACTAACTGTCCATAACATTTTTGCAGCCGTATTGTTTTCTGTTCGATGGATAGTAAAGGATTAAACTTACCTTCTTCCAAACGTGATACTTTATCTCAAAATGACGGTTCCCCTTTGCCTGCCAGGTCAAAGGTCAAAGGCCATGTCACCTTTGACCATGGCCTTCAACTGAGAGGGGCACTACTAATTAGGAATGTGCACATTACTGCCACCTACTGCTCTGGAGTTGTAAGCAGAATTGATTTGCAATCTTAACCCATTAGAATTAGGTTGTTTTAACATAAATTATTCTAGTAAATTTTTAAGTGTTGCATTTTATGCTAAAACTACATGTTTTAAAACTGTTCAACTACAAAACATGATTTTATATAGTAGAAGCTACATGTTAGACTTAGGATAAGGTAACAGACACCCAGTTTGCTTTTTTTGAGTGTATGTTCACTGGAAGTGTTTTAGCTCCTGACAGACTCACATTATTACAAGTGTAAAAATATTCTGGCTCCTCGTGCTGTTTCTCTGATGTCTGACCTTCTCCTCATTTGTCTTTGCCTTAGTAAGAAGTAATCACCTGAGTTTATGTTCAGGTCAGGTGGTCATAAATGATGTTTGATAACATGTTCACATTAACAACTGTATGAGCTGATAAAATGTCAGTGTTGTGCATTCAGCTTGTTTCACTTCCTGCAAGTTACGCAGGTTTAACACCCACTGTTCTGCAGCAATGAAGCCAAACACAGGAAACATCACAACATCTCTTTGTATGACAGCTGTCACCATCTATCAGACCAGGAGCCTCACTCTTCTTCCTCTTAGAGCCTCTGTTTGAGTGGCATCTCTCCAATCCTGCACACGGCTCAACACCTGCCCTTATATGGAGTGTCGGGGGCGTCTCCTATGCTAATAACAAATGTATGATCTATGAGTGATGAATTCATTGTTCAGCACACCTTGGTAAGAACAGATTTGGATGTTTTAGAACGTTTGGTTCATCTGCAAAATATAAAATATGAAGTAAATGTTGCAGCACGAGGCCCAGCGTCTCCTCATCCTGATAAGTATCACCACACAAACAGCTATTGCTGCTTACTTGAAAAAAACATGAGCGGGCATCAAGAGATAGTTGGCAGGCACTTACGTTAAAACATTGCTCAACTCATTTGAAAATAAAATAAAAAATATGACTTGGTCCAAAAATCTCACAAATTGGCCTGATGCTGGGGTCTCATTCTAGAAGCGAGAAAACTAATTTTCTCTTTTTGGATTCACAAATGTTTCCTTAGTGTTGAGGCTGATAACGTTCGGAGCATTCAGAGTTGACTTCTCTTATTTTTTCTCCTAAAGGGAAATTAAGATTAAATTTTAGAGAAACTGAAGTGAATGTTACAGCACGAGGCGCAGTGTCTCCTCATCTCAAGTATAACCACAAAAACAGGTATTGCTGCTTGCTTTTAGATTTGTGCAATACTCTTCTCTCTTCGTTGTTTTAGTGACATCTCTCCAAGTCTTGGACATGTGTCAGAGGATTTGTACACAGCTCAACACCTGCCCTTATAGTTGACTTTTTAAGGAGAAAATATAAAATATATTGTTGCAGCATGAAGCCCAGTGTCTCTTCCTCCTAAACATCACAAAAAAAAACCTTACAGTTATTTGATATGCTTACATTCTGTTGATCAGTGAGGAGTCACAGTTGGTGTAAGTATCAGTAAGATGTCATTAAAAGAGTTTCTTGGAAATAGTGTAAGATGTAGATAAGACACACACACACACACACACACACACACACACACACACACACACACACACACACACACCCTTATCATGATAAGTACAACTACTCAAACAGGTATTGCTTCCTGGTTGAAAAAAATGTGCGTGTATGAAGAAATAGAGGAGAGGTGTGGGACTGACATAGAACACACACACACACACACACACACACACACACACACACACACACACACACACACATACACACGAAAGAAGAAGTCATCTGAGGATTCAACATCAGCACACTTCTTAGTGGGCAAGAAAACAAACCAAACACACTCCAGACACACACACACACACACACACACACATAATTTGATATGTACCTGTGGCACATCTCACTGCCACCGTGGGTACTTCAGTAACAGACATGACACAGACAGGTGACCGTTTAACTATTGTTTTATTTACAGGCTAGAGAACACACACACTTTGTCCAGCCGTTCACAGGCTCACTGCACGCTTCTTGCTGCCGTCTGGACGTGTGTCTCTCCATCTCTCTCCTCCTCCCAGGTCCAGCACGCTGCTGTTTTAAAAAGGGCCAGTGGTTAGCCAACTGATTACAGGTGTGCTCATCACCTCACCTGGTGGTGCTGCTCTCCTGAGCCAACCCCACACCTCTCTCCTGCAGCTGATGCACCACGCCCCCTCCACAACGTCTCTTTTAAAAAAGCAATTTAATGATACATTTTAATTATTATTATTATCTTAAATCTAAATAACAAAAAACAAATAAAGTTTAAAGCAACATTACATAATTTTTTTGTGATTTGTTGCCTCCAGTTTCAGAGTGTAATCCCACAGAAATATGTTGTAAATATGTTGCCCATCATATACAGGGCGGTGAATAAGTGAACAGCAGAGTGCCTACACAGTCCTGAGAATTCAAAAAACGCTGGATCCTACATTTCCCATAATGCAACGAGAGCCATCCTTGACTAGTAAACATGCACATCCTTCAAACTTCACACCTTCAGTTTGTAACGCAGGTGTTCTGTTTTGGGATAACCCGGATGACATCACTGTGACATCATCAGGGTTATTTTTCATCAGACTTTAGAAAGCTGCTTTCAGAGCCACAGAAGATATTATACAACTAACATCTCTTCTGTGAAAGCAGCACAGATCTATATTAAAGCATCACCCTCATGTTTTGATGGCAGTATGTGCATCGCAGCATCTTCTGATAACTCCTCTAATGACAGTTATTGTCCCAAAAGTCTTTAAAGTTATCACAGGCTTCATGAGTTCTGCTTTAAACTCGATGTGGAAGATTCATCAAACTGTCACATGAAACATGTCGTATTATCAGAAGTGTGTTTGTATGTCGTTTGTTTCAACATCAAAATCAGTCCAGTTTGACATTTTTCAACTTTTATTTAGTTGTTCAGAACAGACAGACTGTCAGGTGGAGTGAAAAGAGAAAATAGTTCAATGAAATGTAACAGAATGTGGATTTACATCCATTATTGATATGAGAATACAAAGATTTGTTTCTTAGAGATAAACAGGCGATGGCACTAATTCTAAATAAAATAAATTAATAATTAATTAATACATTAATAATGAAATAAGTGAGGACCAGCCAAAATGTGCGCACCATCACACAGTTTGGTCTAAAACTCAAGTTGGTTCTCACAAACTTAACTGATACAGCACACACAAACTTCAGCAGACAACTTCACAGCTCATTTAAAGACGGTTAAACTTCTGGATCAGGTTGTTTCTCTGAGTGTTGTTGATTGGGATTTCTTCAGGTCGCTTCTCGTCTGCAGGAAGCCTGAAGAAGTCTTCATGGTCCTCAACAACATTAACATCAAGTCTAAAAGAGTTCAGTCAATATATGTTTTCTCTTAAAACTGAACAACAGTGGACGTCAGAAACTATGAATTATTAAATCAATAAAATTCACTGACATGACGTCCAAACACGTCAAGTGCTGTTTTGTTGTCCAGAACTATTCTCGGGGATCAAGGTGGATGTTCTCGCTCTCTGACCGTGGAACTTAACCTGAAGAAAAACAAAGTTTTATTCAAGACAATCCAAACTTGTTGATCCTAATCTGAGTGTAAATACCAACAGAACGCTTCATGAGAAGATTAAACTACTGTCAAGACTCTAAACATGAGAAACATGGAAAGAATTTGTTGTCTGCTCGTCATGAATATGTTCATACAAGACATGATTTAAACTTGCCTTTCTTATGATTCAGTTTCCACAGCAGAATGAGATCACTAACAAACGCAACAACAAAAAGACTGATAAAAACTCCAGCAACAATCTTCCATCCGGTGTGGTCTGAAACAGAAGAGACAAAGTTCTTTTATCCAAAGTGACTTACAGAGAAGGAAACAATCGAGGTACAGTGCGATAAGAAAGCGTTAGTGCAACAATAAGTGCTATGACAATTCTTAAAGGGGTAGCTTTCTCATGTCCAGTTGTAGGTAGTGCTAGGAGAGAAGGTACTCTCTGAAGAGCTGGAGGTCTTCAGGAGGTTTTTAAAGGTAGAGAGGGACGCCCTGCTGGTAGTGCGTTCCACCAACGGGGAACAACAAACGAAAAAAGTTTGGATTGCCTTGAGCGAACAGGTGGCAGAGCCAGGCATCGCTCATTGGAGGAGCGCAGCAGTCGTGAGGTAACATTGTACCAGGGCGTTCAGGTAGGTAGGTGCAGTACCAGAGACAACTTTGTAGGCGAGCATGAGCGCTTTGAATTTAATGCAAATTTTTGCAAATGAATTCCACCACAGACTCAGTGAATCCATTCACGTCCTCAGTGACATCGATGGTGTGTCCTCGATCGTCCTCCAGGCTGTCTCACGTAGTGCAGACTGCAGGGCGGCCTCTGATTGGTCTGTCTTGACCTCTTGCATGAATGGGGGCATGTGTCAAAGTTTGTTTACATACTTTGTCCTCAGTAAGATGGCCGTGTGGTCGCTCTTCCTGAATGCTGGCAGAGATTCTGCTCTGTAGACGTTTTTGAATGGCGTGTAGCAGTGATGGAGTGTTTGACTGTGCCACAAGGAGAACAACGTGTTGATGGAAGTCAGGCACAACCGTCTAAAGTTCAGTCAGGCTAAACCACTGTCACACCAATCCTTATTCACCATCAAACACACACCTCTTCCTTTCTCCTTGCCAGTCGTCTGTTCTGTCACAAAGAGTCACCTGGTCACATTTGTAAACCTCACCAGGACAGGCAGCAGAGTGAACACAAGTGTTATGGAATTTTCTATCCTTTGGGTACACAGGGCCGCACATGGGCTTTGCGGCTGTTGTTTGGAGTGTGGGAGGAGTGCAGGTGCCAGCCTAACTGTTGACGTTCCATTAGCATGAACAGACAACAGTGTCTCCAGACTAGAATGTGTTGAAGGTGAACACTAACATGGGTAAATACATTCCCATTGACTATTTTGGGCGTAAAGTATTTGTGGCGTCATCTGTAAGAGTTTAAAGTCTGACCACCAGCATGAGCTGAGCAGAATAGAGACCGACTCATATGCATACCTGATTGTACGTGAAAATGTCTCTGATTCTCCTTGATCAAGCTTCAATAAATATTACAGCATAAGACATGAGAGGCTCCTGAACGCTTTCTTCCCTCCTGACCTGGTGCCACTGACTTTCAGCAATTTCTCCACAACAGGCATCAGTCTGAGAGTCTTTGTGCTGAGAGAACCCCCGGTGGCAGTAGATCTGTCACAAAGACTTTCAACTTTTTAAGAACTTAAAGAAAAATGAAAACCATTTCTACACACAAACACTACAGGCCTCGTCTGTTCATGTTGTCACCTCAGCTGGAAAGTATCCACAAACTATGATTAATGATTCATGATTAGTGGTGATGATCATTTTAGTACCACGATTTCCATTTTCACTGAAAGAATCATTAAATGATGATGTGACAAACAGGTTTTCATAGTCGTGTCTGATCATAGTTGTACAGTCATATCACACATAAAGAAAATGATGAATGATGTACATGCTCCTAAAAGGTGAATTCAGACTGAACACTAAAGTTCATGTTGGCCTCACTTTGTTCCAGTGAGTTTGACTGCTCGAGTGTTTTTACAGTGAATGTTTGTTCAGCACAAACATGAACTCCACTTCTTGTTGTTATTTCCATCCAGACCACACTCACCTTCTTATCTCTGTACATGAGACAGTCTTTATTCCAATCTGCACCGCTCTGAGCTCATTCACTCTGAGTTAGTATGAACACATTCAAATGTTTGAAAACTGATAACACAATAATTTAAATTATTTGAAGATTAAAATACAACTCACCATTCAAGAGTACGTAGATCTCTGTAGAAATCCTATGGTTCTCCTGTGTGGCTACACAGGAGAAGTGGCCGGTCTTAGTCACAGTCGTGTTGAGAGTAATGTATTTAAGACCTCCTCTTTCTGTGACCTGTGACTTCTCAGCAGGAAGGATGTTTCCAGCTCTGTCCTGCCAATGTACTTCAAGATCTGGAACGCCATGAGCTTTACACTGCAGCAGAGGCTCGTTCATTGTTACATCAAGTGTTGTGACAGACGGCTCTGGAGCTGCACCTGTGAATAAAATATAAACAACAGATGATGAAGGACAATTACATCATTAAAAATGTAATATTGAGATGTTTCCTCTGCTTGTATATCTGGTTTACAGTGTGAAGAGAAAACGCCTCAGTTCCATATTCCAGCACTGTTTGACAGGACATGATATTTCAAACATTTTAACTTCTTCTAATTTGACTCACATTCTGACTCATATCATGGCAGACACACACATACAGTCAATTTATGATCAAATATAAAAAGTGTCACTGAGTCTTAATTGTGTTAATAAGAAATATTTTAATTATGCAGCTCAAGTGAAACATTTGTTGAAATTCTGGGTTTGTACCAAAGAGAAGGTTATGACAGATTTCACTGGCTGTTTCATTTTATTTTTAAAATTTCATTTTAAGAGTGTCTAATGTCAGTGAGTGTAGACTAAATATTAATAACACTAAAAAACATTATAATTTACATTAACAGTATAAACGTCTCCACCTTAAAGTGATAAGTTGGCAATTACAGACATTTTAATGACAGGTGTGACACGCAGAGAGTGACGTCATCAAAATCAGGACTCACCTTTGATTTTTTCACCTGTTCTGTCTTTCAAGACCGGCTCTGAAAAAAGGAAAAACAAAACATGTCAGAGTTCTTGTAAAATATCAACTTGACAGACGTGTAAAACTGTAGAAAAAATCTGAGAGTGCACATTCAGATTTCATCGATTACAGACTGATGACATTTCATTGTGCAGAGTGACATAATGGGCAATGTGTCACTAATATCAGGCATGTTTGATACAGAGGGAATCAGTCCAGATGTGGACGTTGACTAAAGTCCATGTGGGACTCTTAAAGCAGTCACATCAGTAAATGAGCGGACATCTTTAAGTGTTTAATGAAAGCACTCACCAACAACAAGCTTAACGTTGAACGTTGGACTTGGATGATTATTTGGAAATTCACAGGTGTAGTCTCCGCTGTCATTCATCGTTGCGTTTGTGATCTTTATGGAGGTGTTACCGTGTTTCAGTTCTTCTTGAAAATGTGAGACGCGACCTTTGAACTGCTCAGCTTGACCTTTCCGACCGTTATTGTGATGATAGCCTGCATCAAATGAGAACACCTCCTTCTGTCCTTTCGTCCACTCAAACGCTCCAGTCTCCATGTTGACGCCGTTGAGAGAACATTTTAAAATAACATCACTGCCTTCTTCCACGACCACTGTCTCTGAAAGATGAAAACATGTATTAATCAGTATGTTTACATGCAGAGTCATTCAGTGAAGACAGACACATGGAAGTTTGTTGTTTTAACACGTCAACTTATGATAGAACAACTAACTTTTCTTGTTTTGGACTTTGTTTAGCACACTGTCCTCTGAACTGTCCTACAGATTGAATGTTTGCAATAATTAATAACATTGAACTCTTTTTTTCCAAGTGATGATGAACATCAACACTGACTCAGCTGTCAGTCAGACTCTCTGTCTGCACACTCAACACACAAAGAAGAAGAAAGAGGAAACAAGAGAGTGACGAGGAAAATGCAGAACTAACAGTGAATCTGAATTCACTTCATTTCTTCATCTTTTCTTTAGAACACAGAATATAACGTGTAAACATGATGCATCTACGTCTGGTGTTTGTTGGAGGGCATGTGAGGAGGTGTTAGTAATCAATACCATTGATATACATGTAGGTAAGTTTTAGAGAGCTCTGTGGACACCTGCTGGAGATAATCTGTACTGCACTTTGTAAAACATCTGCACATCTGTTGGTGTGACAACTCTTATTATCATTTATCAGATAATGTGCCTTTGCTCTTCTCTGAGGTGAGAGAAACTTCTGGAAGTGGTCGAGAGCACTCTTAACAAAACAAGAAAAAACGACTCAATGTCACAGTCCACAACAAGTTGTTAGTTCAACAAAAACTGCATCAATATCATATAATCAGATTCACATTATGAGCTAATAACAAATGTATGATCTATGAGTGATGGATTCATCGTTCAGCACACCTTGGTAAGAACAGATCTGGATGTTTTAGAGCAGGGGTCATCAACTACATTTGTCCAAGGGCCAGAATTTTTCTCGGCAGACACTATCAGGGCCAGACGCTCTTATCAAATTAAATGAATATTGTATCCTATGTAATATATTATTATGTCATATATAAATTTGTCTTTGAAATGTATGTTATTTTTTAGCCTTTGTCAGTGTTAACAGACTCGTCAAGCTCACAGCTGTCAGGTCCGATGTTAAAACGATGTGTCGGAGGGGAAATGTCACTTCAGCCTTGTGATTTTCTTGGTTTTACTTCGTATTTATTTGTTGGATCACAGGCTACTTTAATTTGATGTAAAGAGGAACATTTCTCATAACTGAGGCCTAACGCTTTTATTTGTGTTTGTATCTATTTGCTCATGTGCAAAGCTTGCACTTACAATGCTCTTCTCTGTTATGTTGACGGTTGTCACTGAGACACTGCAATAGTGCGCTATTGTGTGGGGAAAAGAAGCCCAAGAAAGGACAATTCTGACAGACGTGAAACAATAAAAGAGCAACGCGTTTATCGTCATTGTTGATTGGAGGCGGGCTTTGGCACAAGCTACTTTTCAGAGGACGTTTGTTTCATTTCTCTTAAAGAAAAATGTAGAAATATACTTTGTCCTCTTCACTAGGCTATTCCTGAATCCAGTAATATTCTGGGTCCACCAGTTGACGTTCACTGCTCTAAACCATCCAAATGTGTTCTTACCAAGGTGTGCTGAACGATGAATCCATCACTCATAGATCATACATTTGTTATTAACAATATTATTTGTTATTATTAGGAAACGTGCCCTACACTCCATATAAGGGCAGGTGTTGAGCCGTGTGCAGGACTGGAGCGAGGCCACTCAAACAAAGGCTGTAAGAGGAAGAAGAGTAATGCACAAATCTAAAAGCAGAGCTCTCGACCACTTGTTAGATAGATAGATCGATAGATTGATAGATAGATACTTTATTGATCCCGAAGGAAATTACATAGGATAACATATGTACAGAGGAATTAAAAATGTGCAGAGGAGTTACACTCTAAAAGTTAAAAAGTGTGCACTATGCAACATTTGCATAGAAAATAAATCTATAACTGTGTTAAGAAGTTAACCCGTGCTAAACATCTATACAAAAACTATATAAAAGTAGAAAGTAACTGTAGAAATAAAATGTTATATACAAATAGAAAAACTATATTAAAGATATAAAGTGACTGTAGAAATAAAAATGTTTTATAAAAAATATGAGAGAACTACAAATGTCCTGGAAGTGGTGCAGAGAGGGGATTTGTCCATTGTCTATTGTCTATTGTGTCCCCTGCCATCACTGAGAGCTGTTGTACAGTCTGATGGCGAGGGGGACGAAAGAGTTCTTCAGTCTGTTTGTGTAGCAGGATTGAGACAGCAGTCTGCCACTGAACACACTCCTCTGCCTGATGAAGGTGTTGTGGAGAGGGTGGTGGGTGTTGTCCAGTATGGACAGTATGTAGTAATTTATGACCACCTGACAAACATGAACTCAGGTGAAGATAAAGAGAGGAGTGAGGAGAAGGTCAGACATCAGAGAAACAGTTCATTTGATTTGAGTCGACTATTTTCTGTTTATCAGAGTATCAGAGAGTCGCAGCTCAGGAAGAGTTTCTCAGATTCAGAATCAAGTTTATTGCCAAGTAGGTTTGCACCTACAAGGAATTTGACTTGGTGTAGTTGGTGCAGAATAAACATTAGTAAAAAGAAAAAATTTAAAAATATAGGAAGATTAAAAAAAACAAGTATTAAAATATAAACAATATACATATATATAGAATATCTTCTAAAAACAAAGGAGCTGATGTGCAAGTATATGACAGAATAGATCACACTATATTCACAGAATGCTATAAATACTATAGATGTGCAGATATACAGTAGGTTGTAGTGGTCCCAAATAAATAGAGACTGTGCGTTAATGTAATGCAGAAGGTCTGAAGATGCTACGTTAATGTAGCATGTAGGTCTGGAGTCAGTGTCAAGGGGGGCTCCGGGCCTTGTTGATAAGGCTAGTAGCGGATGGGAAGAAACTGTTC
Organism: Argyrosomus regius; assembly: GCA_946959425.1. Taxonomy (NCBI): domain Eukaryota; kingdom Metazoa; phylum Chordata; class Actinopteri; family Sciaenidae; genus Argyrosomus; species Argyrosomus regius. Next base: position 163,729 of record CAMPSB010000083.1, read on the forward strand.
TTGTGGCGTGAGGTTCTGGTCCTGATGGACCTCAGCCTCCTGCCAGAGGGGAGTGTCTCAAAGAGTTTGTGACCGGGGTGGGAGGGATCAGCCACCATCTTTCCTGCACGCCTCAGAGTCCTTGAGGTGTACAGGTCCTGGAGCGACGGCAGATTGCAGCCAATGACCTTCTCTGCAGACCGAATGACACGCTGCAGTCTGCCCTCGTCCTTGGCGGTGGCAGCAGCGTACCAGATGGTGATGGAGGAGGTGAGGATGGACTCAATGAGGGAGGTGTAGAAGTGCACCATCATTGTCTTTGGCAGGTTGAATTTCTTCAGCTGCCGCAGGAAGTACATCCTCTGCTGGGCTTTCTTGATGACTGGAGGTCCTGGGAGATGATAGTTCCCAGGAAGCGGAAAGACTCCACAGTCAATTGTGGAGTCGCAGAGGGTGATGGGGGCAGGTGAGGCTGAGTTCTTCCTGAAATCCACAACCATCTCCACTGTCTTTAGAGCGTTGAGCTCTAGGTTGTTCTGGCTGCACCACGTCACCAGATGGTCAACCTCCCACCTGTAGGCGGACTCGTCACCATCACCATCAGAGATGAGTCCGATGAGGGTGGTGTCGTCCACGAACTTCAGGAGCTTGACAGACTGGTGACTGGAGGTGCAGCTGTTCGTGTACAGGGAGAAGAGCAGAGGAGAAAGAACACAGCCCTGGGGGGAACCGGTGCTGATGGGCTGTGAGTCGGAGACGTGTTTTCCCAGCTTCACGCGCTGCTTCCTGTCAGACAGGAAGTCTGTAATCCACCTGCAGGTGAAGTCAGGTACACTCAGCTGGGAGAGCTTCTCCTGAAGCAGAGCCGGGATGATGGTGTTGAAGGCAGAGCTGAAATCCACAAACAGGCCTCCTGGCGTAGGTTCCTGCGGAGTCCAGGTGTTGGAGGATGTAGTGGAGGGCCAAGTTGACTGCATCAGACCTGTTGGCTCTGTAGGCAAACTGCAGGAGGTCCAGGAGGGGGTCGCTGATGTCTTTGAGGTGTGAAAGCACAAGGCGCTCAAAGGACTTCATGAGCACAGAGGTCAGGGCGACCCGTCTGAAGTCGTTAAGTCCTGTGGTCCTCGGCTTCTTGGGAACAGGGATGATGGTTGAGGTCTTGAAGCAGCATCTGTAGTATCTACGACAACCACAGACGCATTTGGCTGACGGTCGCCAGTTAACGTGGCCACAAGTTAATACGTAACACCGGTATTAATCCACACAGCCACGTCTCCGTGAAGCACAAAACAGTTGTAATTCCTCCAGTTTGTTGGGCAGTGAGCGCACGTTAGAGAGAAATATTCCCGGTAACGGTGTGCGTAATCCGCGCTGGCCAAGACGCACGAGCGCACCGGCCCGTTTCCCCTCTCCTCCGGCGTTTCACTGCGTGAGCAAAAGGTGAGCGCACCTTTGACCAGAATGTCCCAAATTTCCAGTGTAGTGAGAAGAAAGGTAGGAGATAAATCCTCTGGTGCTGTTACCCTGGCAACCGTCAGCGGCGCCATCTTGGTTCTCCGAAATAGTGGACCGTTAGCAAGATGTAGTAGACACCACACACACACACACACACACACACACACACACACACACACAGACATCTGCAATAGTAATAACGTCACATCATATAGCATAAACCAGCTCGAGGTGTGGCAGCTCCTGACTGAATCAATCATCGGGCTGTAATCGATCAGCAGGATGCTGTAATCAATGAATCAGTATTGATCTGTGCTAATTATTAGGATGCATCACACTGTGCTGATGATCTTAATGTGACAGTTGCAGGTGTTATCTATCTGTCTAACCTGTTTCCAGAGCCCTGCACACATTTGAAATCAATCAAACTACAGTTCAGTTCAGTGTGATGATCAGTTTACTGACCGGGTTGATCAGCGGACGTTGTTCCAGACCAGCTCAGGAGACAGAGACACACGAGAGGAAGAAGCTCCATCTGTGAAGAAGTCATCTGAGGATTCAACATCAGCACACTTCTTAGAGGGCAAGAGAGCAAACCGAACACACTCCCGACACACACACTGCTCTGACTCGGTTTGCACAATCTATGCAAGGTGCAACCACTTCCGGTACTGATCCTTCAAATTAAAGGCATGAACTCTGCAGAAGTTGTTTTTTAATGTACCTGAACAATACTTTAACTTGACTCTGATTTTATTCAAGTCCAAGATTTCTTAAAAGTTTAAATCCTGACAAAATAATGCACCTATTTTAAAAAGCAATTTAAAAATGCATTTTAATTATCATTGATATCTTAGAGCTAAATAAAAACAACATAAAACCAAATAAAATTTAAAGCATAACCATTATTTTTACCATACAACCCCACTGTGGTAAATATGTTCAGCTGTACATGTGAATTTGTTTTGATTACTGCAACAACTATTATATATTGCAGTTATGTGATAATGATAATTATATATATATATATATAAAATTATCAGAAGTGTGTTTGTATGTCGTTTGTTTCAACATCAAAATCAGTCCAGTTTGACATTTTCCAACTTTTATTCAAAGCTTTGGATAGAAATGATGATTGCATCATCAGTATACAACATTAATGTACTTTCAGCTGCATATTTTAGAGTCAACAACAGTATACAGTTCAGTGTAGAACTCTAGCTGACAGACTCTGGTTTAACACCTTATAAAAAATGAAAATTAAAAAACATGAAGTCACAGAAAATATTCACATTCATTTACAGCACGAGAGCAGTTTATGTTTCTTCAACGTCCATGTCTAACTACAAGCAGCATTTTTGGTAAATGCAAAGTATATATGCAGCACTTCTGCCTCTCATTTTATTTTAATTATGTTTATCCTGTGTTTCTGACTCATTATTAATCACATTAGTTTCTATGTACTTCAGTCTTATTCATCAACAGCATAACGTCCTCAACAAGAGTCCAGTGGTTTTATTATAACTTGACTTTATGCTCTCTGAAATGAAATGAACCTACACTGACGGAGTAAGAATAAAAATAAAACAATCAGAATATACAGATAGTCAGAAATTAAAAATACAGAACAGAGTTCAAGAAGTCGTCATTGTCCTCAACAACATGAATTAAGTGGATTGTTTTTTCTCTTAAAGCTGCTCAACAGATTTCAACACAAACTATTAAAATGAATTCAGTTCTCTCTTGATGGAATGATTCATTAATAATCAGCTCTGTCAGCATTAAAGGCCACTTGTTCTCTTAAATCACAGATTATATTGTTGGAATAATGAATCAAAATATCAAAACATGATGTGTCCAGAGTAACTACAGCCTGGTTAATGTACAGACGAGGTTAAATGTGTGGAAGAGATCAAATAGATGATGATGAATGTACTGTTAGTATCAGTGTAGACAGCTACAGTAAAACTGCTTTTGTCCTGTTTGGGTTCATTTTAAAGACGAGTTCATACAACATGTTGGCCGACCACGTCTGAAGACAAAAGTCTAGTTTAGATGTTCAGAACAGACAGACTGTCAGGTGGAGTGAAAAGACAGAAAATAGTTCAATGAAATGTAACAGAATGTGGATTTACATCCATTATTGATATGAGAATACAAAGAGTGCTTTCTTGGAGACAGTTGATGGCACTAATCCTCCGATAGGATTCCATGAAACCATGTGACAAACAACCTTCACACTGAATTTAACTTCAAACATAAAACCAAACTACCTGAAATAAGTGAGGACCAGCCAAAATGTGCTCACCATCACACAGTTTGGTCTAAAGCTCAAGTTGGTTCTCACAAACTTAACTGACACAGCACACACACACACTTCTGCGTCGATGTTGAACTTCAACAGACCGACTGAAAAAACACAAAAGTAACAAAAAGTTTTCTACATTTTTTTTTTTTACAGTATCTTTAGAGGCTTTAAAGTCAAATTCAGAGAAGCTGAAACAAAGTCAGAAAAACTTTCCCATCAGCCCCTTCTCTAGACGTCGTGTCGCCCTCGAGGACAAACGTTTGCTGGGCTCATTTTAACGTAACAAAAACATAAAGCTTCTTATTATGAAGATGATATTCTGTAAATAGAGCTCCATAAATCTGACACACTGGGCCTTGAAGTACTTTTTGATGATGCTAATTATATGTACTTTTACTTCAGTGGGAGTATTTTCAGTGATGTGTTGGTACTTTAAAGTATAAAGTAGAATACTTCTTCCAGCACTGAGCAAAGGGTCCAATGTAAAATAAAGACTACATCCTGCTGCTGTCTCATGAACACATGAACACAAAGAGAATGAGCAGGAAGTGACTTTATTCAGTTTATTAAATGAAGCTACTTCCGAGCCCTGACACGTGCTTCATGTTCACTGTGACGCACAGTTCAACAAAATGATGATTTGATTGATTTTCAGATTCAGTCTTCAGAATCAGCTGATTGGAGGATTCTTTCAGACTGAAGTTTTTCAGGAGTTTGAATCCATCCAAAGATCAATTTAAAGATTTATTTTGAAGCTTGAAGATCAGTGATGGAGTCATGAAACAAACATCCAGCAGCCCAAAATCTGTTTGCTTCACGTCAAAACGACGTGACAGTTTGAACTCTATCACTCATCAAATAAACAGGAAGTCACTGTTAATAACTTGTTTTTATTGATTCACTGTATTTTATTTCAATCAGCTGAATTTAAAGTCACACCATAAATTCATACAAGCAGGATCAAAGTGCAGCGTTTACATTTACAAACAGGAAGCCAAGAAACAGAGAAGAACCTGAAGCAACTTTACAATCAAATCTTCAAGACCAGCACAGAGAGTCCGACACACCTCAGAAATAATCAACAACAACCTTCAAACACATGAAAATAGACAGATGTAGAATAGTGAAGCAAGAGGCAGCTAGAACTTTTAGGTTAATTATTGTTGCATATTCATTTTTAATTACCTTTATATACATTTTATTATTGAGAAAAGAGGGCTGCTCTCAGAGACTTTCCCGCCGGCGACGGCACGTTCGTTAACTGTATCACTCACAGATCGGTGGACTCTTCTCGCGGGCTCGTAGCCCTCAGGGAAAGATACTGCTAGCATGAACAAGTGTGGACATGGGAAGGAGAGAGAGGCCGAGGTGGACCCTGTGATGGACCCTGTGATGGACCCTGTGATGGACCTTTGACCCTGACAGCAGCCTCTTTTTAATTCACCGTCTCAGGAAAAAAAAACACCAGTGAGGGAGTATCTCTGTTAGTGAGCCCGTTGACCTGCCCCAGTAAACTCCGTCTCAAGAACCCTGCCAGGATTTATAACCTCTATCCGAGAAGGACAAACACTCGGTCAGCCCGGAGAGATTCTCGACCCTACAGTGTGTGGTGAGTGTATTTTATACAGTTTGTTTATTCAGTAGAAAAAGAAAATGAAAACAGAAAAATTAAAGGATTGACTTGGTTCTGTTCAGCGCCTCGATGTGACTGTACTGTGGGTCAAATGAAATAAGTCTGACTCTTTAAATATGTTTTTATGATCTGAACTCCAAACTGGCTGACATCGATCATTCACAGAAGTTTGCTCATTCGTCCGACGCTGCCCCCCGGAGCTCATACCACCGCCACGTGTGCAGCATGGCGGCTGCCCTCTCCATGCAGGGTAGACCGGGGAGACGCGACTAGGACGTGGACAAGCAGTCACCAGAATAATCAACTGTCACCGGTTCAGGAGTTTGTAAAAGTACAAGCTGTCTAACAAACATCAGCCACGATCTGCAGTCTGAGTCTCCGGGAGAAAGACGAGTGTCAGGAGGCGTCTGTTTTATACTCCCCTCCTCAAGAACCCACGTGGGGTCACGGACGACTCTGACGCTCGACGCTGCTACTGTTTGTTTTTTAAGAGAGAGGACGGCCATGTCACAGCTGACTGACACCATGTTAGGCCGATCTGAACAGAGCCAGGCTGAACCAGAAAAAGAACTTCAAACTTAAAGAAACTTATCACACAAAGTAAATAACTCACACATCAGTGTTAAAAATGAATACATGACAAATCATAATCATATAAATGATAAAACAATAAGCAACTAAATGATCTGGACTAAATAATAATAATAAATGAGTAAGAACATATATAGAAAGAAAGGATGAAGAAATCTTTGATAACAATCATTTAGATTTTGAATAGTAATCATGAAAATAGAATAAATGAATGAGTAACAGAAAAAGATACAATAAGAATATATATCAAAGTATAAATGAATATATGTAAACACATGATAATACAAACAATACTGACTTTTTCATCTGCACATTGTTTATGGAGGAATCCGCCTTTCTTTTTCTTTTTGGTCTTTTTGTCTTTGTTTTCTAAATTAGCATCGAGGCATCAATGATCAACAACGAGTGCAGAAATTCTCCTCAACAACAGATATGAATGAATCAACAACAAACTTCAACACATGAAAATCAAACAGTCCTTCACATGAACTCTCTTAAATCTAAATAATGTGTTCATGTAACAGTGTCACACTCGTCCAGGACTTCACAGCAGCTTTTCTAACACACTTTAGGCACTACATGGTCAAATGACATCATGTTCATAATTACAGACTTTAATGTAAGCCTGACAAACAGACCTGCTGGGTTCACAGGTCAGCTGACTTCAGTTAGGTTGAATTGTCACATTTAAGGTACAATCAGAGAGAAATAGATTTTCCTGAAGCTCCGATAATCATGATGAACGTGATCTTTAAAAAAAAGTAACAGAGTTCAGAAATGTGTGGAGAGCTCAACAAAGATGTTGAGTTACAGCGAGTTAAGAAATAAAAACGATGTTTGTGAAACTTGTTGAGACGACGTCAGTCGTTGTCTTTCAGGACGCTGTAGACTGTAATGTTGATGAACTGTCTGATGTTGAAATGTGGATTTGTCAGAATCAACTCTGTAAGTCTAACCAACAACTGATCCAGACACACACACACACACACAGACACACACAGACACACACACACACACACACACACACACACACACACACACTCAGACACACACACACACACACACACACACTCAGACACACACACTCAGACACACACACACACACACACACACTCAGACACACACACACACACACACTCAGACACACACACACACAGACACACACAGACACACACAGACACACTCAGACACACACACACACACACACACACACACACTCAGACACACACACTCAGACACACACACACACACACACACACTCAGACACACACACACACACACACTATCAGACAGGTGAATTAATTGGATTAAGTGGCACATTTTCAGCGGGATGGTCAGAGGAACCTGCAGAAACAAAATCAAAGTATAGATTAGATGAAGTCACTGTTCACTATTGGTACATGGACAGCACTAGTTCCAATCAGCAGCTCCTCCACAGCGGACCTTTAAAAAACCTCTTTGAAGTCACTTTAGTTTCATCAGGTCCCTTTTTACATTTTCTGATCTCATTATCATCGTTCACTGTTCACTCTGTTTGTCGAGTTATGTCTGAAGCTTCAAACAGATAAACATGTTTTAGAAATCATGTGAATGAAGTAAATGGTAAATGGACTGTACTTATATTTCTCCTTTCTAGTCTTCTGACCACTCAAAGCACTTTTACACTACATATCTCATTCACCCATTCACACACATTCATACACTAGCTGTGTCTCAATTCAGGGGCTGCATGCTTCGGAGGACGCGGCCTCCTGGTTGCGTCACCTGCCGTCAGTTGTTACTTTGTAACGTAGCCGTTGCCTGTCAGTTAGTCGTCAGTTGAGAAAACAAAGAAAAAACAGACAGAAGAAAGAATAAGAAAGAAGAATGAAGTATAACATATAATAGTGATAATCCTAAACGTAGCTCTGTATTCAATCCAATCGTTTAACCAGACTTTGCAGTTTTACAGTCTGGAAATAAAGCAGGGATAAAAAAAGTAATAAAATATAAGTAATTAGTAAAAGTATAAGTAGTAATAAGTAAAAGTAATTAAATATAAAAACCCAATACTTACATTTAATATTATTATTAAATGTGTTATTCATTATTAGGTATTATTCATCACGGCTTGGTGTCGCCATTGTATTTTCCCGGCACTGAACAGCAGCGCGCAAAGGATCTTGGGATATGGGAGGCCGCGAAAGATACTCCGGTGCATCCTCCAAAAAGAGGGAAAAGAAGGAAGCATTTGAAGGAGCCTTCGAATTGGGACAACCTTCGCGCGGCGTTGTGACGTAATCGGCCTTCAAATGCGTGCTTCGAAGGATGCAGCCCCTGAATTGAGACACAGCTAAAGATGGCACTGGCTGCCATGCAAGGTGCCAACTGCTCATCAGTTTGAGGAGCTAACCATTCATACACATTCACACACCGATGGCACAGCCTTCAGGAGCAATTTGGGGTTCAGTATCTTGCCCAAGGACACTTCAACATGCAGACTGGAGGAGCCGGGAATCGAACCGCCGATCATCTGATTAGTGGACGACCCGCTCTACCTCCGAGCCACAGCCGCCCCCAAAAGTGACGTACCTTCAATGATCTTCTTCATCTTCTCACAAGCAGCTGCAGAAACAGAATAAAAGTATAGATTAGACAAAGTCACGTTTCTATGACAGAAAAAACAACTGTTTAAGTGTCAAAGTGTTTCTGAAACTTGATCAGTGACTGTTTCAAACACACACACACACACACACACACACACACACACACACACACACACACACACACACACAATTGAATGATGTACCTGAAAGGCGCTTGATAA